>CM067360.1:120755429-121355429 GCA_034401795.1 Chaetoderma sp. LZ-2023a
CATGACCGTGGTTTATTTGTACAGAGAGAATTAGCTCTTGATTGTGAACCGCTATGGCAAGATGAAGGTTAAGTGATCGTGTGAAATGGCAACTCATAGGCATGCATACCACTGGTATGTCATGCAGAGAGATTGGCAGACAGCTGAACATTAACCATACTGTAATCAGCCGTTTGATTGCAAAACATGGGCAAACTAACGAGGTGAAGGACAGGCCTAGATCTGGAAGACCGAAGAAGACTACTGCCCTTGATGATCGAGCCCTAGTACGCCTTGTTAGGAGATCTCCATTCACCAACAGCAGAGTGCTCAGCCAGCAATGGGAAACGCGCAATAGAGTGTCAATGTCTACCGTCAAAAGGAGAGTGTATGCTGCTGGCATGAAAGCTAGGAGACCTGTCAGACGTCCTCTCCTCACTGCACACCACAAAGAGGAGCGTCTGAGGTGGTGCAACGAAAGAAGACACTGGAACATGAGATCCTGGAAACGGGTACACTGGTCCGATGAAAGTCGGTTCCTGCTTCATGCCACAGATGGTCGAACTCGTGTATGGAGGTCCAGACGCACGGCGTACGACCAACGTAACATCATGGAAGAAGTTCCATTTGGTCCCCTGTTTAAGACTATATGCTCGGCCTCAACGTGGCGCAGGGGTGTAACCCACTGGGTGTCAATCCAGACATTTGGAGGGGCTAACCAGAGCATTATGCACAACGCTAATGAAATTACACTTGGAGATCGAATCAATCGAAATGGTGCTCGCCCTGTGAGGATCCGCCAGGCAGGTGCAGCGCCGGGCTCCATGCCTCGAAGGAGCCCACCCTCAGCTACTGGAGGTCCCATCAACTCGTCTTGTGGAGCCAGGGGACGAGGATGGAGAGCTACTGGCCAACGGAAAGAGAAGACCAAACCCAAAGAGAACCCCAGTATCAACATCATGCACTGGAATGCAGAAGGGGTTACCAACAAGAAATCAGAGCTCGAACAGTTCCTGTACGAAAACAACATTGATATCTGCTGCATTCAAGAGACACACCTGCAAGAAGGAAAACCATTTAAGATCAGAGGTTACCAGATTTTCCGGTGTGATCGAAGAGGAAGAAAGAAAGGTGGGGTGATGACCTTGGTCCGAAACAGCGTGAACGCCAGCCAGATCAAAACCTTTATGGAAGAGGCAGAATATATCAAGATCAAGGTAACAACCTGCAACTCTGTGATTGAAATTGTCAATTATTACTGCCCTAATGACAAGAATCTCTCACTTGACACAATCCAGGTCCCGGACTGCCACTTCCTCATTGCGGGAGACTTTAATAGCCAGTCCCAGAGCTGGGGATACAGAACACTTGATAAACGAGGAGAAGACATTGAAGCATAGCAAGATGAAAAGCACCTTTTACTTGTCAACGATCCCACAGATCAGCCTACCTTCTACTCGCGCCGATGGCACTCGACAACAACGCCGGACTTGGCATTTTGTACAGAAGACATTCACAGAAACCTCAGTAGAGTGGTCGGATCGCAGTTAGGAGGAAGCGACCACCGCCCAGTCCTCCTCTCTCTTTCTGGAAGTATTTCGACCAGTTCACCTCAACATCCAATGTGGAACTACAAAAAGGCAAATTGGAGTCTGTTCGGCATTCGTTCCAATGAGCTTACCCATAATATAGCAGTAGAAGGGAGAAACATCAACAATGTGGTCAAGGAATTTAATTCAAGTATCCTCAAGGCTGCCAATGAAGCGATTCCTCGAGGGTTCAGGAAAAACTACCGCCCCTACTGGACAACAGAACTGCAAGCAGCACATCATAAACTAGACAAGGCCAGAGAAGATGCAGAGGGTAATCCCTGTCATGAAAACCACTTCACACTACAACAAACTAAAGCCAGGTATCTAAAGACCAAGCTGGAGGCCAAAAGAAGAAGCTGGAGGGAAAAGACAGCAGGGTTTAATTTAGAGAGAGACACCACAAAACTATGGAGACTGACTAAAGCACTCAATGATGAGGGTGTCAGGGGAGAGAAGATTACTCTTGAAGAAGATGGACAAACACTGACAGGAAAGATGGCAGCAGACGCCTTTGCGAAGGCATATGCAAAAGAAAGCAACATTTCTATACCACGAATGCGTCAAAGGGAGGTTAGAAAAGAGCAAAAGGAAAGAACAGACACCAACACTCACGATGCAATGAAAGTTGACATTAGTTTAACAGAACTGAAGAAGGCTATCCGCCAACTGAAAAAGAAGAAATCTCCCGGGCCAGATGGCATTACGAATGAAATGATCCAACACCTTGGTAATGCATCTCTTCGCAAGTTGCTAGACATCTTTAATCTCAGTTGGACCAATGGAGAGGTTCCTCAGTGCTGGAAGGAAGCCAGAATGACTCCTATTCTGAAAAAAGGAAAGAACAAGACGAAAGTGCTGAGCTACCGTCCTATCAGTCTTACAAGCTGCATATGCAAGACCATGGAGCGCATCATCAACCAGCGGTTGCAGTGGTACCTGGAGTCAGAGAACATTATAGTTTCAGAGCAGGCCGGATTCAGAAGATACAGGAGCACAGAAGATCAAACAACACATCTTGCACAGGTCATAGAGGACACTTTTCAAGCCAAGAAGGTGATGCTAGCTGCCTTTATCGATCTGCAGAAAGCATTTGACAAGGTGTGGAAGGATGGCCTCCTCGTGAAGCTCCAGCGCACAGGCATCGGTGGCAACATGTTCCGATGGACCAAGTCATACCTACACAATCGCAGAGCTAGGGTGCCGGTGGATGGACAATCTGGACAGAATGTATTGCTGAGACAAGGGGTGCCACAAGGTGGAGTATTATCACCTACTCTGTTCATACTCTTCATCAATGACATTGTAGCAGAGCTGCCCAATGGGATCCAAGCAGCCCTCTATGCAGATGACCTCGTAATCTGGTGCACTGAGGAGTACACAACGACTGCCACGTACAGAATGCAGCTCGCCTTGGACAGAATTACAGCTTGGGCCAATCGCTGGTGTATTACCATCAACAAAGAAAAATCATCAGCCATGCTATTCACACTTTCCACCAAAACCAAGGTTGGCAATCTGACACTGGGCGGTACTCCACTCGAATACGAGGACCAGCAGACATACCTGGGAGTCACATATGACAGAAGATTAACATGGAAGGAGCACATCCAGAATGCAGAGGCAAAGGCCAGAAGAAAGCTAAACATCATGAGGAAGCTGGCAGGAACAAAGTGGGGTGCCAATGAAAGGATCCTCAAGACCATCTACCTAGGTGCCGTACGACCACACCTTGAGTATGGATCCAGCTCATGGATGACAACAGCTAAATCTCATCAACAGAACCTCGACAGAGTACAAAACCAGGCACTGCGCATCATCACTGGTGGAATGAGATCAACACCAATAGAAAAAATGGAGCAGACAGCAGGCATTCCCCCACTTAGCAAAGGAAGGGAATGCAAAGCACTGATCCAAGCTGCAAAGTTCAAATCGTTCAATAACCACCCGATGAAGATCAGGCAAGCACAGCTGTCATCAGGAAGACTTAAAAGATCAAGTTTTGTGAAAGAGACAAAAGCACTTCAAAGGAAACACCAAGAGATGTTGCCAGCACAAATAGAAGATCCAAACCACACCCTTGATCCTCCACCCTGGGAAAACAAACTAGAGAGAATAGCTATTCGCACCACAGTACCTCATCTCACAACCAAAAAGGAACACAGTGATGTGAGCAAGAAGGCCCTGACCCTAGCCATGCTGGAAGAAATGTACCCTCAGGAGACATGGATAAGGATCTACACAGATGGATCAGCCAAAGATGCAATTAGGAGCGGAGGTGCCGGACTGCACATACAGTATCCAAACGGACAACATGAGTCAGCTGCAATACCGACAGGCAAACACTGCACAAACTACAGAGCTGAAGTCGAAGCACTGGTTCATGCAGCTAATACCATCAGCAGAACAGCAGACCCTATTGCACAGATTGTCTTTTTATCTGATGCCCGCTCCGTCCTTGAGGCTATCACCAAAGGTAAGCTGCCACAACTTGAAGAAGCACTACAAACCATCAAATGCTTTCGGATAGCACTGCAGTGGATCCCCTCACACTGTGGAGTCCAAGGAAATGAGGAAGCAGACAAGATGGCAAAGGTGGGTGCAGAAGAGAATCAGACAGAAAACATGGTTACCCATACAGAGATGAAGACTATCATTAAGTCCCTCTATAGAACACCTCAATCAGAAGATGCCTACCATCATCTCTCGAGGCCAGAGCAAGTGACCATTTTTCGTCTCAGAACTTGACACAACAGACTAAACCAACACATGTACAGGCGGTTCCACCTTACGGCATCGCCCGCTTGTCCTTGTGGGGAAGCAGAACAGACCACAGAGCACATACTTCAATGTTGCAGTACGTATCAGCTGCTGAGAGAAGAGATCTGGCCTTTGTCAACCTCTATTCTTGAAAAGCTGTATGGGCCTGTGGAAGAACTGCAGAAAACCACAGATTTCATCTTGAGAACGGCTCTCCAAGTGTGATACCAGCGATCGAAAAGAAGAAGAAGAAGTTCCATTTGGTGGAGGTTCCGTTATGATATGGGGGTGCATCTCATTTGATTGTAAGCTGGATCTGTTGACTGTACCTGGAACACTAAATGGACAAAGATATCAAGATTCCATACTGGATAGAGTTGTGGTCCCTCATTTTGTAAATCATGCACCTGGAACCCACCCTATATTCATGGATGACAACGCCCGACCACATCGTGCTAGAGCTGTGCATGAATACCTCCGCCAGAATGCCATCGAAACCCTACCATGGCCAGCAAGGAGCCCTGACATGAACCCTATTGAGCATATCTGGGACATTCTGGGAAACATGGTGAGAAGGAGGGATCCTCCTGTGCAGAACCTACAGGAATTAACAGACGCACTCCATCTTGAATGGCAACGAATACCACAATGGCGTATCAGTCGGTTGGTGACCAGCATGAGACGTCGTGTCCAGGCCGTCATCCAGGCACAAGGTGGATATACCCGGTATTAATAATGACAGTCTCAAACTCGTGCACAGATGTTAAACTTCGTTTTCATACACCATTAATGACAATCTAGCCACGTGTGTCAACTGTAGGGCAATAGTTGTCAGTTGTGTCAACTTGACCATATTCAGGCCTCGTTTTCAAGTTCAAACAAAAACATACAGTGTTTCCCCACCATCATAATCAGCATTCCTCTAGTTGCATTATTACCTCTTGCACTAAGATGGATGGGTACATAAATGTTTATGCTATTGCTTTCTTCATAGCACATGAATATACCCTCGCATGTGCGTAAAAATAGGGTGGTGCTTAACTTTTGCACAGGTGTATATGTGTGCTATTTTATATTTGTTTTAAAACCTGACGGCATGCTCGGGAATGTAAAGATGTACTGCTTTATCCTCCTGATCCTTGAGTTATCTCGTTTCTTTGCTCTAGAACTGCTACTTCTGCTATGTCATCGTCTCCAATTTTCCTGCTGACACCAATTATATGTATGTAACATGAACTTGTCCATCGTCTAATACCTTACTTTTGACTTTAGTTTAAATTAAGTGGTTTATAAATTATGCATGGGTGCCATTATCCCATCAATAGTCGGGAGTGGTAAACAATCTAATCTCTTGTTCATCTGCGGTCTAGAAGGAGGTTATTTCTGGTGATCCACCACTGTAATGGCTGGCTCGATAAGTTGAATCAGCTATTTCAGTTGTGAATTTTCAGAGGTGATCTCCACTGGGCTGCTAATCGACACTTTAAGATGGCCATAGACCACGATTATCAACATTCGTCATTATTATTGATTATCATTACCTACCTCAACCAATGACTACCAGCTTTTAACATTTCAATTTTGAGTTGTGTACATGTAACAGCAACATGGAATTATTAGTAAATTTCAGGTCGAAATTTGTGTAACTGATATTGTGGATCATTTACCTATCTTTCTCCTAGAAAAGCAACAAACATATCAGAAACAATTTCGAGCCGGACAAATTTAAATGCACAGATTACTGTCAGGTCAGCATTGAAATATTCAAAAGCTCTATGTCGATTGGAGCATAGTAACAGACATTCAGACTTATGATCATGCCTACAACAAATTTCATGGCATATGCACGGCTACTTTTGAACAAAGCTTTCCAATGAAAGAAAGTAAAAAGTACAACACAACTAAACCTTGGCTTAAAAATGGATTAATAGTTGCCTGTCATACAAAACATCAGCTTTACTTAACATTAATCAAGTGTCAAACTAATTCAAACCAATTTTAAAAATATAGAAATAAATTAGACCAAATAATAAAAGCGGCTAAAAACAGATTATCACAATAAATTCGAACAGTCAAAAAATTACATACAAGAAACATGGAAAACCATTAAATCACTTTTAAATAAGACCAATACAGCACAAAAGACACCATTTCTTCACACAAAACTAGTCATTACAGACAAATTTGAAATTGCCAATTGATTCAACGATTATTTTGTAAATATAGGACCTTAACTTTCGAACAAAATCCAATCAACATCCATGAAGAAATGTTCTGATTACCTACAGTATCACTTCAAAGGGAAATTTCCACACACCGGTAGTTGTCTCTGGTTAACTTTTTTCAGTGCTCTTGAGTAAATATAATAATCCACCCTGGTGTTCGACCCACAAATGACCAAAACACAATCACTGCATAATCATTCACATAATAACATCCCCAATATCCAATACTAACCACATCTGTGCCGGATTTACCTCTCGGCCTGTGCAATCAAATACAGAAGAGCAAATGCAAACTAAAACAAGCAAATCTGCTATTAACAATACACCTACCATTTGCCTGCACATGTCTGGGCTGCTTGACTTGGAGCTGTTTGTGACCACAACAGAGGCAGATTTTGGTCAGCCAGCACAAACATGTTCAGCTGATTATCGGTAGTTGAATTAAAACAATATGCTGTACTCTTAGACCTGAGAGGAACAATGGGGTTGAATGTGATTTAGGTAACCAAATGGCTAGGGTCTATATCTGATAGTAAACATCACCTCTGATGTTGATGAGTCGGATGGCAGAGGGTTGCCAATAGATCAAACCTAACACCTTTGTACTAGGAGGAAAATTGTAATGTAATTATTAGGGGTGGCTCTCTGAAAATGGCTGCGACTTACGTGTACATGTAAGTTTGCAGCGTCTTATAGACAGCTAGTCTTAAGACTTTCTTCACCTACTTGCTAAAGGCCATCAATTTCATGAAAATACGCCATATCAATAGAAAGGACGAAAAGATTTAGCAACGGATCTGATAAATTGCCATAGCAACATAATATCAACACAACTAGTTAGACCAATTAGTAGGCCAGTTCCTGCAATGGATAAAACAGACTTTACAGTTTACTTTCACTACTACTACTACTACTACTACTACTACTACTACTACTACTACTACTACTACTACTACTACTACTACTACTACTACTACTACTACTACTACTACCACCACCACCACCACCCCTACCACTACCACTTCTCTTTAAATAACCCACACTCGATATCACATCTGCCGATTCTTTAATAACTCCAACTATCTCAACTGTATACTGTACAACGATGAGCTCTTCCTTTCTCCTCTGCACCCCAACCCACCCATAGGGAGTACCTGTATAATATATGTTTATTTATGTCGGTAACTATGTATGCGTATATGTAATTATGGATGACATAATATGTGTTTGAATGTCTTGTATTTTATGTTTGTGCACATATGCAAAATCACCAGTGTCATATATCTATGTAAATATCAAAGCAGGGACAGCCCTACCCACCTATCGATTAAAGTTTAACTCTCGTCGTACTCCTGCTAGCCAACAGGGAAAACAGTAATAGGCAGCGATTCAGGACTTGCTGAATGTTTCGGGAGGGGGGTGTCAATTCACCTTTCCAGAGTATCCACCCATCATCTGGCCTCGTATGACGTCATAATCATCTCAGCGCGTGTATGATGACGTCACAATCATTACGTCACAAAGGCTTCCATATAGACCGTCATGAAATCTCAAATAATCTGACACGTTGTATGAATGTATGTCTGTGTAATTCTTTGCTATTTAATAAACATGCTGTTGAATATTTTGAAACTAATTTGCCTGGCCGCTGTTGCTGTCATAGGCAGCAACAGCCCCTAGTCAAATTAGTTTCAAAATATTCAACAGCTTAACCATATAGTTTCTGAGAATCGATAGTCGGGGAGTTCAGAGTTCGATCGATCCCAACACCAGCGAGGTGTGGGTGGAGCTTAGCTAGAGATACCGGGTCTGACACCATATCAGCGTTTCATTTTACTGGGGAAAAGATGTTTTGGGGCATCTGGTATGCTTTCGATAAGGTGACGGATGCTTTCTGTTCACTTGCTGAAAGACATTCTGAAATCGACGAAGACATCCTTCGGCCCATAGAATGCGTCACAATCCTATTGTATGACCGCACGAGTGAATCAGACAGTGTCCATGAAGCTTGAAAGGACCGCTTTACCGGAAAGGGACGAACATTCCAGAACAATTCGACACTGAAGCTGCTCTCGAACAGCACATCAAGTGGGTATCAATACATGGAAGTTACATCTGGGACCTTGATCCTCAACTGCTTGACGTGTCTCCTGTTGATTGGAGTGGACTAAGGGGTCTGGAAAATGGCAGCCACTGTGGTCTTCCTCCCAGTTGCTAGTGAATCATGTAGGGGTCTCATCCGATGTTGTTGTCTAAAAGGTAGCACTGGTCGATGCAAGTATGTTTATGATCGAAGATTTGCCATACATGTCACTATGCCTCGGGTGTAAACAGATATGTCAACAATATGAAAATGTGAGGTTCAATGATATGTCAATAAACATACATAGTATACACATAGATACATATTAAGCCATTTAATATACTGAACTTGTGTGTAATGTGTACTTTGAATATGCATTATACGCAGAGATAACATAGAATCACAATTGCCAATGGAGCATCGGTAAGTATTGAATCTATTTCTTCCAGAAGAAAGATTATAGTTTTCGACTTTTGTTTCAAAGATGTCTCCAATTATTCAATACAGAGTAAAGTATGTATGTAATTATTATAAGAGAGAATCGTGTCTATCAAATGTTTGGTTTAGATACGATCTTACCGTTTGACCTTGAGATTGAATCATGAATTTTACATCTGAAGGTCACCAAGGTAACGCCAATGGAATAACGATCCAAAAAACTATCAAGATTGATTACAGGTTTGTATTAATCGGTCAAATAGAATCAGAGATCTGAAACTTTCAGCCGTGAGTTTGTTTTCGGTGGCGGCCATCTTGGATTTATGTAAATTTAGCCAAATGAGGTAGTCCCGGTTGAATTTTCTCGTGGTCACCCATATGAAAAGGTTCTATGCGTATAGACTAACATATGTGCCAATGTTGGCAGACTTCCAGAATGACACTATCGTATCACATATCCGCCCCCCCCCCTACATGGCTACAAAGAACACTAAATAAACTTTCTGACTATTGTAATGTTTGGAATTATTGACCACCCACCGACCTTTAGCAAACGTAAATTAGTGTTTTAAAATATTTCACGGAATAAATTCATGTATTTAATCTGTTAATCGCGTATGTATTTCATTATCCAACTGGCTTACTCTTGTTTTACAGAAGATTCCTTCGCGTCATGAATCACCCCTGTTATGGCAGTACTCCAGAGTAACTGTCTAGCGTGAACATGGCTAACAGTTAAAAACGTGAATAGTTAAGACCGCAAGAATTTAAAACCCTTTAATGTCTAAATTTGGTCAAGAAAATCCAAATATTTCATTATTGAACGTTTATTTGCAGGCCAGGAGAAGAGTATTTTTGACAATTTACCACTGAAATGACTGGCTCGGTTACCGAGCCAGTCATTTCAGTGGTAAAATTTCAAAAATACTCTTCTCTTGGCCTGCAAATGGACATTCCTCAAGACCACTGCAGAGACCGGTTTGGCCCGTTTTCGTCATGAACGGGTTAAAGACAAAACTGGCCTCTACAGTGGCCTTGAGGAATGTCTATTTGCAAGCTAATTTTTTAATATTGACCACTGGAATGACTGGCTTGGTGACCGAGCCATTCATTTCAGTAGTAACTTTTCAAAAATAGGTTTCTCCTAGCCTGCAAGTGGACATTCAATAAGCACGCATTTTTGATATTCTTAACTAAATTTAGCCATCGAAAGGTTAAAAGATGGTTGCCAAAACACGCATATATCATTGAATATATTCTTTATGCCGATATCTCTAGATGAATAAATTTCTAGCTAGGTCCCGCCCATTTCAAGCCACGCTCCGCCCACATTGTATACGTGTTTGAGTCGATTTATACTCTTTGAACCTGAATTCCCAGAATCCCAATTTCAAGGTAACTATATAAGTAAGCTGTTGAATATTTTAAAACTAATTTTACCGCGGGGTAGGGCTGGTGGTGGTTGTGGTGGGGTGCTGTTGATGTAGCTGATTATGACGTCATATGATTGGATAAACTGGAACGGTCAATTGCGTCATTAACATAATGTGTCTATGTTTCATTTGCAGGTAGCTCTGTCACGAGGGTATGTGCTGGCGGTATCTCAATAGTAGTTGTTGCAAATGAGCTATCCATGACTTTCTGGATGGAGATTTCATTGCGGGCTATCTCAACACGTTTGTACATCCACGATGTGTTGTATCAGTTTTCCGATTCCTTAGTCACACGAACGCCCTTTTAATGTATTCCTTCATCCAGCGGAGTAGCCTCAAGCATCTGTTTGTACACGGCACGGTTAGCCGTGGGTGGAGTACAGGGATCCGATCTAGTGTTGGGAATTGGTACTGTTTTTGTGATCGATGATTGGTTTTATATACTAACCGATGATCAGTTAATGTATTAATAAAGTCAATTTATAAACAACCAAAATCGATTTTTGAAGTCATGATCGATCGGTTGGTTGTACATGCAAACCAATCTATCATCGATCAAATCGATTAATCGGAACAACACTAACCCGATCTGCCATTCACGGTGTCTGATGTCATAATGAAATACGTCACATATTAGCTGGCGACATAATCAAAATGACGTAGAGCTATCCGTTATGAATCTGAGCCCCGAAATGTCTGTCATGTTGTGTTGTTCCGATTAATCGATTTGATCGATGATTGACTGGTTTGCATGTTCAACCAACCGATCGATCATGATTTCAGAAATCGATTTTGGTTATTTATAAATTGACTTTATTAATATATTTTAACTGGTCAAGCTAGAAAACGAATACTTTTTGGAAAATAATTTAAATTTAATTGTTACAACTATATAGTATTACTCCTTAGTTTAAGACATTAATTCTTTCAGCACTGAAATAGTATGTTAGTTTCAAAGCAACCATACCAATGACATGTTGAATATTTTGAAACTTATTTGACAGGAAGCTGTTGCTCCCTAAGGCAGCAACAGCTTCCAGTCAAATTAGTTTCAAAATATTCAACAGATTATTTCTTAAATTGTTAAGAATCTGTCATACCTGCGACTTGGTTTGAGAAAGGGGTACAATCATCCTTGAACACGCTATAATTAGTGCAATCAAAATGAGTAAAAAATGAGAACCTGTTATGATCAATCATTAACTGATCATCGGTCAGCATATAAAACCAATCATCGATCACAAAATTAGTACCAATTCACAACATTACTGGTATGTGTACGAATTGTATGTCTTTTGTGGATTTAAAATCTAGTAATCATTCTGTTGAATATTTGGAAACTAATTTAACTGGAAACTGGTATACCTTAGAGTTTGCGCTCAACTGATCAACTATCTAGGTCACAGGGGCCACTAAGTGCATTGGCAAGACAGAGCGGAAAGGCGTGAGTCAGCATCTCCCTCGAGTACATTCCCGCGTGTAATATAATCTGGGCGATGATGAATGCATTCCACATCGATTTATTGATTACCGTATTTGACAAGATTGCCATGCTGATAGACGCCATATTAATTGTTTTCATAAATTATTATTATTTTCTTTTCTTCTGCGCTAGACGGTTGGGTCATGGTCTGATGTCCTCTGCTGTTATAAACTAGAAAGTTCGCCGCAGGTCCTGAGTAGTAACCAACAGCTTTTTCTTCAGCGAAGTGCCCTTTGGCCACATAAGATCACGCAGTGAGGTGAAACGAGCGCACACTTGATACATGTGTTGCAGAATCTGATCTGTCTCGTCACAGTCGCACAAGTCCTATTGTATGATACAGATTTTGAGACGAGCCTTCAGACCCCCGTACCCTGTACGAAGAAGGAGATGGCTGTCTATTTTACACGGCTGAGATGATGCAGGGGTCTTGAATGAACTTGTAATTGACAGTTTTCTCCTTGAAGTTCGATGTCCAGTAGCTTTGTTTGAGGAGTTTTGCCTCCCTGTGTGCTGCTAGGCTTGGCATGCGCCGTGTGAGTCCTCTCACTTCTGACAATGCACGCTCATCGGCCAAGATACCGCAATGTGCATGGTATCCAATGAAGCACTGTGAAATGTGTGGAGTGTTCATGTAAGGTTCCCGTTAGTGCGCGCGCGCGTGTGTGTGTGTGTGCGTACGTACGTGCGTGCGTGTGTGGGGGGCCTTTTCTGTGGAGCTTGCTGAAAGGGATTGCAGAGCAGGCAGCGAGTCAGTGAGGAGGGCTATTCTCCATGTAATTTACATGATGGTCAGCTGCGGCTTGTAGGGAAATCACGCCTGCCTTAAGTTTGGAACAGAGGGAACCACTTGGTACAGAGATGATTTCAGGACGTCTTCCTGGGTGTTGGTTGAAGACCTCACTGCTTCCATTTCCTAGAGTTTTCCTCAGCAGATCCATCAAGATAGACATGTACCTACTTAATCGCTGGAAACATATGGTGGATTTCTTCCAGTGCAAGAGCCTTACGTGCAGCATCACTCTGTTCTTGTTCTCCGGAGATGCCAAGGATGCTTGTCATTATTTCGACACAGAGGGTGGTTCTCATGTCAGGCAGGCGTCTACATTGACACCAAGAAAGGCGGATGTACCTGTTGGCCTATGGTAGGGTACCCTCTCCAGACAAGATCTGTGACCTAGTGCACTATAAAGGCGTTTCTTGGTCGGTCGTAAAACCTGCTCTATGCGACCAAGTTATCAGACGTTTGATCACGAAAACTATGTATAATAGTAAGTCACACGTATTAACCGTATGAATCCTGATGTGACGTACTCTAAATTTTAAGAGATATTGAATATTTTGAAACTAATTTAACGGGATGTCTTGCTGCCATCGGCAGCAACAGCTCTCAGTCAAATTAGCTTCATAATATTATTTCAAAGTGGCAGGAGTCTGTTGATGGCATAGGTAGTAACAGCTTACATTCAAATTACTTTCAAAATAATCACTAGCATTGTTTCGTACATTAATAAATATTTTTCGTATTTGGTGTTTCAGATTCTAAATGCATGGTTACGGTAGAATGTGTCTATTAGGTGGCCGTATATGACAGGTTTAACGACTGACCATCTAACGCATTTATGGTGCACTAGGCCCCTTGACTTTTTCTTTTGTAGTTGAGACCGAGATATTCGATTGAGTTCAAGTCCCCAATCGTCTATCCACCGCTGCATCTTCTTGACTCCCTCTTGTATGTGCTGCTATTGTGTAAACAGCGCATCACTGATGCAAAAATGTGTATCTCACACGCTTTACCATGTAGTCTTAGATCAACTTCTTTGTCATCGATGTATAATCAGAACACCAAGATGTATAACAAATTCCTTGATGAACTTGATGTTCCGACATTTTCTCATGATTCTTTGCAAAACATGGACAGGGACCACAACATACAGGATGGTGTACACCTCATTCACTTCGGACTGCTTCATCTAATCAGAGAATATAAACGTGTTGTCAATAATTTATTAATATCTGTCAAAAAACCACACGTAATAGCGATTACCAGCACGTTACAAACAGCCGAGCAGATCATAAACATTCAATTATTATTATTATTATTATTATTATTATTATTATTATTATTATTATTATTATTATTATTATCATCATTATCATTATTACCATTATCATCATTATCATCATCATTATTTTTATTATACAATAATTATTATCGAGGTCATCAGGCGGGGGAGGGGTTTGGGTGGGGTGGGGTTGATATCGGACATTAAATGTTTAGATATACACGGCTCATTATAATAGTGAAGGACATGCCTAGATCTGGAAGACCGAAGAAGACTACTGCCCGTGATGATCGAGCCCTAGTACGCCTTGTTAGGAGATCTACATTCACCAACAGCAGAGTGCTCAGCCAGCAATGGGAAACGCGCAATAGAGTGTCAATGTCTACCGTCAAAAGGAGACTGTATGCTGCTGGCATGAAAGCTAGGAGACCTGTCAGACGTCCTCTCCTCACTGCACACCACAAAGAGGAGCGTCTGAGGTGGTGCAACGAAAGAAGACACTGGAACATGAGATCCTGGAGACGGGTACACTGGTCCGATGAAAGTCTGTTCCTGCTTCATGCCACAGATGGTCGAACTCGTGTATGGAGGTCCAGACGCACGGCGTACGACCAACGTAACATCATGGAAGAAGTTCCATTTGGTGGAGGTTCCGTTATGATATGGGGGTGCATCTCATTTGATTGTAAGCTGGATCTGTTGACTGTACCTGGAACACTAAATGGACAAAGATATCACGATTCCATACTGGATAGAGTTGTGGTCCCTCATTTTGTAAATCATGCACCTGGAACCCACCCTATATTCATGGATGACAACGCCCGACCACATCGTGCTAGAGCTGTGCATGAATACCTCCGCCAGAATGCCATCGAAACCCTACCATGGCCAGCAAGGAGCCCTGACATGAACCCTATTGAGCATATCTGGGACATTCTGGGAAACATGGTGAGAAGGAGGGATCGTCCTGTGCAGAACCTACAGGAATTAACAGACGCACTCCATCTTGAATGGCAACGAATACCACAATGGCGTATCAGTCGGTTGGTGACCAGCATGAGACGTCGTGTCCAGGCCGTCATCCAGGCACAAGGTGGATATACCCGGTATTAATAATGACAGTCTCAAACTCGTGCACAGATGTTAAACTTCGTTTTCAGACACCATTAATGAAAATCTAGCCACGTGTGTCAACTGTAGGGCAATAGTTGTCAGTTGTGTCAACGTAACCATATTCAGGCCTCGTTTTCAAGTTCAAACAAAAACATACAGTGTTTCCCCACCATCATAATCAGCATTCCTCTAGTTGCATTATTACCTCTTGCACTAAGATGGATGGGTACATAAATGTTTATGCTATTGCTTTCTTCATAGCACATGAATATACCCTCGCATGTGCGTAAAAATAGGGTGGTGCTTAACTTTTACACAGGTGTATATATCATCGTGTCAGCTACGCGCCCACCCACATTCACACTCAGTGGCAAGTCACCTACTCGGCCATCGGCGTCATGCTGGGTGGCTTCTCGTTGTTTATAAGTAAGGATGGCGGCATTCGGAAACAATGTGGCAATTCAATTCGCGTGAGCGACCCCAACACCCCCACCCCCTCCACACCCCACCACCACCCCACCCCACATCCAACCCATCTCCTCCTGCGACCATAGAAACGCAATAAAAAATAATCTAGTTACACATCGACATAAGAACATAATAATCTTTATCCACATTTGTTCAGCAGTATTCCCTAAATATTCATCATTGGTCACTCAACCCTTCCCTGTCGTCACGAGTAACCTTTCGTCCGTTCTCCTCGGTTCCGCGAAAAAACGAAAGAGAAACGAGGAGTGGAGCCAGGTTTACAGAATTAAAGTATAACAACACCACCCCACCCCCACCATATTACGCTTTTCCTCGTTAATTGTCTGGTTGTTGAATTCCTGCAGACTGCATCTTCCATGAGTACCAGATCTTACATTGCTTATTATCATGAGCCTAATACAAGTAGTAGTAGTAGTAGTAGTAGTAGTAGTAGTAGTAGTAGTAGTAGTAGTAGTAGTAGTAGTAGTAGTGGTAGCAGTAGCGTTAGTAGTAGTGGCAGCAACAGCAGCAGCCGCGGCGGCCTCCGTTGTCGTCGTTGTTGTAGTAGTAATAGTAGTACTAGTAGTAGTAGTAGTAGTAGTAGTAGTAGTAGTAGTAGTAGTAGTGGTGGTAGTGGTAGTAGTAGTAGTAGTAGTAGTAGTAGTAGTAGTAGTAGTAGTAGTAGTAGTAGTAGTAGTAGTAGTAGTAGTAGTAGTTCCAGCTTTAATCATGATAAACGGTCGCTGGTGCCTGATCACAGGAGTTCGCATGGATATAGACGTGCGCGGGATGATCCCGAATTAACAACTCATTGCAAAGTCACTCAGGCACGAAGCAGCTCTAACAACAATAACAATGATGCTAAATTCCCCTTATTAATGAAGTCAATGATTCGAGCGTATCATTCATTTAGACAGTGACATTGCTGTTGAACGACCATCCTTGATGCCTTTTGAACCCTGAAGTCCAGGGACTACAATTTGATTTAAACAAGGTTTATTTTTAGTCTATGTGGGAGCACAATAAGATATGTCTTATGAGTGTGTCTCCCTCTTACGTACAAATATACTACATTACATAAATCAAGAGGCGAATAATAATATTGCCAACTGTCACAACAGTAATAACAACAATAACATTAATAATAATAATAAGAAGAAGAAGAAGAAGAAGAAGAAGACTTTTCATGAAACTTTATTGTTCTTATTCCACTTGACAAACCCCCTTTTAAGGTACCATATGTTTACATAGTATCACATAATCTCCTTACAATATATATTCACAAAATCATTAGCATATCAGAAATTATACAGCATTACATAATTACTTATAGCAAATATGATCTATACAAAGCAACGTATAAAAACACTAAAACATAACAGGTTAAAAGAATCCATTGAATATAAGATTATTGTTTTCAACTGTACATAGAAAACTGCTAAAAGCCCAAAAGTTCTCAAATACATCCAAGGTTCCTTTGTTGAGATAAGACTGACATTCTATCTCTATACGTGAGTGTAATCCAGAAATACATTCTCGAAGTGGATCGGTCTGTTTGTTTCCATCCATAAGACGTTGTCTACTAACATAAATAGCCATTTTGCAGTTGGATATGATCCAATTAGACAAACGGTGTCTAATTTTTCGTTCCAATTTGGCTGAGCATGGTGGGGGGAGGGAAATTCCCTTACATTATCAACCACATTAAATGTATTGCTCTCCAACAAATAAAGAACCGATCTATTTACAGCTAAAAGCAAAGGTTGAATACGAGAGCGCGTTAAAAACATATCAGCAATATAATCCTGCTCACCACAGTGAGGGCATTGATCATTAGGTCGATAACCTGCTCTGTAAAGAAACATCCCTGTGCCCAATGCACCATGTAGAATTTTCCAAGATAGGTCTCCTTCAAAGCGTGTTCAGGGATATGCATAAAAACATCGACAATTTGTCATAGAGGTGATGTTTAACAACAAAATATCTGCCCATATATTATCACTATTATTATGTAAACTATTTTCATAACATTTTAACAATGACAATATATATAATTCTTTCGGACAATTAGACGGAAATGATACAGTGTATTTAATAGGGCATTTAGTAACAGAAAGGTCTATTTTATACACTGATCTAGAAACATTACCTGGGCGGGTTATCATTTCATGCCATTCCAATAGCAAACTATTCCATAAAATAGTAAGTGTATTCTCTAACAATCGCCTAAAATGAGTGCCGATTTTGTGAGACAAAACCTCAATCGACACTTTCTGGTCAGCATCAACAATATCAGCTACAGTACTGACATTAGCACATACAAAGTCTTTTAGATAAAAGGTTAGGCCGGTCCGATGATTTTTAATCAGGCTATTAAGAAACAGTGGCTCGCGGAGAATATCCGCTGTACACGAAGTTAATGTCTCTCTTGAAACATTAACGGAAAACCAGGAGATTAACAATGTCTTATAAAAGGATGGTATATTTTAAGAGTACTTGTATCAAGTTCAATATAGAAATGCTGATCATCATAGTTCAACTCATGTGCTCGCCTTAAAAACCAACTAGTAAACCTAAAACAAGGGTGTGTGTCGCGAAAATACAGAAAATATTGTGCGTAACAAATACGGAAAGCTTTTATTCTGGAGTTTAGGTGCACCAATCCTTGCCCACCATCTTCTAAACATAAAGATAACAGTTCCTCTGGCAACCAATGTTTTCCAATCCATGCAAAATTAATTAAACGTTTCTGAATTGAATTCACAAGATCAGCTGGTGGGTCAAATGACAGTAAATTTATGCCACAATCTAGAAGCAGTGAGAAAATTGGTAATAATAATTCGGCCTCTTAAAGAGAGGGCTCGAGATATACTACTACTACTACTACTACTACTACTACTACTACTACTACTACTACTACTACTACTACTACTACTACTACTACTACTACTACTACTCATATACTGGGTGGATCGGTGCAGCATTGAGCAGGTCGTCCTTCATAGGGTGGTATCCCAGGAGAAAAACGTGGTCGATAGTTAGTGTGTGTGTGTGCGTGTGTGACACTTTGTTGTGGTAGCCCTGCATTCATTCAGCCGAATTATTATTACCAATTTTCTCACTGCTTCTAGATTGTGGCATAAATTTACTGTCATTTGACCCACCGGCCGATCTTGTGAATTCAATTCAGAAACGTTTAATTAATTACATCTATTCCTGGTGATTTATTATTCTTTAGTTTGTAAACTGCAGTGGATAATTCGGACAAGCAAATGGACCTTTCTAGATTACTCTTTGATGTTTCACTAAGTTGTGGAAGATCCGATAATAATACATTTTTAGAGTGCTTACAAATTCCGGTATTATTGCACAAATCACTATAGAATTCAGAGGCATAATTCAGTATTTGGGAATCTTCAGTCACAATTGTTCCATCTGGCAATTTCAAATGGGAAAATGTTTTATTTGTACCTCGGTTTTTTTCAAGTTCAAAAAGGTATTTTGTGGGGATGTCCGAATCGTTAATATGTTGAAAGCGTGATCGCACCCCTGCACCCCTTGTTTGCTGCGTCAGAAGAGTCGCAGAAAGCGTTTCTTTTTCTTTTAGTCTATTGCGTAATTCGCCATTCATTGGCACTTGATTTGACAATTGTTCTATCTCGGTTTGTAAGCACATGCGCTGTTCGTTTAAAATACTCGCGCATTCACGCGATAAACGTTGAGATAATGTACAAATGTGCTTCTTTCCCATGTCCCACCAATCTTGTATGATATGAAAGAGAGAAGCGCTTTCCAGCCATTTCCCCCAGAAATTAATGATTAGGCTACAATATTCTTTTTCATTTAGCAAATCCGTATTTAAGCACCAATAAGCACTTTTAGGCTTAGGTTTTTTTAATTGAAAGGAGAAACAAACAATAGAATGGTCAGAATCATTGCAAGGTACAGTTGTGCATGACCTTGGGAACTGTTTTAAAATGATTGAAATGTAAAATCTATCTAGTCGAGAGGAAACACCATCCCATCGCATCCAAGTAAAAATTCTCGCCGAAGGATGTAAAGACCTAAACACATATACGAGGGTATGGCGATTAATTACTGATTCGAGCGTGTTCGCAGCAATTGGGTGTGGTTCAGCAGCGGATGTTCTATCTATTTGATGATCTAGTGTACAATTAAAATCAACTCCAATAATTATTGGATAAATCTCTGTTAACGAGGAGAGGTGGGTGTTTAGGAGGTCAATACATTTGACTTTGTCACAGGATTCAGTTGGATTGTATACATTAATTAAGTAAAAATACTTATCATTTATTTTGATAGTAACATGTAAAATTCTACCAGGGACAACATTCAAAGTATTAATAATATGAACATTAAGCTTGGGCTTAAAATGTATAGCCACGCCAGCAGTACTATTGCTAAAATGCGAAAAAAATATTTCTCCCATCCATATTAATCGCCATATTGGTTCATCAGAAAGATTTGTATGTGTATCTTGCACAAATGCAATAACAGCCTTTACTTCTGTTAGCAATTGATTAAAGATTGTAAAACGCTTGAAGGAATCTCGACAGCCTCTGGTGTTAACAGTTGCTAATGAGAGAGAAGCCATAACCGGGATAAATAATAAATCTGTTGTAGTCGTATTATATATGCCAAGTTATTGTAGAGAACAGACAAAATCAGTATGACAATAATTAAATTATTAATATACGGATTAATGTTTGAGAACGTGTTGTTGCTTTTTCAATCGAAACATCTGATGCATGAGCAACTTCAGATTCGGTTGAAACTCCTTACATCATTCTACAACCTTTTTACTATATTTGATACTTTCCACAAATATGTTAACGTCATCAAGGGAATGAGTTATATCCCTTGATTCGGAGAAGTCTGTCATATCTGATGTTTCCGATACAACGGACATGCTGTCCGCATCCGAGCTTTCGTCGTCCTGATAATCTAGAAGTATCAAGTCCTGTGAAATTGGTGGTAAGTCTACATTTGCTATTGTGATTATATCACATTGATCATGGCCGGGTTTGAATGGCACAGAAGAATCTTTAGTCTCCAGTATCGCGATGTTATCGTCTATCTGATTTCCTGCATTGAAATGGGAACAGTTTCAGTTTCTCGTGTATTTCGACACTAGACAGTTTTTCCGGTACGTTGTGCACCTCCACGGTAACGATGCCATTATCCCGTTCAGTAGAGGTCGCGTTATCAGTTATGTCTTGCATACCATTAGGAGAAACAGTGACCGATTTAGACTTGAGCGTATCAACAACGATCTTAATATTGTCGTCATCAAGCGAGTTTAGAACTTCGAAACGATTGTCAGATTTGAACTTAGGAGACCGCTGTTCATTAGATATTGACTGATTAACTGGTTTTTGGCTTTTGTCTGTCTGTGTCAATGTCCCTAATCTCGGAAATCCAGTATCATTGTCTCCAGTAGCAGGTATGTTAACGACTTCGTTATCTGACGGAAGTGATTCAGTGACGTCATCAGTATGACAATAATTAAATTATTAATATACGGATTAATGTTTGAGAACGTGTTGTGATTCAATGACGTCACGAAGTGGGCAGGAACGTTGGAAGTGTCCTTTTTCGTTGTATCGAAAACATATGATTTCGTCCGCACTTACGAACACGATAATAATCGTATTGAACCTGCCCTGTAGGTGAGGCTTAGAATACACCTTCCGTATCCTCTGCGTGTCGTAAGAGGCGACTAAAGGAGGTAAGGGTGAGGTAACCCTGACAGAAACCTCGAGTGCTGAAGACCGAGGTTCCAGGCCGCACGGCGCACTCTAATAAACCATGGATCCACGCACTTAGCGCTTATGATCATGTCGATAGTCACTTACAGGACTGGCGGTATGATCAGCGAACGAAGAGAAGAAAGATCGTATTGAACCAGTCTGTGTAATCTGGTACAATTGTTTTATCAATCACGATCTGGACTTGACGATGGAAACTCTTAACATGTCTCAATTCGGGGGATTTACACCCAAGCGGTATTGCTCAGCCATTCCCAATTAATTTGCCATATGTCTCTAATGATCGTTTAATTATAAAGTTCGGTATGTATGGCGGTAGCCTACATTTGAAAAAAAGAATTTTGTTGGTTCATTTTCTAGGGTATAGACATTATAAAAGACGCCTGCAACTTGAACGCCTTCTACGCATAGCTTTGATAAGTCATTGTCAGTTTTCAGGTAAATCAGAATGGCCCCTTTGCTTCGCGACGCGGCTACCACATTAGCCGGAGTTACAACCGAAGCCGCCCCTTTGACATATGCCCCAAGCGAAACTCCGTCTAAGCGATCAATTCTTCCACCGTTCTTTCTATCAATGCCTGTAAAAGGTTCGTAATCCGAGAACATACCTGCGTGCTGGGCAGTACCTAGCTGTCGTTACCTTACTGGCAAAACTGGCCGGCTGAGACCACATAGTTCATAAACACAAGGCCAATCAAGTGAGTCCTGCACTGACCAGCCAACAAGGCTGGCCTTAGTAATGGCCGCTGTACACCGACCTATTACCTAGCTATATACAGTCACAAGACACACTGAAATCACCACTACTCCAGCAATTGCAGTTAAAAATATTATTACACGCATTCACAAAAACACTTTAATATACATATTGCACACATATTAGAAACGATAATCTTCAATAAACACGTTAATTCCCGCTTAAATTCAGAGGGAAATAAACACGTCCTTCATCGAAGAAGAAGAAGAAGAAGAAGAAGAAGAAGAAGAATGAGAAGGAGGAGGAGGAAGAGGAGTATGAGGAGAGATGCTGTAGGTAGCCTAATGATGCCAGAAAAAATCTTCGGGAGAAGGAGAAGAGCATGGTTTGACGAATCACAAGGTGGTATAAGGAGAAAGGAGGAGCTCGATGTGCTGTAGTCACTGGTGCTGGTCCACACTGCATGGTCATTCAGAAACTTCCGCGGCTATGGATTTGTCGACATAATCCATGAGTGGTGTTTGGAATTACTGTAGGTCATTTAAACCGACAGGTGTCAGTAATATATTGACATAGACTGGTATAACCCGTGATGTTTAACTCTACATCAACGTCAGCGCGGCCATATAGACGTTGCTGAGTGGTTAAGGTTGTTGAGGAGATTTGGTTCGAGGCAAGCTCATTTTCAAAGGTGGTTCGTTGCTCATTAAAAAGTGGACAGTAAAAAAGGTAATGTTTAACAGATTCATCAGGATGGCCGCAAGCGCAGCTGGCAGAGTCAAAGAGGAAGTTATCGAATAGGTGTCTATTTAATCCACTACAGCCATTACGAAGCCCACTTAAACAAATATTAGCCACTCTTGAGCCGATGTAATAGCACGGATGGGGACTGGGAATATGGGGCATTGCTCTTAGTTTGGTCTTGAATTCCGGTAGGCTATTAGACATAGTGACATGTGCTGGAAGGGTGTTCCAGGCACGTACTGTTGCTGGGAAAAACGACTCGCGAAAGAGTTCCGTTCGAAGGACAATGTCATGGTAACTGCACAGGTAAGCTGTTGGATATTTTGAAGGTGATTTGGCAGGAAGCTGTTGCTTCCGTGGGTACCATCAGCTCCCGGCCGGAATAGCTTTGAATATTTTAACGGAAAACTGATTAAAACATAAAGAATCTTGTTGTTCTGGTATTTCGGATTTAAGGGGTTGATTACTCACTAATGACAGCTAAAGTATGTTGCTATGTGGTGGTTTTCTGTGAGGGGTGGTTTCCCGGGCTATCGTCATGAAGAGACACCATTTATTGGCTGTTAATAATAGGTGGTCTTTCGAGCTGGATAGACTGTTTATTTAACATAACTTTAATTGATTTCACCCCATTCTCAACTGCGGGATCCGATCTGTCACTCAAGTGGCTGACGTCATAATGAAAATACGTCATATGTATAGTGACATAACAGACTATTGGCATGGTGAATTTGATGATGCATATTCGCACCGGAGAGGGTGGGTATGATTATTAGAATTGCATGGTTTTGAAGGCTTGGATTGTGTGTCTTTATGTAGTGAAGACGGTGGTTCTTGACATGTGAGAATTTCATTAAGTATAGATTGCTATGATTTTTGATGTTGTGAGGTTGAATTGGAGACACGACTCTCCAATTCAACGTCGCAATGGAAAGAATTAATTGGTGTGTATAGGTCAGATCGTCATATGTTAAAAATTATCTCGTTTCATTGCCTTGGGGTAGCAGTTTAGGCTTCTAGAAGTATGCAGTTTGTATGGTCTTATTTTCTGGCTTTCTGTTGTGAGTATGCACCTTTAAATTTAAAATTGTGCATTTGATTTTTATGCTTCAATATTTACAGACTATTACCAGGTTACATATTTTGCTAGCTTACAAATTCCGCCCTCCTTAAGTTATAAATACTCAGATACTATGAAATATTTCAATTACAAAACACTTGCTCTTTTAATGTTGACGGTGTATCTAGAATAGTGGGTGGGCGGCGGGTCTGCAAACTTGACGATGATGATCTTCGCGTAACACTCGCTAGGTTTGACATTATTTGTCTTGCTGAAACTCATTGTAGCAAGGATGCCTCCCTATCTCTCCCTGGTTACTATGGATTCCCGCCTAACATTAGACCAAGATCTTCCAAGGCAAAATGTAATTATGGTAGAATAGCAATATGCATCAGAACAGGTCTTCGTGCGGGCATTAAGCAGTTGCCATTTACCTCGAGCGAAATAATTTGCCTTAAATTATCCAGTGAATTCTTCAAAAACTGATGCAGATATTTACCTTGCACTCGTATATGCGAGTCCAGCGTATTCTACATATTCGTCAGCAAATGATGATATCTTCGAGTTTCTAGAAAATGGCATCGCTAAATATTCAAAAGTTGGTAACTGGTTAGTATGTGGGGACTTTAATGTCCGCACAGGCCAGGAACCCTATTATTGTTTCGATGAGAGCTTTCCTTTAGATGATGACGGGATAGATAACTTCGTCCATCAAACTGATATCCCGATTCCAAGAAGCAGTCTTGACCCGACGCCTTTAGACAGCCATGGAAAGAAACCTCTTGAGGTTTGCAGATCCTCCGGACTCCGTATCCTAAATGGTAGGGCTTTAGGGGACTATTTTGGACAATGTACTTGTTACAGTTATAGAGGCAGTCCTAGTGTAATAGATTACATTTTGACCTCGGTAAACCTCATGAGGAAGGTAAAATATTTTCATGTACATCAGCCCAATTCTCACTCAATTCATTGTATTTTAGCATGTTGCATCTCAACTGGTGGTTTTATACATGCGCAAACAGACGCTCCTCAAACTGTTTCCTTTATCCCTTCATTGAAGTGGTCTGAAGCTGATGATATAAAATCACCTTTTATAAATTCCCTAATTAATACAATTTCTCACATGGACATGGGTAACGCATCGTCTATTGAGAATGCTGTCGAGTCTCTTACTGACTTATATGTAAACGCTGCCAAACTTGCTACTGTCAGAACAAAATTATGTAGGCAGCCAATCAAAACAAGCAAAAAGAAGAAATCTAATGAATGGTTTGAGTCTGACTGCAGTGACTTAAAAAAACAATCAAAATTAATCACCGTTAAACTTCATAAAAATCCTTTCTGTTTGCAGATTTTTCAAGATTATAGATCGACTGGATCTAAATATAAGAAACTACTTAACAGAAAGAAAACTCAATTGCAACAAGGTATTCTAAACCAGCTTAAAACCTTGCATTATAAAAAACCCAGTCATTCTGGAAACTTTTTAATAAACTAAAAGGATCTGAGGCGGGTTGTTCCAACCCTGTATCAATGGGTGAATGGGTCTCTCAGTTTTCTCAGCTTACGAATAACAGACCCTTATCTAAAACTAAATCGTCTTCGTTTATGGATGATTATATTAACTCTAATAACGGTAAAGTTTTCAATGAGTTGGATAAATCTATTTCAATACAGGAGGTCACTACAGCGATTTCAAGGCTGAAAATGGCAAATCTTGTGGCCCAGACCTCATTTTAAATGAAATGCTCAAAATTGGACAATGTCATCTGGCGCCTATTATGCGGGAATTTTTAATACTATCCTTGCCAATGGTACTTTTCCCAGTGCATGGCGTTGTAACTTCTTGACCCCACTGCATAAGAAGGAGGATAAATATATTGCTGACAACTATCGGGGCATTGCCGTAGGTAGTAACCTATGCAAGTTGTTTTATAATATTCGCCACAACAGAATTCATGAATTTGCTACTATACGCAACCTGGTTCCACACTTCAAGAATGGTTTCGAGAAAAACAGTCGCACATCCGACCACATCCTTGCCTTAAAAACACTGATCGAAAAATATTCTAAAGGTCCCAAGCAATATGTATACTGTTGTTTTGTTGATTTTAAAGCTGCCTTTGATTCAATTTCTAGAAATGCATTGATGTATAAGCTCTTGTTATCCGATATTGGTGGGAATTTCTTATCTACTCTACAAAGCCTCTATTCCGATGGATCATATTCTATCAAACTTAATAATTATCATAGTGATAGTTTTCAATCTAGCGTCGGTATTAAACAAGGTTGTGTATTGAGTCCGCTACTTTTTAATCTTTACATACGTGACCTGCCAGAAATATTTTGCCAACAGTGTGACCCTGTTTTGCTAGGTGTTACAGCCTTGAATTGTCTAATGTATGCTGACGACTTTGTACTCGTATCTAAATCGCATACTGGCTTACAAAGCTCACTCAATCATCTGAGTGAATACTGCAGTAAATAGGGTTTGGATGTCAACCTTTCCAAAACGAAGGTTACTATTTTTAATAAAGGTGGCAAATTAATAAAACATCATACTTTTATGTGCAATGATAGCATCATTGAATCTGGTCATTCTTATTGTTATCTAGGTATCAAGTTTACTGAGTGTGGTAATTTTAAAACAGCACGTGCGCGTCTTTGCGATCAAGCAACCAAGGCCATCTTTAAACTTAAACAAATCAATGTCAGGACTAACTTTTCCATAGCCATCATTCTCCGCCAACGGTTAATGTTACCTATTTTAATGTACTGCAGTGAAATATGGAGCCCTTACTATCTTAAGGGACTCAATCGACATGGCTTTAGACTTACTCACTAATAGAAAAGCTACAAACGATGCTGTTGGTGGCGAATTAGGCCAGCACGCTCCCCTAACACGTTGTTTGGCGCTTGCTATTAAATACTGGATCAGGCTGTGTGCACTAGATATAACATTCATAGTTCAACGGGCGTACTCAGACAGAATCTTTCTCTAGCGCTTCCACCATTTTAAACTGGTCCTTTTATATTAAGGAGCTATGTGCTAATTTTGGCTCGACCCATATTTGGAATAGTCCCTAATACCGATGCAAAAATATTGAAGTATTCAATGCAGTCTAGATATGTAAATCACTGGTTAGGCAATCTTCACAATTGTGATTCAAAATTGCGTTCATATGGGCTATTCAAATCAGATTTTAAGCTTGAAAATTACTTGACTAGTACCCACAACTTTGTACAACGCAAAGAATTCACTAAGCTTAGAATTAGTGCACATAGCCGTCAAGTGGAATTGGGCAGGCCAATAAAACCAATTGAGCAGACGATCTGTGAAATTTGCAAAACTGGCAGTATTGAAGATGAAAAACATTTTCTTCTCTACTGCCAGTCCTATGATATTGACAGGCAGTTCTTATTTAATACTCTAGATACATTCACCACCTTCTCGTCGCTGAATGATGACGAAAAGTTTTATTTTCTAATGTCTTATAACGATGATGACGTAGAAATCTCCGATTACATATTAAATTTTGTCGAGAAATGTTTCTCAAAACGGTATTCCATCAGCCATATAAATTGATAGAGTATCCTACTATTTAACTTACATTCTACTTATGCCTCTATAACTGTGAATGTATCCAACTGGTGCACTGATACCGCTGACTATAGCCGACTTTACTCTACAGTTCTACACATGATGTTCAGACTAGCTGATCACGTCACCATGTGGTCAACTTGTTGGGTTAACGGTTATGGTTGATTTATGCCATTCAGTTAAATGCACTCAGACAACTAAAAACGTCTCTTATATCCATTTCATATATGTTTTAGATAATATAAATAAATGTATATATAACATAATCTTAATATTAATTATAATTAAAGTTTAATTATTTTAATGTTATTTTATGCATTGCCATTGTGTAATTTTTAAGTGTTTGTTTTATTGTGCTGTATGCGTACACCATAATGTTTGGTATTTTATCGCAATAAATTGATTGATTAATTGATTTATTCTATGGAAAAAAGTTTGACATCACTGCGCGTGATTCGCACCGGAAGTGTGTTTTGCTTTTTACATCATAAGTGCTTGTTTATGACGTCATCCTTTGTTGTTAAATAAAAGCATTTACCAATTGAGCTAAACCCGGAAATACGTCATCACTTAACAAGCGCATATGCTTGTTAAGTGATGACGTATTTCCGGGTTCAGCTCGATTGTTAAATACAGAAAACAATATTTTTGTTTATCAACAAATGATGATGTCATAAACACGTACTCATGATGCAATGGGCTTGTTAAGTGGTGACGTATTTCTGGATTCAGTTCGATTGTTTAATACACGTCATCACTTAACAAGCCGATAGGTTGCTGTTAGCCATGTTCGGCAGCACTTCCGATGGCCAGGTCATCAGCGTGCATGATGTTAGAAACGTGGCGCTGTATGTCATTTATGTAGATGAGGAACAGAGTGTGTGAAAGGATAGCAAGTTGGGGTACTCTACCTCTCAGTTTGAAGCCTATTCAGAACCCTTTCATGTCGAAGCCGGCCAAAACCGGCCTCTGAACTGGTCACGAAGAATGTCCATTTGCAGGCCAAGAGAAGACCATTTTTGAAATTTGATCACTGGAATGACTGGCTCGGAAAACCGAGCCAGCCATTCCACCGGTAAATTTTCAGAAATACTCTTCTCTTGGCCTGCAAAGGGGCATTCACTAAGGAACTATTATGATGTTCTTGACCAAATTTAGACATTAAAGGGTTAAGCGTCCATCAAGTAACACTATGCGCGTGTTAAGTATGACGTCATTGCACATGATTCGCAGTGTGTATTTTGCTTTATTACATCATATGTACATGTTTATGACGTCATCATTTGTTGTTAAACAGAATCATTTAACAATCGAGCTGAACCCGGAAATCCGTCATCATTTAACAAGCCCATTGCCGTTTGCAAATCAATAGTTTGGCATTGTGATGAAATGTACATCGCTTTGATGGCTAAGGGAGAAATCCAGTTTTAGCCCTACCCCGCCCCTCTTTAGCTAATCCCCACCCATGTTTTGATCGTGTTGTGATTGGACGATCCCTATACTCTCTGAATCTCGATTTCCAGAAAACTATAGCCTACAGGGAAGCTGTTGAGTATTTTGAAGCTAATTTCACTGGACGCTGGTGCTGCCATAGGCAGTCAAATTAGTTTTAAAATATGCAACGGAATGTTTATTAAATAATAAAGACATACAATTCCTACAACTTGTTGGAGTATTAAGCGTTTATGACGGACTAAATCGCGTCACTCATAACGTAATTAGTTATGACGTCAGCCTACACGTGACGTTGTTGATTATGACGTCATATGATTGAGCGATAGACTGTATTCATCCATGAATTCGGTCTCATCTCGGATGGATAAAGCATTCGTTATATAAGTGTTTTGCGGAATGTAAAGGTGTGTATGGCCTTCGTAAACAATGGACTTTTCCGGTTTTAGCTATGCCCCGCCCATCTATAGCTAAACTCCACAGACACCTCGCTCGTGTTGGGATCGATCGATCTCTGAACACCCTGACTATCAATTTCCCAAAAACTACACTGGTAAGCTGTTGAATATTTTAAAACTAATTTGACTGGGTGCTGTTGCTGCCTAAGGCAGCAACAGTGCCCAGTCAAATTAGTTTCAAAATATTCAACAGCATGTTTATTAAAAAGCAAAGAATTACAAAGACATACAATTCATACAACGTGTCGGAGTATTTGAGATTTGATGACGGTCTATATGGAACCCTTTGTGACGT
Source organism: Chaetoderma sp. LZ-2023a (assembly GCA_034401795.1). NCBI lineage: Eukaryota > Metazoa > Mollusca > Caudofoveata > Chaetodermatida > Chaetodermatidae > Chaetoderma > Chaetoderma sp. LZ-2023a. Next base: position 120,785,163 of record CM067360.1, read on the forward strand.
AATGATTGTGACGTCATCATACACGCGCTGAGTTGATTATGAGGTCATACAAGGTCAGATGATGGATGGATACTCTGGAAAGGTGAATTATCTCTTCCACTCGCTTGACTCGGGGAAATACGAAGGATATTTCAATACGAATGATATTTCCCCTCGCTTCTCTCGTGAAATATTACCTTTACCCAACGCTTACAAATCTTACACCCAGCAGAAAAACACGTGTATAACTGATAATAATCGACTCGTCCGTGACAACAAACAGCCAAAAATGTCCTGCGTAAACAACCGTTTTTCTAATGAAAGGACATGCGTGGGCTATAATATTTAACAAAGGTTTCTGTCGATGAAAAGACGTGGCAGTTTTATTGAGGTGGCCCTTAACGCAAGTCAAACGATATATATATATATATATATATATATATATATATATATATATATATATATGAGTTCAGATGACGCGGTATAGATATGAAATTTTCATCTTTAATAAACTATATATTTTCTCTCTGCTCGGTTGGAGATGGCATATGAGCAAAGGCCTCTCGTCGTTTATTGCAATTTTACATTCCCAGCATTTCCTGCTCCAGGCGTATTTCAGACAAGTTCTTAACCCTTTAATTCTCAAATTTGTTCAAGAAAATTTCAATTTTCTCATTTGAAAAGATCCATTTGCAGGCAACGAAAAGATTATTTTTGAAAATTTACCACCGGTTCTCGAGCCAGTCATTCCAGTGGTAAATTTTCAGAAATAATCATCTCTTGGTCTGCTAATGGGCATTTCTTAAGGCCATCTAGGGTTAAAATATCAATAAATGTTCAAGTACTGTCTGGAGGCAATATGTTCTAGATTTAAACACGTTCATAAATCTTTCTATTCTAACTATCACGCGATTGTACCAAAATAATTTTAAATTTTTAATATAGGTCCCTAGCGATGGTGAATGAGGAATGGGTGAAAGTCCTGCTCATGTTGAACACTAGCCTGATAACGGAGGTTACGGGGCCGGTACAGGGTCACTGGGGCTTGGTATTGGCTCTGCACCGGCCCAGTAATCTGCGTTATCAAGCTGTGCTGGCCAATGTAGCAATAGCTTTCAAAGACATCGACCGTCATCCTTAAGCACAATCAATAACGAGACTGACAGCAACGTGATCCATTTCCTGCTATGCCCCGCCCATTTCTAGCTAAACCCCGCCCATTTTGAACGTGTGTTGGAATCGATTTTCAACTGTAACCTGAATTTCAAGGGAATTATACCGGTCAGCCCGCTGTTGAACAATTTGAAACTAACTTGACTGGATAGCAACAGCTCCCAGTCAAACTAGTTGACCACATTTTTGATTTTGGTGACGGAACTACGTCATTTTGATTGTGACGTCAGCTAAGATGTGACGTATATGATTATGACGTCAGATACTTGAGCGACATATGGAGTCCGTACATTCACTAGGAACTATGTTTTACACGTTCAAACCTACAGGCAAAATATTAAAGAGCATCTATGCATGATGTCAAACATACACTATTGCTTTAAATATTTTGAAAGTAATTTGACTGGCAGATGTCAAATTACTTGCAAAATATTAAACAGGTTATCTGTATGGTAGTTTTATATTTTGAGACACTTGTTTCTCAGCGACGAAAGAAACCAAACGGTATCCGCAGGTCTCTATACACGCTCTGCGGCATGGGAATGCATTAAAATACCACATTCATAATATAACCGCATACCATGGTTGTGTGGGTGGGGGAGGTTGTTGGGTGGGTGGGTCGTTTCGTGTTTCGTGAATAGCTTTAGACACGCTACAACTTGAAGCAAAGAAAGGGGCAATGTTGTTTTAATACACATATTTTGTTAAACCTCGTATAAAAGCTACAGGCTTCAGCGACGCAAGAACTAAGCCCTATCCTGTTTCTCGTGTGAAAAATGTGGAATGATTGTTGTTATATTTTAAAAGCGTTGCGTTGGTTACGGAAGTAAATACAATATACAACAGAATGCATCACTTCAGCTGTCTAGAATGCTTGGCAAGATGGCGCTTGTGGCTTTGATTAGCAATAAAATATTGAAACGGTTGAAAACTCTTTTTGAGACGATCACAGATTTTTATTGATTTTTATTTATGCATTTCACAGAGCACCACTTTAAAGGCAGACATATTGAGCAGCAAACATCATTATTATTATTATTATTATTATTATTATTATTATTATTATTATTATTATTATTAAGTCATGTATTACTCACAGAGTGGGGCGTGGGTCGTACTCATTTCATATTGCAGTATAGACCGTTCCAGTTTTAGCTATGCCCCGCCCATCTCTAGCTAAGCTCCGCCCACACCACGCTCATGTTGGGATCGATCGATCTCTGAACTCCATGACCATCAATTTCCAGAAAACTATGCAGGCAAACTGTTAAATATTTTGAAAGTAATTCGACTGGGTGCCGTTGCTGCCTATGGCAGCAACAGCGCCCAGTCAAATTAGTTTCAAAATATTAAAGAACGTGTTTATTAAATATCAAAGACATACAATTCGTACAACCTGTCGGGCTATTAAGCGTTAACGACGGACTATTTCGAATCATTTATGACGTCATGATTATGACGTCAGCCTACACGTTACTTAGTTCATTATGACGTCATATGATGGATGGATAAATTGGAAATGTGAACAAAAACTATTTCATGACTTTCCATGACCAGAATGGAGGATTCCAGTTTATCCATCAATCACATGACGCCATAATCAACTTCGTGATGTGTAGGATGACGTCATGACTAATTACGTCATAAATGATGTAGCTAAGTTCGCCACGCACGCTTAATTGATGACGTTGTTGTACGAATTGCATGTCTTTACTATTTAATAAACATGTTGTTGAATATTTTGAAACTAATTTGACTGGGCATAGGTAGCAGCAGCACCTAGTCAAATTAGGTTCAAAATACTCAACAGTTTTCTCGAAATTATTAGTTCAGAGTTCGATCAATCCCAACATGGCAAAGTGTGGGTGGAGCTTGGCTAGAGATGGGCGGGGCATAGCTAAAACTGGAACGGTCAATTGGCAGATGGATACCGCTAATAAACCAAAGGCGGCAACAGCACCCAGTCAAATTAGTTTCAAAATATTCAACAGCCTACGTGTATAGTTTTCTGGAAATTGATAGTCAGGGAGTCCAGATATCGATCGATCCCAACACGAACGAAATGTGGGTGGAGCTTAGCGAGAGATGGGCCGGGCATAGCTAAAACTGGATTCCTCAATTAGACGCATTCCATGACCTTGAGAACTAAATAATCGTGATTATACGCAGTTTCCGATTCTCTCTGTGTTTCCCTGCATTATACAGTTGGCGCTCATCATCCCTGTAAAACTGCTTTCGGTGAGTCAAACTGTGTGCAGTTTCGAAAAGCCTCCGTTCTTCAAGACTAGTCGGTACGAAATTTACCTATTTCTATGCATACGGTGGAAACGCGTAACTTTAAAATTGTCTGTAGCTATTGTGTAATGTATACCCCCTATGGAGTCTATTTTTCTTGTTTGCGTAGGTTAATGACAGTCGTCCAGTTAAAGGATAACTAATCTGAAATCTTGATAGCTATTCAAATGATCTAATATGCCTGTCATAAGCTATGCAGGTAATGTTAAGCTTTTTATCATCCCGTCAAAGAAAGATATTCAGGCTTTAGTAGCTAAATGTTGCTACATTTCTACAGCCTATGATGACTGTCATGATTTACTTTTCAACCAATCAGAAAAATCCTAGCGTGCCTGCTTCGGAATATAGCTCAGTCATAGAGGGGCCATCTATAGTTTGGCGGTGTGGTATAAAAGCAATCATACAGGTAAGCGGTTGAATATTTTGAAACTAATTTGACTGGACGTTGTTGCTGCCATAGGCAGCAACAACTTCCAGTCAAATTAGTTTCAAAATATTCAACGAGATGAATATTACATAATAAAGAATGTAATGCATTGGCACTTACATGACATCACACACTATCACTTGAGGTGACAAAATGGTGGCGATCGCTGTTCAACATTTTCGCGATATTACAAAGCAGATAATTGTGATACAGAAACGGGAATGTGACAGGATATGAATGATCTGGAATCTATAAACCACAATCAATCGATGCAGTATAACATTCGAGCTGAGGTTAGCATCGCTTTAATGTTACCTATCAGTGATATTTTGTTTACCTTCTGACTTTCAATTTAAATATCTTTTTAAGCCATACAAATTAATTTTTTTAATTTTACAAACTCCTAACTTAATTTTCCCATATCTACAAAAAATGTACTGGAATTTTAAGGCTTAAAAAGATTTCCATCTATGACTTTTTTCCCAGCCAAATTCTTATCACTCGGAATTCCTGAGAATGTTCTGTAAATCTTTTTGTTCTCAGTAGTTTTGTTAACTCTTTAATGGTCAAGGCGCTCAAAATGGTGTTGCCATGGTCATGAAAAAAGTCCATTTGCTGGCCAAGAGAAGACGATTTTTTAAGATTTACCACTAGAATGGCTGGCTTGGACACTCGCTGCAAAAACGTTTTGGATTTTCTTAATCAATCTGGAGAATTAACCTGATGAAAGGATGAACGCTGTGATAGATTAAAACTTCTGAGCTGGAATTGTGTATTTTGTCTATCTCCGATCGTGTGTTTTGGGTGGGAGTCTTCTGTTTGGCCTTAACGGTTATAATTTTTAACGATTTTTTTCACAACCGTATAGTTGGATGTATAGCCTCTATCCAAATGGGGTATACAGCGCACCTCTGTCTTATTTATGTCATATTGAAAATTGTGTATGAAAGAGACGATTGTCGGAAACACGAGTAAAACATGTGCGGAGATAGTAAAACTCCGTATTACACAACACTCGAAACAGTTTTACTCAAACCCGCACGCAGTTTTATGTTCTGAAAAATATACCCGCACAATGTTTTACTCATGTTTTTGACAGTTTCCTCTTTCCGACAATTCGGCTGTAAACAAATATCTGAAAAAGTAGACTTAAATAGATATACTAGATTGATCGGTCGTCATCGCAAATCCCCACGTTCACTGCTTTGAACTTTTGACACACCCCACAACCCAACCCCGGGGGAAGAGCCAAATGTAAAAGTCATTTTGCACTCAGCAATCATATGGTTAACTCACATACCAAATTTGGTTGAATTTCGTCCAATAATGCCAGAGGAGTTGCATTACAATCAATTTCATGACCTTTTGACTCACATCCCACGCGCCCTTGGGGCAGGGCCAAATGTAAATGTGGTCATCCACTCCACATTGATATGGGTAACTGACATACTAAATTTGCTTGAATTCCGCCCAACAGTGTCAGAGGAGCTGTATTACAATCAATTTCATGACCTTTTGACCCACATCCCACACGCCCTTGGGGCGGGGCCAAATGCAAATGGGGTCATCTACTCCACATTCATATGGGCAACCCACATACCGGTTTTGGTTGAATTCCGTCCAATGGTTTCGGAGGAGATGCGTTACAATCAATTTCCGCAGATTAAAATTTGACCTTTTGACACCTCTCCCGGCACATGGGGGGCGGAGCCAAATCTAAATGGCCTCTTGCACGCCACAATCATAGGGGTAACTCAGATATTAAATTTGGCCTGAGTTCCGTCTAACGATTTAAGAGGAGTTTCATTACAATCAATTTCATGACCTTTTGACCCCCATCCCTCACCCCCTTGGGCGGGGTCAAATGTAAACGCGCTCGTCCACTACACATTAATATGGGTAACTGACATACTAAATTTGGTTGAATTCCGTCCAACGGTGTCAGAGGAGTTGCATTACAATACATTTTGGACATTTTGACCCCCCCCACCTCCACCCATTCCTGGGGGCGGGACCAAATGTAGATGAGCTCATGTATTCCACATTGATATGGGTAATACACAGACCAAATTCGGTTGAATTCTGTCCACCGGTTTTGGAGGATATTCATTACAATCAATTTGCGCAGGTTAAAATTTGACCTGTAGACCCCTCCGCCACCCCTGGGGGCGGAGCTAAATCTAAATGGCCTCATGCACTCCGCAATCATATGGGTAACTCAGATATCAAATTTGGTTGAGTTCCGTCTAAGGATTTCAGAGGAGTTGCGTTACAATTGATTTGACATTTTGACCCTGCCACACCCCTCTGGGGGCGGAGCCAAATCGAAATATCGTCTTGCAAAACGGAATCATATGGGTAAGCCACATAGCAAACTTGATTTAATTCCACACAACGGTTTGGGAGGAGATAGCGTGACGGACGGACGGACAGACAGACGGACAGACGAACAGACGGGCGGAGGCGATTACAATTTTAAAACGTGGGGACAAAATTTGAACGTAATAAGTTAAAGAAAATATCACTGATGCTCAATAGTAAATCCACGACTGTGGACATTACTCTCGGGAATTGGAACAAGAAAAATGGACTGTATAGAAGGTATTATTTTTTAGACGACGATTGTGTAAAATTTCAAGTTTTAAGTGTTTTAACTGTGTGCTTGGAAATGCCTATCATTTCGCGCCTATGTGGCTTGGAGAATGCAGGCTTTTCGAAAGTGCACACAATTTTACTCGCCGAAAGCAGTTTTACTGCGATGATCAGCGTGCAACACACGGCTAATGCAGGAAACCAGTTTTAGCTATGCCCCGCCCATAAGCCCCACCTACTGTTCGCCCGTGTTGGGATCGACATGGTAGCATCAACGTCCAGTTAATTTAGTTTCAAAATGTTCAACAGTATGTTTATTAAATAGTGAAGACATATGCCTACAATTCGTACAACAACGCTTAGTCCGTCATCAATTAAGCGTTCGTGACGAAGCCTAGTTATGTCATTCATGACGTAATTCATTATGACATCAACATTCATGTCACGTAGTTGATTATGACGTCATATGATCGATGATCGATTTACTTTCAATGACCTTTCCATGACGTATTAGAAAAATTGATTTTCCATTATTTCCAGGCCTAAATTCTTGGTTTCCATGACTTCTCCAGGAATCTCATAACGAGTACAAAGGCTGCAGCCTACTAGCTGCATGCGCACACATATGTGCGGGTAGGTTTGCTGGTGAGTGCGCGTACGTGTGTGCGTATGTGTGTATGGTAATAAAGTAGGCTTGAATCATAGCGAAATCAGTAGGTGTAGGCCAGATATACTGACTGTAAACACAGAATGATAGTCACGCAAATAAAACTAATAACAAAGCAATTAAATAACAAGGTATTACGTGCAAATCGTGTCACAAAATGGACAATGACAATAAATATATTCCTGTGAATTTATAGTCTCGACAATCTGCCATTTTCTATGAACTGAACCTTTGACCGTTTGGCATTTGACCTTCCATTCACGCCCCCTCCCACGACTACCACCCATCCCACCTCACACCACACACGCACTCGAAAATATATTTTTTAATTTTGCTCAAAACCGCAAGGCAAACTTTCCACCTAAGTTTGATAAATATCCCGCTAAAAGAACATATTCTTTGCGGTGGTGTACACACGCGCACATACGCACACTTGTAAGTAGGCCTGCACACATACGAACACACAAATGATGGAATTACGCAGACTACAGTTTAAGCTATAATACTTGAAGACACAACGCAAATACGTGCGTGACGATTCTTCCTACTAATACAGCGCCATTCAGCCATTAGAAGTGTCCGTTTTTCAGGACATACGGTGGCCTAGGGGCGCATTGTGCACGCTGAAATGATTCTATCGTCATTGACATATTTGCTTCTCTGATAATTGCCATGACGACAATAGGCCTACAGGTAAACCAATTTCCGTCTCAAGCTTCGTAAAACTATGTACGAAATATGTTCCATAGTTTGAAAACAATTTGACTGAAAAGGTGTTGCTGCCCTAGGCAGCAACGACTTTTCAGTCAAATTGTTTTCAAAATAATGAGTTCAATTATGTCACGTAACGAATCTAATCTTTATGAAAATAAAATGCGTTGATCCGAGTGGATCGTTTGTGAAAAGGGGGAGATGAAATGACCATCTAAGCTGAATGGGCGGGGCTGGATTGATACAAATTCGTCCTCGTTTCCAATTCTTTCCCAAACCACTTAAACATAATGGTTTAGTGTCAACTGTGCCAGCTTGGAGTATCTAGATTATTGCGTGGGTAAGACTTCCAACGACACACGGGTATGTCTACATAGCCCGAGGGATATATAACAATACAATTATGGTAATGGAAGTATAGGCCCTATGTCTACCCGGGCATCTACGCACACGCGCATACACGCACGCACGAAGATCTATTTTACTTATTTTGAAATATGGATTTAAGCATACCGAACACAGATGATGGGCGGGTTGGTGTGCGTGTACGGGAAGCCATTGTTAAGCCGTTGATTATTTTGAAACAAATTTGATTAAGGACTGGTGTTGTCTATGGCAGAAACAGCTCTAAGTCAAATTAGTTCCAAAATATTCAACAAATGTTTATTACATTGTAAATTAATCCGACAAACAATTCGTATACTTTGGATTTTCGTGACTGGGCTGATTTTGATAGTGATGTCAGCTAACAAGTGGCCGTATTTGACTATGACGTCGGATACTTGAGTGACAGATCGGATACAACCCTTTCTTGTAGGGGTTGGGGGATGTATGTGAATATGCCCTTGGCCATCATGGCACGTCATTGTCAGATAGCATAGTTAATATTCAGTACATTATTTGCGGTAGATTAAGCGATAATAGGCAGAATATACTACTGTCAAAAGCGAATATTTATACGCTACCCACAAATCAACAATAATATCATGATATAATGGCATTATGTATACCTGGTGCCGAGTCTAGAAGGTACAACGTCTACGTACGGGTCATAAATAAGTTATAATTTTTTTCCAAAGAACAAAAACAGAAATATGTTAGTACAATATTGAACACGATGTAGGAAATGTTCTGTTGAATATTTTGGACTTAATTTGATTGGAAGCCGTTGCTGCCCAGGTGCTATTTAAATGTCGCATTTGTTAATGCAGTGATGTCGACACTAGTCAACTTTAAGCGCGTCGCTATATGAGCGTACAGTCGCGTTTAATTATTGATAGCTCGTATTATTAACTGACTGAGCTCTGCAAGCCGCCACACATTAATTTCAGTGGGCAATAACTCTGGATATGCGGAATACTTTATGTTTAGCCACCAACAACATTCAGTCGAATTGTGTTCAAGGTATTCAGCATATCCAGAGTTAAAACTAGTCTGGCAGAAATTCAGCAGGCAGTTAATTCAAATAATTATGGATCTGTGAACTATAGAAATGACATACATATATATATATATATATATATATATATATATATATATATATATATATATATATATATATATATATATATATATATATATATATATATATAAACTATAATTGATGATAAATTAACAAGCAATGTGAATTCCAGTAAGTCCATCCCTCACCCGCACCCTCACCCCGCCTCATTCAACTCTATATACATATACAGCCATAGGCAGCAACAGCTCCCAGTCAAATTAGTTTCAAAATATTCAACAGCTTACACGTATAGGTATCTTTAAATTTAGATTCTGGGAATTCATGGTTCAGAGATTCAAATCGATTTCAACATGCGTAAAAAAGTAGGCCGCGTTTAACTTCAAATGGGCGGGGCATATCTTGAAATGAACTCCTTGATAACATTGAGCTTTAACATATTGGCAGAGGTGTGGGGTGGGGTGGGTGGGGGTGTCCACCACTTGGCCAAATAAACTATGTTTAAACGACCCCAGTTTCCAAGGTTTTTGGATGCTCCTTCCAGTACAACCAGTTTTCATAACTTTCAATATGGGTCCGCCGATCCATTTTATACCGACGACCCCCCCCCCCCCCCTCCCCCTACCCCCACCCCCTCCCAGGGCATTTACATGGATACTATCTTTGAGGGTCCGGGAGGATTGTCTCTTCTTTTGGCAGAAGAACGGTCCGATGTGCTCTCCCAATGGACCTATCAAGTTTTAGTTATGACCCTTCCATCTCTAGCTAAGCTCCACCCACACCTCGCTCGTGTTGGAATCGATCGATCCCTGAACTCCATGACTATCAAATTCCAGAAAACTATAAAGGGAAGCTGTTGAATATTTTGAAACTAATTTGACTGGCTGCTGTTGATGCATATGACAACAGTTTGACGGCACAGCTTTACAATACAGCCCAGAAATAGCTTAAAATGTATCAAAAACAAACATAAACCGTACTGTTGAATATTTTGGACATAAATGGATTGGAAGACATCTTCCAATTCACCTTTTCAGAGTATCCATCCATCATCTGACCTCGTATGACGTCATAATCAGCTCAGCGCGTGTATGATGACGCCACAATCATTAAGTCACAAAGGGTTCCATATAGACCGTCATCAAATCTCAAACGGTCCGAAACGTTGTATGAATTGTGTCTTTGTAATTATTTGCTATTTAATAAACATGCTGTTGAATATTTTGAAACTAATTTGACTGGGCACTGTTGCTGCCTTAGGCAGCAACAATACCCAGTCAAATTAGTTTCAAGATATTCAATAGCTTACCTGCGTAGTTTTTTGGAAATTGGTAGTCGAGGTGTTCAGAGATCGATCGATCCCAACACGAGCGAGGTGTGGGTGGAGCTTAGCTGGAGTTTGGCGGGGCATAGCTAAACCCGGAAAGGTCCATTCAATTATGTTCAATATATTCAACAGAACATTTCTTATTAATTAACATATTTCTGTTTTTGTTTTGAAAACATGTTAACTTATTTATTAGCTATTCGCGCGTGATACCGGCTTGTTACGTTATAAACGTGCCACGCGTACATAACCGCCCTAATTTTATATTGATTTATACCAGTTTTATACATCCAAATATCGCGAGAAATAACGATACAGTTCGAGCTAGACGTATCACCACATGCGCTAAACCTAAGGGGACTTAGTAAACAAATATACATGACCAAGTGGGAAATGTAGCCTATTTCATTCAATTGACTGGATTGTGGGTGTTATGTCAAATGATTATAATTCTTTGCTAATGTAGACAGCATTGGTTCATGTACCCGGAAGGCCAGAAGGAGACAATCAGTCTAGAGAACATAGACCCCACCCCACCCCACCCCACCCCACCCCAACCAACCACACACGCACGCATGCACGCACGCACGCACGCACGCACGCACGCACGCACGCACGCACGCACGCACAACACACACACACACACACACACACACACACACACACACACACACACACACACACACCCTTAGGCGAATGTTCGTTTAATGGCCTCGAGAATCTAAGACATATATAAGATATAAATGGTTTTGGAGTATATCGACAAATAGCTAGGCTACGCCCATTTCTAGGTAAGCTCCACTGAGATACCCCACCCACCCCAAAAATCAACGCCCAGAGCATGTTCTCTAACTGGCTAAGAGCTAGGCCAACAAGGGGGGTAGAATTTCATCCGATCCGGATCCGGCTTATTGTATCAGGATGACGGCCAAACTCTGAAAACCCTCTTGCCCGATAAGTTTCTTCGGTGTGTTAAAATTTGGCCTACGGCGAATCAGTAGTCTTTTAGATAGACTAAGGGACGGGTGTGCTGGCGTGTAGACAGACTGACAGGCAGACCTGATTTCAATACCATCTTCACCGGATCGAGGAATATTATTCCGCTGTAACGCCCATGTATCGATTACTTTCGATACCGCAATCGGATTAGTTAATTTGAAAAACGTCGGCGGATTAACTGATCCGAAATAATTACTCCGACATAGATCTGTAATGTAAACGCAATGCATTTCGTATCCATGCGGCTAGCAGCACCACCTTGTTGGCTAGTTCCTTACGATACTGATATTTCGGTGAATGTGTTTTATTCAAAGTAACTAATATATGAACACAAAACATTTACACTTTGAACCCGAAAGGACAAAACAACCAAATTATTTACGATTTAACGAATATGTTGTTAAATAATTTGAAACTAATTTGACTGGAAGCTTTCTGTTAAATTAGTTTCAAAATATTCAACAGTTTACCTGCATAGCGACCTTGAAATTGGGATTGTGGGAACTCAGGGTTCAAAACTTTAACTTCGAAGCAGCACCTCTACCACCCCTAACCACACTGCAACCCCAACCCCACCCAGTTTTATGTCGGGTCTAACTGTTTCGGAACCACACGTTTCAATACAGCCTTTAAATAGAAAGCCCGCTGCAATTTTGATCAAATTCTAACAGGTAATTCGCCAGAGATATTCTTAGAATAGTGCAATTAATAATTAATATTTAATTAATAACTATAATATCACTGGAATGGTTAAATATAGAAATCATAATAATAATAACAGCAACAAGCTATACATGAAAGACACAATCCTGAGACGAACGAACGAGCGAACGAACGAACGAACGAACACCCTGTACAAGTTTATGACAAGACTTTTTATCTTCGTACTTAAAGTTATCGTGGAGCAATATAATGGTTATGGCGTTTCCACGTTTGAAAATATAAATACTTTTTTTAAGACGTCATATTTAATCAAATTAGCGGCCGTAATTTAGTTAGATTCTATCGAGCGAACAGTACAGCTTAGAAATGACATGTTTGAACTTCCCAAAAGAAAATGGAACGTACTGTTTAACACTATTCGACTGGAAGACATCGCTGCTTAAGGCAAAAACGTCATCTAATCCAATGGAGGAATCCGGTTTTAGCTATGCCACATCCATCTCTAACTAAGCTCCACCCACACCTCACCCGTGTTGGGGTCAGTCGATCCCTCAACTCCCTGACTATTAATTTCCAGAAAACTATACAGGTAAGCTGTTGAGTGGCGCCCAGTCAAATTAGTTTCAAAATATCCAACAGCTTGTTTATTAAATAGTAAAAACATACAATTCGTACAACAATGCTTAGTCCGTCATCAATTAAGCGTTCGTGGTGAGCTTGCCTATACGGCATCCATAACGTCATTGATTTTGACGTCATTATTCACGCCACGTGGTTGATTATGACGTCAATGGATAAACTGGAAAGGTCCATTATGTTTAAGATATTCAACAGAATATTTCTTAATAGCTAATATGTTTCTGTTTCTTGTCCTCTTAACTTATTTATGAACTTACTGTATCCGACCGTATCTTACACTAGCGGGTATGGCGGCAACTTAAATACAAATACCAAGCCATAAAAGCTGAGCAGCCGTGTTAAAATGAGAACTACTAAGCGATAACGTATTTACAATGTCCACTGGGTTAGATTTCATATTTTTTTGTTTTTATTTCATTTAGGAACGTTTACAAATAACGAATTATATGCACGAATATGACAACAGTGTATCCCAATGCGGTGTGGCCGGATATATAAATTTGCTCAAGAAGGACGCTTTCTTAGAATTCAAAAATACACCATGAACATGTACTGGTGAATTTATTAAAGGTGCATATTCACACGAGAATGGTTTACAATAAAATTGTAAAAATCTTTATACATTTAGGGGCTTAAATTGTGTGACTAGATATAATAAATCAAAGTAAATCTTAACATATGATGAACTCTTTCCGTATCAATAAATATAATCTTTTACTTGTGAATTCGAACTCAATTTCATAACTTAAAGAAATATTAATTTATACGGAAGGAAATCATCATATGTTAAGAGTTACTTCCATTTCCAGGCACACAATTTACACCTCTAAGATTACATCATTTAACCATTTTATTTTGAAGGAATCTGGTGTGAATAGGCACATTTAACTCGTCTAGTCCCAACAGCGACTCAAAGCGCTCGAAATTCTACTGATACAACTAACCTTTTAACTTTTAATGGTCAAGATTTTATTTTTGCTCCGTAAATGTCAATTCTAGGACAAGATAAGACCATTTTTTGTGTGTAAATTTTGTAAATAAACTTGAACTTATGAAAATAAGTCTCAAGAAAGATATTTCTCAAGAAAGCCGCAGAGTCGTTTTGGTCGCCTTGAAGATTATACGGTTAATGGTAGAGAAAATTCAAATTTTGCGTAACCGGTGTCCAATTACAGGCGAAGAGAACAATATTCTTTGAAAATTTACCACTGGAATGACTGGCTCGGTTACCGAGCCAGTCATTGCAGTAGTGAATTTTAGAAAATAGTATTTTCATAGCATGCAAACAGGCATATTCCTCGAGACAACTGAAGAGGACGTTTTGGTTGAGGTTTATTTGACACTAGAGAGATTTAACTATCGCTTAGTATTTAATTGATTTAGCATGGCAATTCAGCTTTTAGTAATTTACCCGTTTTCATCCTCGACATCTTACATGCCATTTGATGCGTCGTGTTTTTTAAGATCGCTATGAAAGGTTTGATAAAGTCTTTGCTGCATTCTACTGCATTCAGGTAAATTTCTTTCGAATTTTGAAATATTTTTGTCTGAAGAATGTTGCATGCATTCAGTCAAATTTTTATTCATCACGTTTAATCTGATACTCGTTTATAACTGGTGAGTTTTATCATGAAAAATCTTTATCTTCCAGTCGAATCAGTGTCAAAATATTCAATAGCTTTCTAGTAACTGTTTGGCTGCACTGACCGTGACTTAACAGGGGGTGGGGGTGTCAACGGTGAAATGATTAAAGACGCACTTGTACAACGACTAAGAATGGCACAAGGTCATGTTAATGGAGGGACTGTGCCACGCCCTCATGAAAATGGAGGGGACTTTCAACCCATCTAACCCCTTATTTCATCGACGCGATACGGTTAGTAACACAGTCACGTGGTTCATTGTTGTTAGGAACTAAGTTTGTGATTTTTACCAGATTTGAGAAAATCTCTCGCGATTGGCGCACATGTCAACAATTGATGTTTGATTTAGCAGTTTATATAAACAACACTCGAATGTCAGAAAGGTCTGTCCTTTTGGTAGCACTGGTTCTGGCCTCCTGGGAACTCGGGATATTTTCCATGTTTCTGGTCAATCGCAGGCAACTGAAGTTATTTCTGGCAGCTTATTCAAGTGCACACAATAATACAGTTATGCACCAACGACTTTTAGTCGGACATTTTTCTAGTAAAAATATACAACACAAATTTAACTTCGGTCAAATTAAGGGTTATTTATTCTTTAAAATATAAAATAATTTCTATATTTAGGTGCTTAGAAACGACGCGCTTTTTGAGTGGAGATTTTTAATGAGCCAGGGTTATGGAAACACGGTCGTGTTTTTCTTCCCGATATTATAGTCTGTACGTGTCACTAGAGGTCAATATAATCCTGGACAATGTCCGCGTCAATAGGAAACACAAAACCAGCGAATATAAGACTAGTAAATGGGAATGTGGCACAGCGTGCTTTCTGGCCGACGAGGGGCCACCGTTATTCGCAGACCACTCATAGTTCTTGGGACTTGGGGTAGTGATGGGACTGAGTACGGTGTAACTCTCTCTGTCCCTGAAGCACAGTTGCTGCGTGGAATCTTTGATTCTTTGGCAATCATACCCCTGGTTGTACATATGAATATCTGACCCTTCACACTGGCAGGTTCTTAGTTTCTTGGCTTTACTCTGGCTATACAACACGTACAGGCTGTTATTGCACCGGTCCGTGCACTGACGACTCGAAGTCTTGTCTTTGAAAAGGTTCCTGCAGTGTGTTAAATAATAACGAAACGCGGTAAAACAAGAATTGTCCACCTCGCAAATCCACCTAGCTAATGTACATCCTAATACGGTCGTGTCATCGTCAATTGTACGCATAGCCTCCAGCACGTCATGCGCGCATACGTTCACGCGTTGACGTATTTTAATACAATTCTTATCACCTTCGCAGTCGCAGTTAATGAATGCCAAACCAAGGTCATACTTAATAGATAGCAAAGACACTAATGCGTACTTACAACTTTCGGTGCATTGGTTTGATACATCGTCCAACATGGTACTACAACCTATAGAGAATTTCTGCAGGGCCATTCCACACCCTAGCCGCGTCAAGCACTGGGCGCGGGCCTTTGTGCACAAAATACGGCCCTCTGTTGTCGCCTTCGTGGACTCACTTAACTTGACCAAATACAACTGCATGAATAAGACAAACATGGATACTAGGGCACGTCCTCTAAAGACCATTATAAACAGGTGTCCACTTGCCCAAAGCACGCGTGGCACATCGGGCAGAAAGTATGGTAAATGGTAACACGAAATATTCCACAATCAGGCTCCCCCGTACACACACGCGCAATTCACTTCTCAGGGTGCCATTTTGGTCACCGATAATGTCTTTACTCCAAGAGCACATGGGACTCCATTCGACGTCATGGTACGGTTATTACAAAATCACACCGCATTATCCTTTTGATTCGTTTGTTCGCGCTATCATTGAAGACCTAACAATAGATTAATAGTTATATTACAGCTAAGAAATAACTTTCCAAACAAATATTTCCAAAACAAAATAAAAACGTACTGTTGAGTATTTTGCGCATAATTGGATTGGAAGACATTGCTGCCTAAGGCAGCACTGTCTTCCAATCCTATTACGTTCAAAATATTCAACAAAACATTCCTTACATCTTCTTCAAATTGTTTTGTCTTTGAAAAATTCTAACATATTTATAAGCTCTACAGTATATCCTCTTTATACACAAAAGATCAGATATGAATTCTGTCTTGTTTGCTTACATGTCCGATGCATGTATAACATCATATATGGCCCACTGGCTGGCTGGCTACTGGATATTATAGAACAGAGCGTCTCTACGCTAATGCCCGCTGATATCACGCTTTAGCGACCGCATATTGCTACAGGCACCGACCCGAGTCTAAATAAACAATTTTCCTCTAACGCGATACAACATCCTATGAATGGGTCTGACTTTTTTGTACGTCTGGATCTAGTTTGTTAAGAGTTTACTAAAAAAAAGAGATTTTCTCGCTTTATCACCGCCTTTCCTAATTCCATTCTTCAACCAAGGATACCTACAAAATACACGGCTCGGAAATTATTCCCATTCCCATTTGTTGTTATAGTTACTAGGACTTCAAACCAGAGCTGCAGGCTGCTACTGAAAACGCGCTATGTTGTTGACAGAAAACTCTCGAGCCGTGCAGGCGTTTATTGGAGCTGGCTCTTCCTCGCACGACTGACGTCATGACTGACGGACGAAGCGAAACGACGACGATTCAGCCTTTCACTTTATTATTATAAATAACAATTTATATTACAAATATTTATTGCCATCGCTACAGAACAGCTCAGGAATAAGTTAATACGTTTCCGGATCAAAATAGATGTTAGTAAGAAGATGAATATTTTGAATATAATTGGACTGGAAATCATTGCTGCAATGTCTTCCAATGCAGTTATGTTCAAAATATTCAACAGTAGGCCAACGTCTTCTATCGTTTTGACATGATAAGATTTTTCTAAGTTGTACTGTACTTGAAAACCATTGAGCGCAAATTTCGGGCTCCGTTGCTGTAGTTTAAAAACCGGTTTATTAATCGATCTAATTACGAAACAAGCAGACTACGTCCCAATTTTGATCAAACTTTGTCTGAAAGTCGTTGATGCTCACGGCACCAACGACTTTCAGTCAAATTAGTGTACATAAATAGTCGACATTTGTTTAACAATTCTATGAATATAAAATACCCGAATAATGCACCTGCTAACAACAAAATTCTGAGAACACGTGAATATGAAACAAACGAACCAATATATTACACTGAACTGGCTCGTCAGCTGTAAATAGCTTGTATGAGGTTATTTTCGGAACGTCAGCAGAAGCCACGAGCCGGGTATCTCCCCCAAGCATTTATGCTCTACCCTAAATGATATATATGCATAAAATCTACACAGGTACACATTATGCACGAGCTAAGACAGCGTGTTCACTCAATAACTGCTTCTATTCTTAGCCCGTCCAATGATTAACGCCGTGTTATTAGTAAGTAAGCTACAATACAAACACGTCTTAAAGTAATTATTTTCCTCTAATCGACACATCAAAGGATACAGTCACGTGGTCCTTTGCTATAGGTATGATGTAATAAAGATCTATGTATATCTAAACCGCGCCCATTTCTAGCTATGCCCCGCCCATTTCTAGCTAAGACCCGTCCATATGTTACGCGTGTTTATATACTGAATTCCCATCCCAATGGTACAGGCATGCTGTTGAAAATTTTGAACTAATTTGGCTGGGAGTTGTTGCTGCCTATGGCAGCAACACCTCCGAGTCAAATTAGCTTCAAAATATTCAACAGAAAGTTTATTAAAATGTAATTTACCAAAAGACATACACTTCGTAAACTGTTGTGACGGAGTTTCGTGACAGAGCTACGTCATTTTGATTATGACGTCAACTAACTAGTGAAGTATTTAATTATAACGTCATATACTCGAGCAATATATTGGATCCCTCCATTGGAAAAAGGACTATAACACCGCTTTGTCCTTAACCCGTTCACCACTGATATGCCAGTGTGATAATCTCATGACAACAATGCTACAAATCTGTTGATTATTTTGAAACTAATGTAGCTGGGAGCTATTGCTACCTATAGCAGCAGCAACTTCCAGTCAAACTAGTTTCAAAATATTGAACAGTTTTCCAAAGGAATTTGTCATTTTTTTCTCGGGGCTGGAGGTGGGGGTTAGGGTGGGTGGGGTGAGGGTGTGTTAAAATGTGTGCTAAATCGGACCAGTAGCTCATAGAGATCCACAGATCCAGAATTTTATCTGATCCGGATCGGGTTCTTTAAACGCTTATAACCGGATTAGGGCCAAAGTCTGGGAATCCTCCTGCACGGAAAGTTCCTTCGCTGGACAGACAGGCGGATGGACGGGCGGACGGACAAACAGACGCGATCGAAATATGGCCTGCCCGCTTCCCTACGGGACGAGGGTACCGTAATAAGCTTCTATCCAAGATTGTTGAAGATCCCAGCTTGAGTTATGGAGCAGGACGCACACACTCTCGCACGCACTCATGCACGCGCGCACTCACTCTAGCACGCACGCACGCACACACGCACGCACGCGATAATAGTCTGTGGACGACACATGCGAATTTACGTAGGCTGCGTATGTGTGTACGTGCGTGTAAACCCACAACCTTTTACACTTTATACATCTTATATACGGCACCCATTGGAAACCTGGGAATATGTACTTTACAAATATGCACGATAAACTCTGCGAAAAAGGAAGGTTATCAGGTGAAATTGTGTTGCCACGCAGCCACTCAATAAATATCAGGAGTTTTGCAAATAAATCAAAATGAATATCTCGGGAACTACGAACGATAGAAATATAGGCTAATAAACAAAGCGTCTAAAAATCTTAATATGACTGTATATATACAAAGTCATCTAATTAATAGACATATAACTATATCATTCAACGGTCATGTTATTGGTTAAGCCTATATACAGAACAGCTCAGAAATGACTTAACATAGTTCCAAAACAAAAGAAAACGTACTGTTGAATAGTTTTAGAGATAATTGGATTGGAAGACAGTGCTGCCAAGGCAGTCTTCCAATTCAATTATATTCAAAATATTCAACAGAACATTTCTTACATAGTGTGCGAAATTGTACTATTAAAAGTGTATATTCACACAAGAATGTTTGAAATAAAGAAAACGTTAAATATGTATAATTTTAGAAGCTTAAATAAAACTTAGCATGTGATGATTCCGTACCATTCCGTATAAATAAATATAATTTTCTCGTTGTGAATTTGAATTTCAATTTCACAATTAAAAAAATTATATGCTAAGATTTATTTCGTTTCATTGCAGCTAGGCACACGATCTAAGCTTCGAAACATACAGACACGTGTTTCTGTTTTTGCTTTGGAAACATGCTGGCTGATTTATGCAATGAAGCGCTGCATTGGAGACAAGGGAGTTGTAAAAGATAATTAAAATTAAATGACCCTCAACGTGTCTTATACTCGCCATTCAGGTGATAGAACTTGCCACCCATAATCCACGCATGACATCTTAGCTTGTTATCATGCCGACGACGAAGGATATTCAGGCTTTAGTAGCTAAATGTTGATACATTTCTACAGCCTATGATGGCTGTCATGATTTACTTTTCAATCAATCAGTAAAAACATAGCTTTTCTGCCTCGGTATATAGGCTCAGTCATAGAGGTGCCAGCTATAGTTTGGCAATATGCTATAAAATAAATCATACAACTAAGTTGCCATAGGCAGGAACAACTTCCAGTCAAATTAGTTTCAAAAGATTCAACGCGATGAGACTTACATAATAAAGAATGTAGTGCATTGGCACTAATATGACATTATGCGCTATTGCTTGAGGAGATAAACTGGTGGTGATCACTGTTCAACATTTACGCGATATTACAAAGCAGATAATTCACCTTAGCAGAGTATCCATCCATCGTCGTCATAATCAGCTCAGCGCGTGTATGATGACGTCATAATCATTACGCCACAAAGGGTTCCATATAGACGTCACCAAATCTCAAATGGTCCGACACGTTGTATGAATTGCATGTCTTTGTAATTCTTTGTTATTTAATAAACATGCTGTTGAATATTTTGAAACTAATTTAACTGGGCACTGTTGCTGCCTTAGGCAGCAACAGGACCCAGTCAAATTAGTTTCAAAATAGTCAACAGCTTATCTGTGTAGTTTTGTGGAAATTGATAGTCAGGGTGTTCAGAGATCGATCCCAACACGAGCGAGGTGTGGGTGGAGCTTAGCTAGAGATGGGCGGAGCTTTGCTAAAACCGGAAAGGTCCATTGTGATACAGATAAGGGACTGCGTCACGAACACATAATTGAAGACGATCTATGCGTTGTTGTAGGAATTGTATGTCTTTATTATTTAATAAATATCATGTTGGGTATTTTGAAACTAATTTGACTGACTTCTGTACTGTATATATGGTTTCTTACAATCGCATTATAATGGTGATCTCTAGCTAAGCTCCACCCACACTTCGCCCGGGTTGGGATCGATCGATCCCTGAACTCCCTGACGATCAATTTCCAGAAAACTATACAGGTTAGCTGTTGATTATTTTGAAACCCAATTAACCCTCATCACCCTAGGAAACCCTGTGGCAGCAACAACGCCCAGTGAAACTAGTTTCAAAATATTCAACAGCATGCAAAGACATACAATTCGTATAACAACGTCCGTCATCAATTAAGTGTTCGTGACGAACTTATATACGTCATGCATGACGTCATTGACGCTGACCGTCATTGATGATGACACCATCCTACACGTCACGTTGTTGATTATTACGTCATATGTTTGATGAGTAAACTGAAAAGGTCCCTTCATTGGGTCTGTCGCTCAGGTATATGATGTCATAATTAATTACGTCACATGTAAGCTGACATCACAATCATTATGTTGTATCATGAAGCAGGCAGAATCCGTCCAAAGTGTACGAATTGTATGTCTTATGAACGAATTTACAGTTTAATACACTTTTTGTTGAATATTTTGAAAGTAATTTGACTGGCGGCTGCTGTTATTGCCATAGGCAGCAACAGCACCGGAGTTAAATTACTTTTAAAATATTCAGCAGCTTACCTGTATAGTTTAATTGCAATTGAGATTCTGAGAATACAAGGTAAAAGATACATCAATTGATCCCAACACGCACAATACGTGGGCGGAGCTTAACTAGAAATGGGCGGGGCATCGTTAGAAATGGATTGGTGATGGAATATGAAGATGGTTCCATGCGGAGTTTCCAAATTCGAGCTTGGATGTTTTTCCCTTATGCAATGTTTGAGTAGGATATCGACATGTGAAAGCAACTGCGGACATTTAATCTCACTTTTCTTTGCACCGAATATATTTGATCAAAAAGTATTTATTAGCAAACCTATGTTAAGGCCTCGTCTTTCTCAGCTCTAGAAATATATGTTGAATAACCTGTTGCCGTTAGACTGCGTTAACGTTTTTATGACGAAGCCGGCCCAAACCGGCCTCTGGAGTGGTCGTGAGAAATCTCCATTGACAGGCCATGTGAAGACTATATTTGAAAATTTACCACTGGAATGACTGGCTCGGTAACAGAGCCAGCCATTCCAGTCGTCAATTTTCAAAAATAGTCTTCATCTGACTTGCAAATAGGCATCCAATAAGTAAATATTTTGATTTTTTTAACCAAATTTAATCATTAACGGGTTAAATGTCTAAACTTCTCAGGAACAGCCCACGCGCAGCGAACGCACTCACACATGCATACCAGTAAATGCAAACAAACATTCCCGTACCGGACCTTTCCAGTTTTAGCTATGCCCCGCCCATCCCTAGTTAAGCTCCACCCACACTTCGCTCGTGCTGTGATCGATCGATCAGTCTCAAATTAGTTTCAGAATATTCAACAGGATATTTATTAAATATTAAAGACATACAGTTCGTACAACAACGCATAGTCCGTCTTCAAATATGCGCTCGTGACGTACTTATCTACGTCATACATGACGTCATTGATTGTGATGTTATTCTACACGTTAATTATGACGTCATGCGATGGATGGAGAGAGTGGAAAGGTCTATTATTTGGGCAATCTGGGGAAGCAGTGCCAGATATCAGGCACTTGCGATCTGCGGATAGAATCTGGCATGTATGGGTGTTCGACAGCATCGACTCTTCTGAATACTCTACAACAATGGATGAAGGCCCACAAAGTAATCATTGGAGCTATGCAGTGTACGGGCTCTCGTCGATCTTATTTACATTTATTTACCAGTTATTTAGTACTCGAAACAACAACGAGTTTACAAAATTAAACATAAATTTCAAATGGTTTTCGTTTATAAAAGGGATACTTGAATCCTGTGGATTTGCCCACGCCTGGACGGATTTCCCAATAGACAAAACTGGTAGTAATGCACTGTATAATCTTATAAAACAGACACTCCAAGACCAATTTGTGCAGCCGTGGAATGGGTTATTAAGAGATTCCGCTAAATGTGAAGCGTTCAAAACCAGTTTCATAATGAAAAATACCTAATTACATTTCCTGTAAATCTACGAATCAGTTTTTGTAAATTCAGAATGAGCAGCCATAACTTGCCAATAGAAAAGGGCAGATTTTTGGGCATTAGTAGGAGGGAAAGGGTTTGCACATTATGTCACACGGGGAAGGTAGGGGATGAATGCCATTTCCTTATAGAATGTCAATCTCTTAAGCAACTCCGAGATAAGTACATTCTAGAATATTTTCCAAAACGCGCAAGTGAATACATCTTTACATGCCTAATGAGTACAGAATATTTCAGACTCGGACTAAATGTTGAACAATTCATAAAAGAAGGCCTAAAACTATATAAATAATCTAACACGCCGAAATGGAGGGATGTGAATTAGGCGTGGCGGGTGATAGTGCTTTTATTCCATTTCATTTCATTCCATTTCATCTCGTCGCAATTGTATTCAGTCCATTTCACCCCACTGCATTCCATCTCATTTCTGCAACAGTTCCCGACAGCATTGCCCAAGTCTCGAATGCTAACAGCCACTGGATATGGTGGCCGGACCCATAGCTACGCCTCCTCGCTCCTTCTATTTCACCTTCCGTATCGGGGCAAGGATGCAAGCGTATGGAAAAGGTACATTGAAAATTGGGACGGGTGGGTGCGCATGTGTGTCTCCTTGTTCCGCTTTCGACCTTTACAGGGACAAGGAGATCAGAAAATATGGAATCCAAAAGGAAATAAATGGGTAATAATATAATGATAATAATAATAATTATTATGATGACAATAAGGATAATAAGGATGATAATAATAATAATAATAATAATAATAATAATAATAATAATAATAATAATAATAATATTAGTAATAATAATAATAATAATAATAATAATAATAATAATAATAATAATAATAATGCCCCTGTTTAAGACTATATGCTCGGCCTCAACGTGGCGCAGGGGTGTAACCCACTGGGTGTCAATCCAGACATTTGGAGGGGCTAACCAGAGCATTATGCACAACACTAATGAAATGACACCGAATCAACCGAAATGGTGCTCGCCCTGTGAGGATCCGCCAGGCAGGTGCAGCGCCGGGCTCCACGCCTCGAAGGAGCCCACCCTCAGCTACTTGAGGTCCCATCAACTCGTCTTGTGCAGCCAGGAGACGAGGATGGAGAGCTACTGGCCAACCGAAAGAGAAGACCAACCCCAAAGAGAACCCCAGTATCAACATCATGCACTGGAACGCAGAAGGGGTTACCAACAAGAAATCAGAGCTCGAACAATTACTGTACGAAAACAACATTGATATCTGCTGCATCCAAGAGACACACCTGCAAGAACGAAAACCATTTAAGAGCAGAGGTTACCAGATTTTCCGGTGTGGTCGAAGAGGAAGAAAGAAAGGCGGGGTGATCACCTTGGTCCGAAACAGCGTGAACGCCAGCCAGATCAAAGCCTTTATGGAAGAGGCAGAATTTATCAAAATCAAGGAAACAACCAGCAAGTCTGTGATTGACATTGTCAATTATTACTGCCCTAATGACAAGAATCTCTCACTTGACACAATCCAGGTCCCGGACTGCCACTTCCTCACTGCGGGAGACTTTAATAGCCAGTCCCAGAGCTGGGGATACAGAACACTTGATAAACGAGGAGAAGACATTGACGCATGGCAAGATGAAAAGCACCTTTTACTTGTCAACGATCCCACAGATCAGCCTACCTTCTACTCGCGCCGGTGGCACTCGACAACAACGCCGGACTTGGCATTTTGCACTGAAGGCATTCACAGAAATCTCAGTAGAGTGGTCGGATCGCAGTTATGAGGAAGCGACCACCGCCCAGTCCTCCTCTCTCTTTCTGGAAGTGTTTCGACAAGTTCACCTCAACATCCAAGGTGGAACTACAAAAAGGCAAATTGGAGTCTGTTCGGCATTCGTTCCAATGAACCCAAAATATAGCAGTAGAAGGGAGAAACATCAACAATGTGGTCAAGGAATTTAATTCAAGTATCCTCAAGGCTGCCAACGAAGCGATTCCTCGAGGGTTCAGGAAAAACTACCGCCCCTACTGGACAACAAAACTGCAAGCAGCACATGATAAACTAGACAAGGCCAGAGAAGATGCAGAAGGTAATGCCTGTCATGAAAACAACTTCACGCTACAACAAACTAAAGCTAGGTATCTAAAGACCAAGCTGAAGGCCAAAAGAAGAAGCTGGAGGGAAAAGACGGCAGGGTTTAATTTAGAGAGAGACACCACAAAGCTATGGAGACTGACTAAAGCACTGAATGATGAGGGTGTCGGGGGAGAGAAGATTACTCTTGAAGACGATAGACATACACTGACAGGAAAGATGGCTGCAGATGCCTTTGCGAAGGCATCTGCAAAAGAAAGCAACATTTCTATACCACGAATGCGTCAAAAAGAGGTTAGAAAAGAGCAAAAGGAAAGAACAGACACCAACACTCACGATGCAATGAAAGTTGACATTGGTTTAGCAGAACTGAAGAAGGCAATCCGCCAATTGAAGAAGAAGAAATCTCCCGGGCCAGATGGCATTACGAATGAAATGATCCAACACCTTGGTAATGCATCTATTCGCAAGTTGCTAGACATCTTTAATCTCAATTGGACCAATGGAGAGGTTCCTTAGTGCTGGAAGAATGCCAGAATGACTCCTATTCTGAAAAAAGGGAAGAACAAGACGAAAGTGCTGAACTACCGTCCTATCAGTCTTACAAGCTGCATATGCAAGACCATGGAGCGCATCATCAACCAGCGGTTGCAGTGGAACCTGGAGTCGGAGAACATTATAGTTTCAGAGCAGGCCGGCTTCAGAAGATACAGGAGCACAGAAGATCAAACAACACATCTTGCACAGGTCATAGACGGCACTTTTCAAGCCAAGAAGGTGATGCTAGCTGCCTTTATTGATCTGCAGAAGGCATTTGACAAGGTGTGAAAGGATGGCCTCCTCGTGAAGCTCCGGCGCACAGGCATCGGTGGCAACATGTTCCAATGCACCAAGTCATACCTACACAATCGCAGAGCTATGGTGCTGGTGGATGGACAATCTGGATAGAATGTATTGCTGAGACAGGGGGTGCCACAAGGTGGAGTATTATCACCAACTCTGTTCACACTCTTCATTAATGACAATGGGATCGAAGCAGCCATCTATGCAGATGGCCTCGTACTCTGGTGCACCGAGGAGTACACACCAACTGCCACGTACAGAATGCAGCTCGCCTTGGACAGAATTACAGTTTGGGCCAGTCGCTGGTGTATTACCATCAACAAAGAAAAATCATCTGCCATGCTATTCTCACTGTCCACCAAAACCAAGGTTGGCAATCTGACACTGGGCGGTACTCCACTCAAGTACGAGGACCAGCAGACATACCTGGGAGTCACCTATGACAGAAGATTAATATGGCAGGAGCACATCCAGAACGCAGAGGAAAAGGCCATAAGAAAGCTAAACATCATGAGGAAGCTGGCAGGAGCAAAGTGGGGTGCCAATGAAAGGATCCTCAAGACCATCTACCTAGGTGCTGTACGTCCACACCTTGAGTATGGATCCAGCTCATGGATGGCAGCAGCTAAATATCATCAACAGAACCTCGAGTGCAAAACCAGGCACTGCGCATCATCACTGGTGGAATGTGATCAACACCAATAGAAAAAATGGAGCAGACAGCAGGCATCCCCCCCCCCCACTTAGCAAAGGAAGGGAATGCAAAGCACTGATCCAAGCTGCAAAGTTCAAATCGTTCAACAACCACCCGATGAAGATCAGGCAAGCACAGCTGTCATCAGGAAGACTTAAAAGATCGAGTTTTGTGAAAGAGACAAAAGCACTTCAAAGGAAGCACCAAGACATGTTGCCAGCACAAATAGAAGACCCAAACCACACCCTTGATCCTCCACCATGGGAAAACAAACTAGAGAGCATAGCTATTCGCACCACAGTACCTCACCTCACAACCAAAGATGAACACAGTGATGTGAGCAAGAAGGCCCTGACCCTAGCCATGCTGGAAGAAATGTACCCTCAGGAGATATGGATAAGGATCTACACAGATGGATCAGCCAAAGATGCAATTAGGAGCGGAGGTGCCGGACTGCACATACAGTATCCAAACGGATAACATGAGTCAGCTGCAATACCGACAGGCAAACACTGCACAAACTACAGAGCTGAAGTCGAAGCACAGGTTCATGCAGCTAATACCATCAGCAGAACAGCAGACCCTATTGCACAGATTGTCTTTTTATCTGATGCCCGCTCCGTCCTTGAGGCTATCGCCAAAGGTAAGCTGCCACAACTTGAAGAAGCACTACAAACCATCAAATGCTTTCGGTTAGCACTGCAGTGGATCTCCTCACACTGTGGAGTCCAAGGAAATGAGGAAGCAGACAAGATGGCAAATGTGGGTGCAGAAGAGAATCAGACAGAAAACACGGTTACCCATACAGAGATGATGACTATCATCAAGTCCATCAGAAGATGCCTACCATCATCTCTTGAGGCCGGAGCAAGTGACCATTTTTCGTCTCAGAACTGGACATAACAGACTAAACCAACACATTTACAGGCGGTTCCACCTTACGACATCGCCCGCTTGTCCTTGTGGAGAAGCAGAACAGACCACAGAGCACATACTTCAATGTTGCAGTACGTATCAGCTGCTGAGAGAAGAGATCTGGCCTTTGTCAACCTCTTCTCTTGAAAAGCTGTATGGGCCTGTGGAAGAACTGCAGAAAACCACAGATTTCATCTTGAGAACGGCTTTCCATGTGTGATACCAGCGATCGAAAAGAAGAAGAGGATAATAATAATAATAATAATAATAATAATAATAATAATAATAATAATAAGACATCTGTAACTACACTACTGTACCGCTCATGTAACTCTGCAGAGTTGGAGAATAAAGTAATTCATGCATTCTAATCGGGAATGCAGTGATGTAGGTGAAAATGCTGTAGTAGAGTAGGTTATTTCGTTCCAACTAGCTTCTGATGAAGGGGCAGATGTCCAGAGCATCGCGGTGAGGATGTACGATACCATCATCACATTACAGTCAGGGATCACAACGTTCCGAGCTGTGGCATGTGGTAAATCCCAACTGTTTGCCTACTGGGGTGACAATGTTTCCATGGTGCAGATACTTCTTCAGTGTCTAACTCATCTTTCATGTAATCAAGGGTGCGGTTCAAACAGCGCACTCAGCAAGAGGGAATGGTCTCAATGTCTCAAAGTCTTAGATGCCAGCAAAAAGCATAAGACCAGTTTTGGACAGCTTGGAAAAGAGCACAAAGTCAACACCACCACGTAAGAATTGAAATAGCAGCAAAACAAAGGAAACGACTCTTTTGTGGCTTTATTGATCAGGAGAAGGCATTCTACACTATTTGGAGAGAGGCATTATGGGGAAACTCGTCGAGCAAAATTTGAATAGTAAGATTATAACAGTAATTAAAGGCATGTATAACAGTATAAAATCTATAATACCCATTAATGGGCTTACATCTGATCAATTAATGTATAAATGGGGGGGGGGGGCGGGGTGTACGACAAGGAGAGAATCTTTCGCCTGTACCTTTCAGCTTATATTTAAATGATCTAATTGAATACTTGGAAGGTAACGACTGCAAGGAAATAATTGTAAGTGACAACATAGAAATACACCTAAAAATCCTTGCTCTACTCTATGCAGACAATACTGTAATAATGGCTAACCGAAAGGAAGATCTCCAGAAAACATTGACTGAATATAATAATTACTGTATACTATGGAACTTAAAAATAAATCTTAATAAAACTAAGATAGTCGTTTTCGGACTTGCACAAAAAGTAACACAAACTTTTAATTTTAAACTAAATAATATACAAATTGAAATTATTGATAGTTATAAATATCTAGGAATTATGTTTTACAAAAACAAAGAATACCATGAGACAATTAAGCACCCGTTCACAACAATGCCGAAAAGCGGTGCATTGCCTGTATCGCCGCGGTTCTAACTTAAGCCTATTATCCTGGCCAAGAAATATTTGACTATATTATAATATTGTTTATATTTAATTTAAATCATAATTTTATCAAAAACAAAACATTGTGTAAAGTCTACACTGGTTTGAAGTCAGTGGCACTAAGCAGCTCATCAAGGAACAATAGCATATTTACATGGACGTATTACCAGTTATTATTGAACTGTTTAATTGTTAAATAATCTGCTGGGCTTACTACAGAGAGCCAGCTACTAAGTCATTAATTGACCCATTGTGTTTGAAGAAACATACAACCAGCACAAGAGAGTATTAACCCTTTGAGCCTTACGGCATACATATATGTATTGCAATTTATGATGTTATACTTATTCTGCTGAACATTTGGGAAATGATTTAATTGAAGGTTGTTGCTGCCAGAGGCAGCAAACATTTTCTGTTAAATTATTTGTAAAATATTCAATAGTTGCTTTGTATGAATGTTATAAAAAGTAAATACAATTAGTACAGCATTGGAATGAAAGGGTAAATCCTCATACTATGGATATAGATTTCTAAATATAGAGATTTAACCATTATTCTGCTGAACCCAGATATTAACAATTTATTATTCTAAAATGGAATCTGTATTGCTGGCAGACCAGCAATAATAATTTAATTCAGTAAATTCAGCATTACAATGGTTAAGTAGCTACATGAGGTTTAAGCCTGATATTATTAAGGATTGTATTTAATTGAATATATTGCTGAAAATTCATGTTTTTACAAATTATTGAACAGACATGTTTGAATGGTGAAAGTTTGTTTGCCTGGAAACTAGTATGCTATATATGTGTGAAATTATTTTAAAAAGGAAGAAGTTGAGAGCTAGGAGAGCATGCCAGTGAGTAAGTTTGTTATGCAGAGAGTTATGTAGAATTTTGAATATATAAAGTTGCTATGTAAAGTTATTAAATTTGAATTTGAAAAACAAAGTACAAGTTAAGACTGCGTTGTTGTCGCTCTCTGGAATAATTATAGTCAACCTTCAGAATAGAGAAAATAACATCGGTCTATCCAGTAAATAGTCTAATAGACATTCATCAGTCCGTCTGTCACTCCATCCGACAGAACAATAGTCAGAGGGTCGCCCCCAGAGTCAACAGCAATACAAACCCTGGTTACCTTACTACCTGTTGACTGCCAACTTGAATTATTCGATGCAATGATAGCCCCAATATCATTGTATGGAAGTGAAATATGGGGTTTTGAAAAATATAAGTGATTAGAGCAAGCCCACCTAGAATTTATGAGATATGTGCACAAAGTGAAACGTACAACACCATCTGCAATGGTCTATGGTGAACTGGGAAGGTATCCTTTACAAATAAACGTACAATGCAGAAGGTTAAATTTCTAGGCAGGACTTCTAAACGGTAAACACTACAATACATAATATAAAGCAAAGACTCATCGATCAGTTCACACAAACATGGCACGAATCATTAAGTAATTTATCTAGGGGCGAAACATATAGAATACTTAAATCAGAACTCTGTTTAGAGCCATATTTATTTAAATTAAATGAAGCGAGTAGAAGAACTCTTACGAAACTTAGGACTGCCAATCCCCGCTTACCAATTGAAACAGGCCGCTGGACAGGCATACCAAAAATCAACAGAACATGTCCATTATGCAATAATAATGATATTGGTGACGAATACCATTACTTGTTTCTATGTCAAATTTTTAAGAATCCCGTAAATTATTCATACCTGCTTATTACACGACCAAGCTACTATAAATTTGAAAAGTTATTGTCGACTCCCAGCTTAACATTGCAAAGAAAACTATGCCAATTTGCTGCAAAGGTTATAGCGCACTTTGGGCAGAAATAGAACAATTTTTCTCATTTTGTATGCCGAGGTGTGCTATACAATGAGATCAGAGACACTAGTCGCAATAGTTATGACACTCTAATATGTGTACTTATCCCTGGCCTAGTACTGAACAACAACAACAACAACAACAACAACGACGACGACGACGACGACGACGCCGACGACGACGACGACGACGACGACGACTACTACTACTACTACTACTAATTCTACTAGCAGTAGTACTTTTATTGCTGAAACAAAAAACAACTGTTATAAACTTGTACACTTGTACACCACGATATATACATACTTTCTATAAAGTCTGGGAGTAATAAATTTAATTGAATTGAGAAGGGTGTGAGGCCATAACATGCGCAGTCTGCCGGAGAGGACAGAGGTGTGACGATTGAGACATTGTCAGACATTGGCTCAGTTCTGCCAAACGTCACATAGAAATGAAAACCTACCCCTAACTCCGACAACTGTAAAGCGTTAAAGGTGCTTATTCCCACCAAAATGCTTGAAAATAAAATTGTCGAAATTGTATACATTTAGAGGCTTAGATTGTGTACCTCAATGTAATGAAACGAAATAAATCTTAACATATGATGATTTCATTCCATATAAATATATTATTGTATGTTTAGATGTGAATTTGAATTAGGGACTCGTGCCTCTAATTCAATTTGACTACTTAAAAAGTATATTAATTTATACATAATGAAATCATCATACGCTAAGATTTTTTTCGTTTCAATACATCTAGGCACATAATTTAGACCTCTAAAAGTATATAATTTTAACAATTTTATTTTGAACCATTCTGCTGTAAATATATACACCTTTAACGATACTGCAATTTGAAAAACACATACTCATGGAACACAGGGCGGTGATCTAGAGGCTCGATACTAACACCAGGTCATGTCAAACATTTTCATTAGCTGGCGATGTACAATTTTCGTTATTTTGGCCTTTCACGGACTCCTGGACTAAAGGAATTAGAAAAATTAAATCTGATTGTTGGAGTTTACCAGAAATAGTTTCCGTCGTCGGACGGCATGTAGTGTTTATTACCAGCTCATCCCTCAGTCACCCTACCCCAACCCACCCACCTAAGGTGAAGAGGGTATTGTAGCCTGCCTGCCTGCCTGCCTGCCTGCCTGCCTGCCTGCCTGCCTGCCTGCCTGCCTGTCTGTCTGTCTGTCTGCCTGCCTGCCTGCCTGCCTGCCTGCCTGTCTGTCTGTCTGTCTGTATGTCTGTCTGTCTGTCTGTCTGTCCGTCCGTCCGTCCGTCCGTCCGTCCGTCCGTCCGTCCGTCCGTCCGTCCGTCTGTCTGTCTGTCTGTCTGTCTTTACATTGAAAAAAACGCATTGGCACAGGAATTTAATTTAAAATTTCTTTACCTAAATTTGTCCTATCGAGACAACTGGCTGGCTGGCTGGCTGGCTGGCTGGCCGGATATGTATCTCAACAACCGTTGATCCGATCTGGCTCCAATTTTAACACAACGACGGAACTTGCCGTGCAAGTCGATTCCAAGACTTTGAAATGGATAAAAGAACCAGGTTTCGGATCGAATGAAACTCTGTATCTGTAGAAACTAGGCTACTGGTCGGATTAGGCAAACATTTTAGCATGCGAACGTAGATAACCATACACAAATACCCACAATCCGAAAACTTAAAAATATGACAAAAACTTGAGGGAGAGGATCTGCAAGCTCTGATTGTTCTGGTTCTCTATAGACTCCTTTCTGTACACGTGGTATACACCACGCCAATACTTCTAGTGGCAGAGCATCTATATTTAGAGGGCATTGCTTCCGATAGCAATTGCAAGTGCAGGTTGGTCAAATGTCACGTGATCACCATGCGTGCTATGTACAGCGAAGCTCAGAAATAACTTAACATGTTTTCAAAAAAAACCCCAGATAATATGTTAGTTAGTAAGAAATGTTTGATTGAATATTTTGAACATAACTTGAGTGGAGCTTAGCTAGAGATTGGCTGGGCATAGCTCAAAATATTCAACAGTGCATTCATTGTATTTGATATTGTAAACATGACAGGTTATTTCTGCCCTGTACTGTATGAGAGCTATGCAATTAATAATACAGGCGCTCACTACAGGAATCGTTTCGTCGCTCACGAAGGCGGGTTCAATCGTCTTCCTCAAGGACACATTAATGACGTAGTTGTAGGCTAATTTACGAATGATCACGTCTCCGTCGTGGGGGTCATTTCTAGCTGCTATGTTCCGCCCATTTCTAGCTAAGCACCGCCCACTGTGTACGCGTTTAATTTAATCAATATATGTACTTCGAACGCAGAATTACCAGAATCCCATTTTCAGGGTAAGGATACAGGTAAATTAGACTGTTGTTGCGACTATCAGACAAATTAGTTTCAAAATATTCTACAGAATGTTTTATTAAATTGTAAATCCATAAAATACAATTCGTGCACATCATGACGGGCTATTTGATTTTCATGACGGAGTTATGTACATCATGAGAATGATTCCATTTTATCCATCAATCATATGACGTCATAATCAATTACGTGGCGCGTAGGATGAGGTCATAATCAATAGCGTCATGAGTGGCGTAGCTAAGTTCACCACGAGCGCTTATTTGATGACGGACTAAGCATTTACTTGTTGTGCGAATTATATGGCTTTTGTATTTAATAGACATGCTATTGAATATTTTGAAACTAATTTGATCGAGCGCTGTTGCTGCCATAGGCAGTCAAATTAGTTTCAAAATTTTCAACAGCTTACCTGTATAGTTTTCTGGAAATTGATAGTCATGGACTTCAGGGATCGATCGATCCCAACACGGGCGAAATGGATTACTCCGTTGTGACATGACCCTACATGTGACGTATAGCTTGAAATTATGCAGGGACTCCACAATTATAAAAAACTAAATGTGTGTACCGATTTGGGGGGGGGGGCCCTGGAAATTTGGGGGCACTTGCGCAATTCACCTTTCCAGAGTATCCATCGATCATCTGACCCTGTATGACGTCATAATTAGCTCAGCGCGAGTATGATGACGTCACAATCATTACGTCACAAAGGGTTCGATATAGCCCGTCACCAAATCTCAGAGTCCGACACGTTGTATAAGTTGTATGTCTTTGTAAATCTTTGCTATTTAATATACATGCTGTTGAATATTTTGAAACTAATTTGAAACTGCCATAGGCAGCAACAGCACCCAGTAAAATTAGTTTCAAAATATTAAACAGCTTACCTGTGTAGGTTTTGGAAATTGATAGTCAGGGTGTTCAAAGATCGATCGATACAATCACGAGCGAGGTGTGGGTGGAGCTTAGCTAGAGATGGGCGGGGTATAGCTATAGGAAAGGTCCATTGCGCTTGTTTGCGCTGCCTTAAGTTCGGTCCTGCCTGTCGTTTCTCATGCGGAGATACGGCGTCTGTGGGGTATCGTCAGGGCCAGAGAAATGTTTTTAGCGTGTTAGAAAAAAACCCGACTGCGCTGCTGAATACATTTTGAATAGGTGGAATAGAAGAATTAAATATGCCAGTCAAGTATATGACGTCGTATTGCGCCACATGTCGGCTGAGGTCACAATCAACTACGTCATCAATGAGTCCGTCAGGAACTCTTGATAGTCCGTCAAGTTGTACGAATTGTACAACAGCACCCAGTCAAATTAGTTTCAAAATATTCAACAGTACACCTGTATAGTTTTCCGGGAGTTCAAGACGCGATCGATCACAACACGGGCAAAACGGCGTCAAGGCTTAGCTATAGAGATGGGTGGGGCACAGCTAAAAGTGGATTGTTCCATCGGTGACGAAGTGCATGGTGGAAAATAACTATTCATTGTTAAATCACGTGATGAATGGAGGCTTTGATATGTAACTCAAATATATGACGTCATAGTCAATAACGTCACAACTTAGCTGACGTTTTAATTATAATGACGTATTGTGTCCGTCATGAACATGAAAATGTCCGTCAGTAGTGTACGAATTGTATGTCGTTGATCTATTTGCAATTTAATAAGCTTTCTGTTGAACATTTATGGCAGCAACAGTCAAATTAGTTTGAAATCTCATCTAGCATTTAGAGCCATAAGATGGCATTGCTTTGAAATAGGTATAGTGGTCATTGGAGCAACTTTCTATCAGTATTGTTATCCGCTAACCCAAATATAAGTAGATGTCACGCGCATTCACTCAGAATACCAACACTCCAAATATTACGGATACATCAGACATTTCGTATGAACGAAAGCTCATTTCTAATGCGCCTTCCAAGAGCCGAGTTGTAAAATAGCCTTCAGCAACAATGGCTAAAATGGCTAAAATAGAATCGATCTGTCTGCTACTACAAGGTAGTCTGCAATAATGGGGTAACGTTAATTTTTTTTTTATTCCTAGCCAATATGCTACTTTAGATAGGCAGATTCAATGTTAGCCACTTTAGTCATTATTGCCAACAAACCTGAAGTTGCAAATAAATCGATTCTGATTTAGCCATTTCAGCCACTATTGCTGGACGCTGTTATTTGAGACAGGTCGATTCCATTCAGCCATTTTAGCGATCATTGCCAACAAGACTGTTGTTACTGATAAAATGATTCTATTTTAGTCATTTTAGCCATTATTGCTGGCAACTTTGCTATTTTAGATAGATCAATTACATTTTAGCCCTTTAGGGAGTATTGCCAGCCAGAGTGTGTCTAACGTGGCAATGAACCTTTCCGGTTTTAACTATATCCCGCCCATCTCTAGATAAGCTCAACCCACACCTCGCTCGTGTTGGGATCGAACGATCTCTGAACACCCTAACTATCAATTTCCAAAAAACTACACAGGTAAGCTGTTGAATATTTTGAAACTAATTTGACTGGTTGCTGTTGCTGCCTAAGTAAGCAACAGCGCCCAGTCAAATTAGTTTCAAAATATTCAACAGCATATTTATTAAATAGCAAAGAATTACAAAGACATACAATTCACCTGTCCAGAGTACCCACCCATCATATGACGTCATAATGAACTGCGTGATGTGTACAATGACATCATAATGAATGACGTCGATAAGTACGTCACAAACGCATATTTGAAGACGGTCTATGCGTTGTTGTACACATTGTTTGCTTTTACTATTTAATAAATATTATGTTGAATATTTTGAAACTAATTTGACTGGGCGATGTTGCTGTCATAGGCAGCAACAACACCCACTCAAATTAGTTACAAAGTTTTCAACAGCTTCCCTGTATAGTTTTCAGGAAATTGATAGCTAGGGTATGTGGGGATCGATCAATCCCAACACGGCGGTGTGTGGGTGGAGCTTAGCTAGTGATGGGCGGGGCATAGCTAAAAATGGAAAGGTCCATTCATACAACGCGTTGGAGTATTTGAGATTTGGTGACGGTCTATATGGAACCCTTCGTGACTTAATGATTGTGACGTCCTCATATACGCGCTGAGCTGATTATGACGTCATACGAGGTCAGATGATAGATGGATACTCTGGAAAGGTGAATTATGCAATTCGCCTTTCCAGAGTATCCATCTATCATCTGACGTCAAATGACGTCATAATCAGTTATGCGGCGTGTAAGATGACGTCATAATCATTACCTCATAAATGATTCTATTTGGCATGGCAAGTGTATGTCTCTACTATTTAACAAACATGCTGTTGAATAATTTGAAACTAATTTGACTGGATGCTATGCAGCAACAGCGCCAAGTCAAATTAGTTCCAAAATATTCAATAGCTTGCCTGTATAGTCTTCTGGAAATTGATAGTCAAAGAGTTCAGAGATCGATCCCAACACGAGCGAGGCTAAAAATAGCTAAAAATGAAACGGTCCATTGCGCGCCTTAATGATTAAGCGTGACCAGTAGGCAATTTGGTTCTAAAATAATCGTAGCTGAGCACTTCACCTGCTTGTATGTGCCAACGATTATAAAGAATCCATAAGCAACGCGTAGAAGAAATTATTACCCTCATTTCCCAGACCATATTGCAAAAAATCGTTGTATGTCTACAGCCGCTGCGTCAAGCCATTTTATAGACTATCATCATTACCATTATCATCATATAGTAACGGAAACTGAACAAACAGAACGTGACAGGTCAACGGGAAAGGGGCTCAATAAATCCCGTTACCTGTCATCTCAGAAGTTGCATTAGGTAATTAATCCGCTTCGTCACCTTAAATATGCGAGACAGTGTGGACAGTAACGGAAGCGGCGCGGGGAATTCCCTGGTGACGGACCGGGTTTCCTGAATACATCCCGCGCGTATTGTATTTTTAGTTTAAACATATTTTTATTATTCAAGAAACAATACGGATTGAGTCACAAGTTGTCTCCAACTTAGTTACGACTGGCTCCGAACACTATAAAATAGATTATAATAATGACGAATATGTGCAGTTTATAAGAACTTATACCATAATGAATATAAAATTTAAATGAAAATTAATAGAATAATTAAGATAAGATTTGGAATTGTGTTCATGTATGTGTGTATATGCGTGTACTTTTAAAGCGTCCTTGTGTTTTACATGATTTTAGTAGTTAAGTAGTGTGTAGCGTTGTTGTGATCCGTGCGTGAATATGTATGTAGACGAGCACCTGTTTGCGTGTTTAAAACAATAAAGTACTTGTGATATATCTACTAAGTATTCGCTATTCGCGTGTGTTATGCATTTGTGCGTGCCTGCATTGGTTCATGTGCGGGAGCGTGCGTGCGTGTGTGAGTATATTTACGCAATTTAAGCAATTTCATGCGGGCTTGCCTGTTGAGCTTTACCAGTGTGCGTGTGTGTGTGCGTGCGTGCGTACGTGCGTGCGTGCGTGCGTGCGTGCGTGCGTGCGTGCGTGCGTGCGTGCGAGTGTGTGCCTGCGTGCGTGCGTGTGTATGCTCGTGTCAACCTCATCTTATAGGTACATTTTCACACCAAAACTCTCCAAGACACGACTGAAGGAATTTAGTGCTTATAGCGGCCTAAGTCGTGCGCCCAGGTGTAACGAAGCGAAACAGATCACAAATTATGACGCGTTCATAAAGCATAAGTCTATATAATTTAGTCGTCAATTCAATTTCACAACAAAAACAAAAAAAAGCAAAAAAAACAAAACAACAAATTATTTCATTTGAAACGAAAGCATCAGATGCCAAGATCCATCCCGCCCCACCACACCTAGACACACAATCCATGCCTCCAAAAGCTTACCACCCCAACAATTCCATATCCAAGAATCCTGATGCGAACATACACCTTGAAGTTTTCCTAGCTTTGATCAAATCTTTTGGTACTGCGAATATATTCATGGACATTTTGAAATATAAAAATATTCTGGTTATTTTCGAGGTCAGCATCTCCGTTTAGCAATAGATTCACTGACAGGTCGTGTGGAGAAAGAGGTCTTAGAGCGTGTAAGAGCTTGCGTCTTGGATTATTGCAATAATTACAGATAAAGAGGTAGTGGTTGTTATCCTCTATATAGTTGCAGTGTGGACAGTTTTGGTTTGCTACTATGTTAAAACGAAATAAGTGGGCGTATTGTCTCTGTACTGGATATCAAATATCAGTAGATCTCGGGCGCAATGATAACATGCTTCAAGGGAATATGACTTGATTCCTGCTTAGTTATCCAGCGTCAGTATAATATATCCGATACCTAAACTTTGCCCATGCTTCAGACAAGAGGCAAAATTCATCTGGAAATTCTGAAATTAGTTTGAATAAAGGTTACTGCTACGTTTTAGTATACCGGCACCCTCTCCTCGTAAGCTGGAGAGGGTATTGTGATCGGATCTATCTGTCTGTCAGCCCGTCCGTCCGCACCTGTATCTAGAATAAATACTGATTCGATTTAGCTAACATTTTAACACACCGAAGGAACTTGCCATGCACGAGAATTTCCAGAGTTTCGCCGTGATCCGGATAAAAGAACCCGGATCGGGATCGGATCAAATTATGGATCCATGAACATCTTATAAACTAGTGGTCCGATTTTGCTCAAATTTTAACATAAGAAAGGGTGTGACCATACACTAGGATTCTACAACTTTCGATGTGATCAAAGGAAATCCAGAGAATATTTTTAAAATCAGGAACATCCTAAAAACATACAATATCACAAAAACGGGAGGGCCACGGTCTGTCACTCAATTACATGACGCCATGGTCAATTACGTCACTAGTTAGCTGACGTCGCAGTCATTTTGATCTATATAGCTCCATCACGAACATATTACGATGTGTATGCCTTTGATGATGAATTAACAATTTAATAATATTTCTGTTGAATGTTTTGAAACTAATTTGACTGAGAGCTGTTGCTGCCATAGCAGCAACAGCCACCAGTCAAATTAGTTTCAAAAAATTCAACAGCTTACCCGTACAGTGTATAGATAACTTGAAATTTGATTCTCGTAAAACAGCGGAACGGAAAGCGGGTATGCGGAATGCGGGTAAAATATCGCGTGTACCATTCACGCGGTATCACTGCGTTATTTTATTGCATTTTTATTGGTGATATTGCTATATTTCTATCAAATTTCTTTCAAATTCGACAACACAGTTTTTACGCTTTGATATCTAGCTTTCTACTGAGACCATTACAAAATGTTTATCTACGGAGGTGAGAGATGTAGATCCAAAATGGCGAATACTGACGACTAGATTAAAAAATGATACCGTGGCCTAATCTAACAACATGTAATTATAATATTACTGATTTCCTAACATTTTCGACAAATTAGTTCTTATAATTTTAGACGATGCATCAACTTTAACTTCTTGGATTACCCTTTCATTGCTAGGTTACACGTGCTCTAATCCCGCAACGGAATCTTTTCCGTCCGGAACAATCGCTACAGCGAGCGATCGGTTTTTCCGCATCCCGCCGTTCCGCGTTCCGCATACCGCGTGCAGGTAAATGGATGAAGGAAAATAGTAAAGAGCTATCTGAAGTATACTCCACGTTCCGTTTCTGCAACGCGCTTTCCTCATTCCGCGTGCCAGGTAAACGCGGCTAGTCAGGTTTCAAAGAGTATAAATAGACTCCAGCGCATGGAAAATGTGGACGGAGTCCAGCTAGATATGAGCGAGCATAGCTAGAATCGGATCCAGTCAAATTAGATTCAAAATATTCAACAGCTTAACTGTATAGTTGCCTGGAAATTGAGATTCAGAGAGTACAGGGATCGATCGATCCCAATGCGTGAAAAGCGCGAGATGGGCGTGGCATAAAGATAGGCGGGGCATAGCAAAAACTGGATTCCACCATTGGTTCCAAAGATGGCGTCCAATGAACGTTATTGCGGATGGACAAAATGGAGCTTACGTGTTTGGCTTGAACTGCTAGTGAACCCAGCTGCGAGATCAGGTACCACGAGCAGGTTTAGAAGGCCATATGTATGTTTAACAGAAATCTTGGACAGTTAGCCTCGTTGTCTGCCACAAATTTATTAACCCTTTCAACCCTGAGGTCAAAATTTTTAATTTTCAAATTAAATTAAAAGATGAGGTGGTGTACATTTTTTCCAACAAATTTGGTGGAAGATGGTGCTGTCGTAAACAGCAACATCTTCCACCAAAATTGTTGAAAAATGTACACCAGTTTCATTCCTATTGACATAGTAAAAGATAGAATATTGACATCAGCGTTGTGGGGGTTATGACTTGGCAGAGAACCCGTTCAGAATAGACAGTGACGGATCCAAGGGGGGTACTCGGGGGCACGTGCACACACAAACACACACAACCCTCACCCCCCCCCCAGCCCCGGCAGGGCTGTCAATTTTTTTTACATACCTGCTGGTGGTGGAATGAGCCCATTTTCAAGAGATAACTCCCTCGAAATTTGATTGATGTCAGTTGATGTGACGTCATTTATGTGCTGAATGTTAGTGTTTGACGGAGAAAAGAGATCGGTGAATTCAGACCCATAAATTTGCTTATAAATACCCCAGATAACGCAGCAGACTTGGCCCATACCGGGTCGATAAGCTCAGTATCGGCATAGTATCAGTGGGCATTGGCCTAGAAACCTGGATTATTATGGCCTAATATACAGGAACGACACCCACGCCTATACACTCTTTTGCGATTTTCTGCAATGAAGAAAAAAAAGTAGTGCCATTAAGGACAAATGCTGGTAGCATCACACACAGCTAATGGAGCACAAGGATGTCACGACATGAAATAACAATTGATCGAATTTGCTACTAACCATTCCTGTCAATCTGTAAACTCACGGATACCAAGCTAATGTCACGCGCAAGCCTTGGGACTTACTCCTGAATATAGGTACAACGCGTGATTGCAGCGGGGGTAACGCACTATAGTTGCTCGCCCATAGACATACGAACCATGGCTGCCGGGGTGAAGTGTGTAAATTAAGTATCATTAGCACCGTCTGAACAACGAATATCACGTTAATTCGTCCATCCATGTGGGAAAAGGCGACTTCTAGTTGTGAAAAGTGTCTCACGAATTATTCCTGTCATTAATGACGTAATCGATCACCATGGCAACTCGTGGGCCATAAATTCTCTCAAACGAACATCTGACTTTTCTAGTCACGTGATGGTATTCTTGATCTTTAAGGGAAATTTCACCTTGTGATACTGAATGGTTTATTTCCTCTGAACTGTACACTGTTATAGAGATACAATGCATTATTATTATTATTATTATTATTATTATTATTATTATTATTATTATTATTATTATTATTATTATTATTATCGAGCAAGTCACCAGTCAAATTAGTTTCAAATATTCAACAGCTATTAGGTTATTTGTTTATCAACAGCATACAATTTGCACACTTGGGGATGACACAAGTCGAATAGACACTTAGAATCTTCGGCAGACAAATTAGTTTCAAAATATTCAACATCATCAACATCAGCATCAACAAGATCATCCTCATATTTACAATCATCCCCATCTTCGTCATCATTGCCATATTTACAGTTGTGGTCACAACCTTTATCATCCTCCTCCTCCTCCTCCTCCTCCTCCTCGTCATCACCGTCGTCGTCGTCGTCATCACCGTCGTCGTCGTCGTCGTCGTCGTCGTCGTCGTCGTCGTCGTCGTCGTCATGATCATGGCCATGATCACCCCCATCACCATGATGCTGATCATCATCATCATCATCATCATCATTGTAAACACCCTAGTTACAGACATTACCATTGATTTATTGATTCCACATTAGGCCATAGGCCCTTGAGTGTACAGAGTATAAACCTACAATGACGGTCAGCTATTATATACGTTCATAAACAATAAATTAATAAATGCATTGATTATCCCTAAAGTCGAAATATGTAAACTATACAATAGATTATGCCTGATTATCGATTTCCAGAAAGCTATACAGATGAGCTGTTGGGTATCTTGAGGCTAAGTTGACTGGGCGCCGGTGCTGCCTAAGGCAGCAACAGCGCCCAGTCAAACCAGCCTCAAATCATCCAACAGCATGTCTATTAAATAGCAAAGAATTACAAAGATATACAATTTATACAACGTGTCAGACTCTTTGAGATTTGATGACTGTCTATATGGAACCATTTGTGGCGTAATGATTGTGACGTCATCACACACGCGCGGAACTGATTATGACGTCATACTAGGTCAGATGATGAATGGATACTTTGGAAAGGTGAATTCGTACGTGTCAGACTATTAATCGTTTAAGACTGACTATGTCGAGGCATTCATGGCGTCATGATTGTGACGTCATCTTACAGATCACGTAGTTGATTATGATGTCATATGATCAAGGGATATACTTGGAAGGGTCCTTTTACCATATATATATATATATATGTGTGTGTGTGTGTGTGTGTGTGTGTGTGTGTGTGTGTGTGTGTGTGTGTGTGTGTGTGTGTGTGTGTGTGTGTGTGTGTGTGTGTGTGTGTGTGTGTGTGTGTGTGTGTGTGTGTGTGTGTGTGTGTGTGTGTGTGTGTGTGTGTGTGTGTGTGTGTGTGTGTGTGTGTGTGTGTGTGTGTGTGTGTGTGTGTGTGTGTGTGTGTGTGTGTGTGTGTGTGTGTGTGTGTGTGTGTGTGTGTGTGTGTGTGTGTGTGTGTGTGTGTGTGTGTGTGTGTGTGTGTGTGTGTGTGTGTGTGTGTGTGTGTGTGTGTGTGTGTGTGTGTGTGTGTGTGTGTGTGTGTGTGTGTGTGTGTGTGTGTGTGTGTGTGTGTGTGTGTGTGTGTGTGTGTGTGTGTGTGTGTGTGTGTGTGTGTGTGTGTGTGTGTGTGTGTGTGTGTGTGTGTGTGTGTGTGTGTGTGTGTGTGTGTGTGTGTGTGTGTGTGTGTGTGTGTGTGTGTGTGTGTGTGTGTGTGTGTGTGTGTGTGTGTGTGTGTGTGTGTGTGTGTGTGTGTGTGTGTGTGTGTGTGTGTGTGTGTGTGTGTGTGTGTGTGTGTGTGTGTGTGTGTGTGTGTGTGTGTGTGTGTGTGTGTGTGTGTGTGTGTGTGTGTGTGTGTGTGTGTGTGTGTGTGTGTGTGTGTGTGTGTGTGTGTGTGTGTGTGTGTGTGTGTGTGTGTGTGTGTGTGTGTGTGTGTGTGTGTGTGTGTGTGTGTGTGTGTGTGTGTGTGTGTGTGTGTGTGTGTGTGTGTGTGTGTGTGTGTGTGTGTGTGTGTGTGTGTGTGTGTGTGTGTGTGTGTGTGTGTGTGTGTGTGTGTGTGTGTGTGTGTGTGTGTGTGTGTGTGTGTGTGTGTGTGTGTGTGTGTGTGTGTGTGTGTGTGTGTGTGTGTG
Source organism: Chaetoderma sp. LZ-2023a (assembly GCA_034401795.1). NCBI lineage: Eukaryota > Metazoa > Mollusca > Caudofoveata > Chaetodermatida > Chaetodermatidae > Chaetoderma > Chaetoderma sp. LZ-2023a. The sequence continues at coordinate 120,828,862 of CM067360.1, forward strand.
TGTGTGTGTGTGTGTGTGTGTGTGTGTGTGTGTGTGTGTGTGTGTGTGTGTGTGTGTGTGTGTGTGTGTGTGTGTGTGTGTGTGTGTGTGTGTGTGTGTGTGTGTGTGTGTGTGTGTGTGTGTGTGTGTGTGTGTGTGTGTGTGTGTGTGTGTGTGTGTGTGTGTGTGTGTGTGTGTGTGTGTGTGTGTGTGTGTGTGTGTGTGTGTGTGTGTGTGTGTGTGTGTGTGTGTGTGTGTGTGTGTGTGTGTGTGTGTGTGTGTGTGTGTGTGTGTGTGTGTGTGTGTGTGTGTGTGTGTGTGTGTGTGTGTGTGTGTGTGTGTGTGTGTGTGTGTGTGTGTGTGTGTGTGTGTGTGTGTGTGTGTGTGTGTGTGTGTGTGTGTGTGTGTGTGTGTGTGTGTGTGTGTGTGTGTGTGTGTGTGTGTGTGTGTGTGTGTGTGTGTGTGTGTGTGTGTGTGTGTGTGTGTGTGTGTGTGTAGATCTTAAAGGTATCCACAGCTGAATGCCCGAAAATAAAACTGCTAAAACGACATGCTCCTAGAGGCCTAAACCGAGCACCCAGATGCAATGAAACGAAATAAATCACAGCACGTGATGACTTGACCACGCATATTAATTAATATAATTTCTTTAAGCTGCCAAATTGAAGTAGAGGCACGAGTCTCCCATCCAAATTCATAACTAACCTTACGAAATTTATTTATATGGAATCAAATCATCATGCGCCATGACTCACCCCGCCCCACTACATCATTATTGTCACAGTTATTAGCCTCATCATCAGCAGTACATGCAGAGATCGTCTGGCGAGAGATCATAATACAGTTTTCATTAATAAACCACTTCTAGGAGCCCATACCCAAGACACATCATCAGGAATGCATTGTTATTTCCTGATCAATTGGTCATATATCTTTCTGACGGTAGCTTCCCCTGCTCCCATATCGACGTACAGCTTGTTGTTGTTCCATCCACATTTTCTTAGTTCGGTCTGTTGCTGTGTTCTCGCAGAAGCGGTTCACTTCACTATCGTGCCCTGCAAGGTGCTTTTTCTACCAGGGTGTGTGGTTGTTTTGGGTTCCAGCAGCTACATGTGTGATAACAGAAGATTGCACAGATACACCTGTGTTTTGGTTGGCGGGTATTGTTGTATGGGGTTGAGCTAAAACCTGTTTGTATGGTGCATACTGACGCATCGGTACTGGTTATGGGTAAAGTGATTGTGCTACAACTTGGTTATATGGTATTCGTTGGTGGAATATTTCTAGCTGCCCACAATGCGGTAGGGGTTTAAGCGGTTGAGATGGTTGCCACTGTAATGGTTGTTTTGGGGGATGCCAGTATTGTGTTTGCGTTTGTGATTCTGTGTTTCTCTGCGTTAATGATAGTTGGGTGTGTTGTTGCTGTTGTTGTTGTTGTTGTCGTCGTCGTCATCGTCGTTGTTGTTGTTGTTGTTGTTGTGCATGATGTTGTTGTTGTTGTGGTGGGGTGGTGGTGGTCGTGCATGCTGTTGTTGTTGTTGTTATTGTTGTTGCTGTTGTTGTTGTTGCGCTTATTGTTGCGCATGTTGTTGTTGTTCATGTTGTTTTTGTTGTTGTTGTTGTTGTAGTAATAGTAGTAGTAGTAGTAGTAGTAGTAGTAGTAGTAGTAGTAGTAGTAGTAGTGGTGTATGTTGTTGTTGTTGTTGTTGTGCATGTTGTTTTTCATGTTGTTTTGCATGTTGTTGTACATGTTGTTTTGCATGTTGTTTTTGTTGTTGTTGGTGGTGGTGTTGTTGTAGCAATAGTGGTGTATGTTGTTGTTGTTGTTGTTGTTGTTGTTGTTGTTGTTGTTGTTGGTTATGCTGCTGTGAGGTGGTGGGTGGGCGCATATTGTGTTCGATTGATTGTGGCGCTTGTACATCGTTAGAATTATTAGTTGTATGCTGTCGAGACGGTTGCTGCTCATATGTGGCATTGTTGTTTCTTCGCGTTTCTTCGTCTGGTTTATACAGTCTGTTATCGATGTACAGGTGATCTCGGAAGAGAACGACTTTCTGGCCACGTCTTAACGCGTCCCGTTTAACAGGACATAGGGGACGTCGCCTGGCATCAATTTCCGGTGGAAACTGTGCGTGGACACGGAATGGTCTGTCGCGTAACATTTGTGTTGCATTAAGCAAAACGTGTTCCTTGTCCTTAAATGTAAATTTGACAATAATTGCTCGGGATTGACTGCCATTATACAGACGCCGCCTGCCGATACGATGCGCTCGATCTATTTTGATATCATACGTGATACCGAATTCAAAATTTATGAAGTCACGTAGAATATCCTCAGTGCTTTCGTTTACACTTTCAGGAATGTCTTTGAAGATGAGATTTTCCCGCATAGATCTATATTGTAGCTCTATGATTTTATCTAACGACTGTTTTACGCTAGCTTCCAAATCTCCGACTCTGTTCTCGATTTCTTGGATGTTTTCAGGAGCATATGTTTGGCTGTTCTCTAACGTGTCAATGCAATGCGTTAATTTATCCACACTATATTCCACATTGGCTTTGTCTATTAATAGAATTTTGTTCGGCGGATTGATCGCTTAATAGGGCCAGTCATGTCTCAGTGCTCGTTAACTTTGTATTTAATCCGTCAAGTTGAACTACGAATGATTGGTTTTGACATTCCAACATGTCAATCCGAGACACTATCATTTTCAGACTGTTTTCAATGCTGTCAAGCTTATCAAGGATTTGTGTACCAAGGCCATTGCTTATCGGTATATCCGCATGAGTGTCTTCATCACCCTCGTTTCCCAGAAATATATCTTGACGACTTTGAGTTTGCCTGGCACTGGCACTCACTACCTGCTGGCTGTTATTACTACGGGGACGCGCTAATGGTGTATGAAATACAATATTTGCTGGGTCGCTACCAATAACTCGGGCTCTTGCATCATCTGCGCGCGCAGGTGTGTCACCTAACCGTCCATCCGCTATATTTAATGCCGTTGCTATAGCCTCTGGTAATGAAGCGTCACACATTTTTCTGCCTTTATTGCCACAATTGTCAACAACATTAGTTTTATTTGGGGTACTACTTTTTCTTCTTCTCTTTCGTCTATCGTTCTTTCTAGCGGGATTGTCTATACTTCTCATGTTTTAGTCGCCTTTGCACTTTACGATTTGGACATAGTTAGTACATATGTAGGTGAGAAGGAAGGGCGTTCAACGAGGATTCACACTTAAACATTTGAGTAGCTAAACATTACTCACGCGTGACTTCAGGTGTGTCAGTTCTGATCCCGCTTGTAGAACTGTCAGGGACGCTATACACTGCCGAATATTGACTCGGCCAGGCAAGAGATGAACACAATTCACCCTTGTGTTCCAATCGTATTCCACGCGAGTTCTTCTGATCACATCTCACAAATATACATATCAACTTATTAAAATCACAGTTTTTACATTAAATATTGAACATGATGCCAAGATTCTTCCACTATGTCACGGCGCTGACGGCTCGGAAGCGTACGCTTTGGTATACTTTGAAATCTTACATACAATTTCTGTCGTATAGTTGTAAAAATATATTAATTATACTGATTCCAGACGCTCTCCGTGTCGGACCAAACAATATCGTTTGTCTCTAACTAACCATTCATGTGATAGAATTTGCCAGACATAAGCCATCTCGGATATTTTAGCTTTTTATCATGCCGACAACAGAAGATATTCAGGCTTTAGTAGCTAAATGTTGAACCATTTCTACAGCCTATAATGGCCGTCATGATTTACTTTTCAACCAATCGGAAAAGGTTTAGCGTGTCTGCCTCGGTATATACGCTCAGTCATATATGTGACTGCTATAGTTTGGCAATGTGTTATAAAAGCAATAATACAGGTAAGCTGCTGAATATTTTGAAACTAATTTCACAGGTGGACGTTGCCATAGGCAGCAACAACTCCCAGTCATATTAGTTCCAAAGTATTCAACGGAATAAGTATTACATAATAAAGAATGTAATGCATTGGCACTTACATGACATCACACACTATCGCTAGTGATGGCGATCACTGTTCAACATTTACGCGATATTACAAAACGGATAATTGCGATACAGATAAGGGAATGTGACAGGATATGAATGATATGGAATCTATAAACCTTAATCTATCAGTCCAATACAACATTTGAGATGAGATTAGCATCCCTTTAATTGCTGTGACTATTTAAGTTATCATTATATGAGCACAATACATCTTTCCGGCTTTGACGTCACTATACTCTGATTCCTAAATGACAGCTCGAAAATATCGTAATGACACGAATACGTGTATAACTAGTAGTGTTGTTCAGATTAATCGATTTGATCGATGATTGATTGGTTTGCAAGTTCAACCAACCGATCGATCATGATTTCAGAAATCGATTTTGGTTGTTTATAAATTGACTTTGTTGCTATATTTTAGCTTGTCAAGCTAGAAAACGAATACTTTTTGGAAAATAATTTAAATTTAATTGTTACAACTATATAGTATTACTCCTTAGTCTAAGACATTATTTCTTTCAGCACTGAAATAGTATGTTAATTTCAAAGCAACCATACCAATAACATGTTGAATACTTTGAAACTAATTGGACTAGAAGCTGTTGCTACCTAAATTAGTTTCAAAATTTTCAACAGATTATTTCTTAGATTATTAAGAATCTGTTATACATGCGACTTGGTTTGAAAGAGGTACAATTATCCTTGAACACGCTATAATTACTGCAATCAAAATGAGTAAAATATGAGAACCTATTATGATCAATCGTTAACTGATCATCGGTTAGTATATAAAACCAATCATGGATCACAAAAATAGTACCAATTCCCAACGCTAATAACTAGTATAATGACTTAGACCTACAATGTGTGGTCTATGTGATGTGTGCTTATGCGAGGTATAGTAGCGGATTATTCTCGGTAGTAGGTTGATTGCGCAATTTTGGTGAAAATCTTATATTTTAGGAAGCAGTCATCGGAAACTGTCAAAACACATTTTCACATTTATCAAACTTTGCTACAAGAAGTATGTGGTCGTAAGCTCTCAAATAGGTTCACAATCAACGTTGTTCGGTAAATATCCTGCTATGCTGAATCTGAGGGTCCTATGTCCCGGGTGAGCGTTAGGCCATTTGTTTTATCCTAGATATGATATGATATGATATTTTTTAGCATTTTTGCCGGTTTAGGCAAAGCATCATAAATTACGCGAGACAATCAATACAACTTACCGTAATTAAAGGTGCATGCTCGCGTCAGAATGCTTGAGAATGGAATTGTTGAGATTATGTGCTTTTCGGGGCTTGGATTGTGTGCCTCGATGTAGTGGGGCGGGGTGAGTCATGGCGCATGATGATTTGATTCCATATAAATAAATTTCGTAAGGTTAGTTGTGAATTTGGATGGGAGACTCGTGCCTCTAATTTAATTGGGCAGCTTAAAGAAATTATATATATTAATATGCGTGGTCAAGTCATCGCGTTCTGGGATTTATTTCGTTTCATTGCATCTGGGTGCGCAGTTTAGGCCTCTAGGAGAATGTCGTTTTAGCAGTTTTATTTTCGGGCATTCAGCTGTGGATATGCACCTTTAAGATCGACACACACACACACACACACGCACGCACGCACGCACGCACGCACGCACGCACGCACGCACGCACGCACGCACGCACGCACGCACGCACGCACGCACGCACGCACGTACGCATATATATATATATATGTATATATATATATATATATATATATATATATATATATGGTAAAATGGACCCTTCCAAGTATATCCCTTGATCATATGACATCATAATCCACTACGTGATCTGTAAGATGACGTCACAATCATGACGCCATGAATGCCTCGATATAGTCAGTCTTAAACGATTTATAGTCTGACACGTACGAATTCACCTTTCCAAAGTATCCATTCATCATCTGCCCTAGTATGACGTCATAATCAGTTTCGCGCGTGTGTGATGACGTCACAATCATTACGTCACAAAGGGTTCCATATAGACAGTATAAATTGTATGTCTTTGTAATTCTTTGCTATTTAATAGACATGCTGTTGGATGATTTGAGGCTGGTTTGACTGGGCGCTGTTGCTGCCTTAGGCAGCACCGGCGCCCAGTCAACTTAGCCTCAAGATACCCAACAGCTGATCTGTATAGCTTTCTGGAAATCGATAATCAGGCATAATCTATTGTATAGTGTACATATTTCGACTTTAGGGATAATCAATGCATTTATTAATTTATTGTTTATGAACGTATATAATAGCTGACCGTCATTGTAGGTTTATACTCTGTACACTCAAGGGCCTATGGCCTAATGTGGAATCAATAAATCAACCTAAAATAGGGGTAGCGGGAACATCCCCCCCCCCCCGGCCCCAGATCTGGACCAGCCCCCAATTTTTTCTATCAAAAATTATTTTTTAAGGGAATAATGTGTTTTATGCAGTTTCTCTTTTTACAAACGAGAATAGCTGTCTGGACATGATGGCCAGTGAGATATGTTCGTTTGTAAAGAGAGAAATTGCATAAGAGGATATGGTCGTATTGTCTTATTTGTTCATTATATATTGTTTCAGTGTTATGCTTATTAAAGAGTGTTTTCTGTTTTAGGGCTCAGATGGTTCATGATTGTATTACAGTTTAATGGTTGGTTTTTTGTCTTCTAGACGCTCTCAGATGGCACCGTCTGCATTTCCAGAGGTAAATATAGCCCTTCGGTTCGCTGTTAAATTATTTTTAATATTAGCTATTTGGTTCAATTTTTTTGTTCATTCAGCTTTTTATCCCGTCACGTTTTCACAACCGAACGGCTAAAACAATTGAGTGAACAAAAAAAAGGAAAGTAAATGGCTAAAAAAGAATAATTTAACAGCCAACTGATGGTCCATATTTGCCTCTGGAAATGCAGGAAGTGCCATCTGCGAGCATCTAGATTTAAAAATTTTCAAGGGGGGGTTTTCTGTTTTAGGGCTCAGATGTATCACTAACCCCGGACCCTATTTCGGTTTCCTTTCGCATCCATCCAACTACACACATTTGCTTTGGCCCCGGCCCTGGCAAGGATTCATCCGCCACTGAGGTACAACGTGACTCTCTGTGCGTATAAATCACCACCTAGCTAGCCAGTTCAAACCAGCCACCGCAGAATTCCACTGAGCGTTAGAAACACCTATCCATAAAAGCCTCGCCGCAAAGTAGAATTTATCTACTGTGGCGTTGGTGTGGTCAAATCATGTGTGGATTATGATGCGAGGCGCTTTCGCCAGTTGTGGGTTACGAATACGTCTATAATAAAAGACACCGCCTTTTAAATACTTCCTATGATAAATTTTAAACAGTTCATATGATAAACTACAATCACAATATTATTGAAGGCATGCAGCATTGGAAATGCAATCCCGTTTTCTAAACATTTATGTATTAGGCATATTTTTGTCAAATCTTTTTGTCCGCAATGCATTGTTGAAGGTATTTTCGCAATGTACGTCGATGTGGGAAAGTTGTATTATCAATAAGCGGCTTCAGGTTGTAGCAGAAGTGTTACAAAACAGGGGCATGCTTTGGAATGAACGTTTCCAGTTTATCCATCAATCATATGCCGTCATAATTAATTCCGTGACGTGTATGATTACGTCATAATCAACGACGCCAAGAATGAAGTAGATAAGTTCGTCAGGACTAAGCGTTGTTCTACGAATTGTATGTCTTTAATATTTAATAAACATGATGTTGAATATTTTGAAACTAATTTGACTGGATGCTTAGCTGTAGACATATATTTTTTAAATTGAGATTCAGAGAGGGCATGAATCGATAAATCTCAATACGGGCGGCGCGTGGGTGCGGCTTAACTAGAGATGGTCGGGGCATAGTTAAAAGTAGATTCATCAATATTTTAAGAGCGTATCTTCCGGGGGAGGCGGGGTGGGTGGTGTGAGGGGGTGGGGTGGGGCTGGGGGGGGGGGGGGGGGGGTTGCTTAAAATAATTAGCTTAGTCCAATTATTGTACATGAGTTGTCTCCACTACCGGATTTTTTTATTCCTAAACCTTTGAATCGCGAATTCCCAAAATCACAATTTCACAGCAAGAGTAAGATATTGAGTATTTTGAAACTAATTTGACAGGAACCTGTTGCTGCCAAAATCAGCAACACCTCCCAATCAAATTAGTTTCAAAATAGTCAACAGAATAGTTATAAATAATTTAGTGGTAAAGAATTTTACTGTTTCGGTGTTTCTGGTTCAAAGAGTTGCAAGTGGTATAAAGCTACGTGACGTCATATTAGTGGGAAAAGATAATATTTATTTTGCTTTCAAACGTTTTTAATTTAGCTTTTTAACTGACCGTACGAGGCAGTAACTCAATCGTGCAGTAATCGTGCGTGTAGGCTGTTAAATATTTTGAAACTAATTTGACTGGAAGCTTAATAATCAAATTAATCTAACATATTTCTTACGCCTTAATTATTGTATCTACTACCAAATTTTGAAAAGCTACAAGCCTGAAAAGAGCATTTGTAGTACACTTGGGCAAGGGATTAGACGAATTGGTTCTCCGGAATTTTTTTTTTAATCACTCTCTCTAAGAAGCTATTTCGGGCAGTATTTCTAATAAATTGAACAAATAGTGTGTGGTGTTGGGGATGTTTGGATCCGGCGTCCCTGTGCGGGGTGGATGCGGGTTGGTGGGTGTGTTGATTTCCCCTCCCTGAATTGAGGTGGACGCAAACTACCCCGACTGTCGGCACCCCTGACTGGACCAACACAGCCTAGTGTTGGCCCAGCACTCGAGTCCAGCCCCATTACCTGCGTTATCAAGGATTTAGCAAAATCGTTATCCTGTGGCCCATACTTTAAGGGGATCAAAATGGGATTTAGGTTTTTTAAATGGCACAGTATGTAACGATTTATAAGAATTGGGAAGCGTTGCCAGAACTGTAAAAAAAAATGTCTGATCGACCAACCGACCGACAGACAGAGTACCCTGATAACGCAGTTTACTGGGCCGATGCTGGGCTGATACCGGACTGATACTGAATGTATCGGCACGGTATTGGCCCAGCATCGGCCCAGTAAGCTGCGTTATCTAGTTAAAAGTACTCCTGGTACCGACACTACCGATATATTACTGTGATTAAATTGGTGTGATCAATAATTTAAGTCGCCTTAATAAGCAATCAAGGAGTACACGTACACTTATGTTAGAGATCTCTACGAAGTGTTTATAGCCTGCTGGTATGTATGTATCGTGAAGAAGCATTCACAGCGAAGAACCTGGAATAGAAAAATAACTGTTTTTATTTAGTCCAACGCATTACAGAAAATTGTCGTATGTCTACTATCGTTTTCCTCAGTCTGATTTTTAGGACATTCACCATTATCATTACGATCACTGTGAAGGAAACTGAACAAACAGAATGTGACAGGTCAACAGAAACGCAAATCAATAAATCCCGCTATCCGTCAGCTCAGAAGTTACTTAGTTGCTTTAGATAATCCGCTTCTGTAGAAAGCTATCGGTATGAGACTTTACTCGGAAAGTAACTGAGGCGGCGCAGAAATTCCCTGGTGACGGACCCGGTTTCCCGAACACATCATGCTTGTATTGTCTCTTCCCTTGGCATCAAATCTCGCTAAATCTTTAATTCGTGGTCAAGTGAGATTAGCCTTCGGGTGAATGACACTTTATCTTTGGCCAGTTAATCCGTGCCATTGCCTGGTATTCAATATGCGATATTTGTTCAAGCGGGAAATTATGAATCAAATTGAATAACGATTGGTGCTTAGTCCACAAGCAACAGTTTTGATGGAATTGATTTCAAAATACTTACCGGTTTATATGTTTATTGTGTGGTGCGTGGTGTCCAGTCATCTGGCATACTCGTAACACGACATAGGTTAAGTCAAATGTGCTCGCGGATGAACTGACAAGGAGATAAATTCCAATACGCGTTAAAATTGTTTTGCGCACGCGATGTTGCCACTACAGTGGATCGTATATATTCCCAAAGCGGACCATGACTGTCAATGAATACTCATCATGGTTGGCATGTCATATATAACGCCGTGATTAGCAAGTACCACATACCACGTCGTTCGCTCCCTGAACGTGTAACTCAAGTTCTGAAATGAAATGAAATAATTTATTTCCACCCGAGACCACGTTCCATGGTATATGGGGGATATATACATAGTAGTTACACGGAGTAGTAGCTAGTATACATTATATCTACAATTTTTTATTGTCGTCTGCAATATACACATATTGCTGTTGTAGTAGTAGTAGTAGTAGTAGTAGTAGTTGTTGTTGTTGTTGTTGTTGTTGTTGCTGCTGTTGCTGCTGTTGTTGTTGTTGCTGCTGCCGCTACCGTTGTTGTTGTTGTTGTTGTTGTTGTTGATGATGTTGTAGGGTTGGCGTCAAAATGAGACCACCTCCCTCAACTGGCAGCCGTTCGGTGATCCGTGGCCCCCACCGCCCTCTCAACCCCTGGGGCATAGGGTTGCTGAGACATGTGGTTGGTGTATGCCTCTAGATGGAGATGGGAGCTATGCCCCCAGGGATTGAGAGGGCGGTGGGGGCCACCACGGATCGCCGAACGGCTGCCAGTTGAGGGAGGTAGTATCATTCTGAGTCCGACCCTACTACTAGTAAAAATGATACCACCGCCCTCAATTGGCAGCCGTTCGGCGATCCATGGCCCCACCGCCCTCTCAATCCCTGGGGTATAGGAATTTGAGACAGGTGATCGTGGTTGGTGTATGCCTCTAGATGGTGTTCTCCCGGACATGGAAGGCCATGGCGAATATAAAACTCCTGTGCGGACCCCACATGTGTGGGAGAACCTCCTCAGGATACCGGCCAGTAGTCGGCATCTCTCTATTCTGACCGGTATCCTGAGGAGGCTTTTCTATCTGGGGGTCTTTTTATTTATTTTATTTTTTTTGTAACCTATCCTTCCTATCTTTTGTTCCTATCCTACCAATCTCCTTTGTACCTCTCCTACCTATCCTACCTATCTTACCCTGTTGCTATTCCAGCTGGCTGGTGGTGCTTTGACACCACACTGGGTGGTGTCGCGGTGGGCCTACCCCGGCCATAGTCTTACCTAGTCTTTTGAGCGGATTTGAACCCCAGTCTGCAGCCTGGGACCGCTATGCAATTCGACGACTCTGCGGCTCTATTGATAGACCTACCGCAACACCGTTAAGATCTCGACTCTTAGTAACTTTATCTCTGAGCGTGAGTTGTGAAATCGCTGTTACGCATTATCTCGAAGTGACGTCAAGATCTAGAGTGAATCGAGCCTGATAGCGCAGCAAGACAGCAACACACATAACTTATCAGCTATATGTATTGCCGCCTACATGGCCGAGATAGTTAATGCGTTGTATTATACACTTTTAAAATCACAGGTTCAAATCTCGTTATGTGTTATTAGCAAAAGGTAAACATGTCTACAATTACTCTTTACCCGTAAGACATCATTTCAAGACCAACTCGCACAGTTATTGACTGAACACATAAAACCCATGATTGCAGACCACAGACCCCCGACTGGGCCAAAGTCAAGAATAGTAGCTGCTATGCGTTAAAACCTAATTAAACACAGCATCCATAATGGTATACCGGCAATCATAAATTATGTATGAACGCACAACCATACATTACGTGTACTCAACTACGTGTAAACGCTCATCTACAAACAATATTACACACACTGGGCTGGCCTGAAGAGCTGTGCATGCATGATGTAGGCTGTGCGGCGCGACGAGAAAAAGTACCCTGGCCATTGAATGATATGGGCAACTATGCAGATCGAAATCTTGAGAACCTCAGGGATCCCAACATTTTGCTCGTCATTTCTACTAACATGCCTTACGTGTCGTGGACATTATCCGATGACTGTGATAGCGATGGACAAACTCTTCAAGTATATGAATTATTTAGAAACGTGATATGGATGCTGCTATCGAGTTGGAACAAGAGTGGGAACAAGAAATGCAGTGATCCCTCGCCCACCAACCTCTCAATGCGCGCACTACTCCCATGTATCACATCAGCTCGACCACATCACACACAAACACATAGTCTTCGTCAGTATCACATCGACACGACGGACCACCAACAGGTTTTTCCAGGTACTGATCGCCTTGTGATCACCACACATAATCGAGCAATGAAGATGGGAAGGTTTCCAGCACTTACCAAAGATGATCCTTGGAATCCCCACAAGAAAGCGCAGCAGATCCGTGAGCTTCGTCAGTTGGACGAGGAGGTGACTGCTAGCTTACGAGCCAAGACTGTAGCGAGGCGGATGGTGGACCATCCACTGGAGCGCTTACCTCCCATATGCAGGATCACTAAGCGAGTGATGAGGGGGCTGAGGTCTGAACCCTTAGCCCGGTGCATGAGGCGAGAAGGCGAATGCATTCTCGACCAGCGTCTCGGCGATAGGGAGACAGAGGATAGAGGACGCCAGTCAGTACACTGGACATTCTTCAGAGGTCTAGAAGGAGACCTCGCAGGCCGGATCATGTAAAAGATCCAGAAGACTGTCCAGAACGCCTTCTACCTCCACTACACGCATACCTATCGCATCCGTCACATCAACGACGGTAGAGTGATGCTCTTCCACAAGAATGCTCCAGGGAGCCCATGGCTGAACACGATAGGAGCAGCTCAAGACTGGCTGGCAGCAAGAGAGCAAGCCCGCCTCGACACAGACAATATCGATCGACCCAACAAGTGATCTTTCGTTTGATCAATCAGCATTGAGGTCAGGGCTGTCATCGACCGCCAACCTCTGCTTGGGACAGGCCCCTTCCCAGACTGGCTACTACAAACGAAGAGTATGATTGCCCTCGATACCTACAGGGACAGCATGTGTCTCTGGAGATATCTAGCAGTCCACTGAGGAGCGAAAGCTGATAGAAGTACAGCTCCTGCACGAGAGCTTGCCACAAAGTTCTACGGCAAGACATCACGTGTTCTACGGCAAGACATCACGTGAACAATGCGTGTAAAAAGCTATTTCGCGAACTTCCGACGTGTAGCGAGTCGAAAAATGAATTACAAAAACTAAAACACTATAATTTTTAGGTGTCGTTATTTAAACTGGATTTAATCCTTAAAGAAATTTCTTAAAACAAGCCATAAAAATACAAAATAACGACTTCAACGCTGCTTGTTGTTAAAAAAAAGTAGCACGTGATCAAAACGGCGCGAGCAAATACTACGTTTTAGTAAATTTTCATTGATAAATTCAGCGTAGTAATGTGTTTTCCCACGGTCTAGTTCATGACCAACCAATCAGATACGTCTTTGCGAGATTGCTGTTGTGTTTGAATAGCACGCAGTTTGTATGTTATATTGTTATTCTAGCGTGTTTGTTCGGTGACAAAATGCTTGGAGTAATAAATTACACATAATAGAAACGGGAATAGGGAATATATTATAGTGTAATTACTACCGGCTGACGGCCAGAGAATGTTAGATGTTTTAAATAAAGCAATTTTACCGTGAGACTTTCAAGACGTGCGTTTGACATACAATTCTGCCTGTCATTATTTTGTAATTGACGTCTTGATGTTTGTTTTTACAACGACCCTTTCACCTCAACTCGGCTAATTATTAGGGATGCCTGTATTTTTGTCACTATTATCAATTATTTACCCTTGGTCAAGTCAGATTTTATGAATATATTTCTCAAATATTGCTCAAACATTATGGACGGTATTCACGGTATTTGGAAATGGCAACGGTCACGGTATCGGTTCACGGTATACCGCGGTCCTCGCGGTACTACCGTCAGACTGCCCAGCTCTACAAGACAGTCCCGAGAGAGGAGAAGCTGAGAGTATCTGGATGCGCGCTTGTGGTACATGGGAGTGCTGTATAAAACGCTGTCCAAGCGTCCCTAAACGAGTTCGGACTGTCCCATACCCACACTTCATAGTTTACGACTTCGAGGCACTCCTAGATGGTATCAAGACTCATCCTATGGAGACTCTCACGATCGAGAGTACTCACATACCTATCTCTGTGTCAGTTGGCGGCTCCTCAGATGGCGCCACGAGTGAGACCACTCACCTCTGCAATCCTGACCCCAAAGAACTGATCAGAGTACATGCTGGTGATCCAGTGGCGAGCATATCGAATCCGGACAAAGGTTAGGGCACAGTACATACCGACAGACCTGGACAAGCTCACAAAGCGACAGCAGCAACTGATCAACGAGTGGTGTGACCAAGTGCCTGTACTGGGGTTCAGCTCTAGGCAGTATGACATGAACCTCATCAAGAAGTACTTTGTCGATGAGCTGACTGACAGTACAGGTACAGTGAAAGTCACCAAGAAGGCTAGTCAGACCATGTTCCTCATAACGCCTGAGCTACGAGTTCTCGATGTGCTGAACTACGTCGGCCCAGGAGTCTCGTATGAGGTATGGGTCCAAGCTTATGGGTGTACACAGCAGAAGAGCTGGTTCCCATATGAATGGTTTGACACACATGAGAAGCTCGACTATCCAGGGCATCCTGACTACTCAGCATGGACATCTAAAATCAAGGGTGGCTACCTCTTGACGCGATCAGAGTGGGAACAGTGTAACCAGACATTCAGCGAGCATGGAATGCTGACATTCGCCGACTGGCTGCGATACTCCAACAACCTAGACGTCAGTCCATTCATCGAAGCCCTAGAGCAGATGCTGGAGTTCTACACAGAATAAGAAATATACATCCTCAAAGACGTGGTGTCTCTCCTAGGTGTGTCACTACAGTACCTCCTACGTGGAACCGCTCAACACATGCCGGATGTTAGCCTCTATTCACTGAGCAAGGAAGCCTACGAGATGCTGAAGGGTGCTGTTGTTGGAGGTCCCAGCATCGTGTTCACCAGATACCACGAGGCCTGTGTGACTCGAATCCGCCAGAGTGAGCGTGTCTGCCAATGTATACTTGGTTACGACGCAAATGCTCTGTACCTGTCAACGATGGCCAAAGAGATGCCATGTGGTAAGGAGACAGTGCACCATTGGTCCAGTGCTAATGGTGTAGCTAGCTTTAAGGGGGCTTTCCTAGCAGACAGCTGGTTTGGGCTTGCTGAGGTGGATATAGAGGTCCCAAAGGCTCTGTGGGCAAAGTTCGAGGAAATGCCTCCTCTCTTCTATAACCGCGAGATCCCAGTAGAGGCAATCTCTTCTGAGATGCTGGCATATCTAGGGCAAACATGGAGGAAACATCCCACCACCCAGAAGCTGGTCGGCGCCCTCTCTGTCAAGAAGCGGCTGCTGTATGCACTGACACTCAAGTGGTATATAATCCATGGCCTGGAGATCAATACTGTATACCGCACCATAGACTATGAGGCCAAGCGCCAATTCGAGTGGTTCGTGGAGAATGTTACGAAGGCCCGCCGCTCAGGAGATGTAGATAAGAGCAAAGCGCCCTTGACAGATCTCTTCAAACTCCTCAGCAACAATGCCTATGGGAAGCTCATCGAGGCCCTAGAATGTCATAGCAATACCAGCTTCATGAAGGATGAACGCATGATAGACAAGGCCCTGCGTAGTGCATGGTTCGAAGATCTCGAGGAGATCAGTGAGTCATACGAGCTCCAGAGTCGCAAGCCGAGAATCACTATTCAAAGGCCCTTCCAGGTGGGGATAGCTGTTTATGAGCTCGCGAAGCTGCGAATGCTGGTGTTCTACTACGACTTCCTCGATCACTACATAGCTTGTGACAGCTTTGAGTACCTACAGATGGACACTGACTCTGCATATATCGCTGTAGCAGGCTCCAACCTCGACGACGTCATTCGCCATGAGATGCGAGAAGAGTACCAGGCTCATAAGTGGGACTGGTTAGCTTGGGACAAATGGTCTGGACGGACTCCGGAACTGTTCAAGCTCGAGTTCGAAGGCTCTTGTGGTATCGCTCTCTGCTCCAAATGCTCCTGACCCCAAAGAACTGATCAGAGTACATGCTTGTGATTCAGTGGCGAGCATATCTAATCCCGACAAGGGTTAGGGCATGCACAACCAGGGTATGGTGACGTATGAGCAGGAAAACTCAGACTCTCCACTTACTATGATAAGCGCCATGTACTGCCAGATGGTGTCCATACCGAGCCCATCGAGTATCATGTTAGCACCCTAGATGGTGGTAGCTGTGTGTCTGCATGGACTAGCTGAAGCTCTTTTATGACAATCCCTCCCCGCCGCCACATACCAGTCAAGCCTGTGAACATCTATCGACCAGTTAGGATCTGTTGCACGCTGTCGATCGCCTTCCAGCTCACCAGGCTCATACAGGTACCGAACCAAAGCATCAGGTGGTAGGCACTCCTTTCCCTTGTTCGCTCCTTTAGAGCTCAGACTGGCAAGAGCAGAGTGTCTGATAGCCTCTACCGCCTTCTTCCCGATTAGCCTAGTAACCTCGGCATTGGATCTCTCCACCACAGCAGGCAGCCCTCTCACCCATACTCTAGAACGTTCACTCGGCGCAGCCATTTCCTGGGCGTATTGGTGTGGGAACAGTCTCCCTGCCAGTGTCCAATTCCACCGCTCAACGATAGCCTGGGCACTGTGATACCCTACCTCGCCTCGCCTAACTGCCACACCGTGTTTCCGCATGAGGGCTGCAGTCTCACCTCTGAACTCCTTACCCTCATCCACCTGCAACAATTTCGGCCACCGGAGGGGATTTTCCGAAGTCTCGTAGACACCCTGGAATGCCATCTGACTTATCTCTGAGCAGTACTGCAGCCTTGTACCTGCTGGCGACATCGACGATGGTGAGGGCATACATGTATGTCTTACGGCCAACCGAGTCATGTGGACGGAATAGAACACCTGCCTGGTGAACTCTGTTTGGGATAGTTTCCTCGAAATGAGCACTTCCGTCCTGTCATGCACGGCCCAGGTGAACTCTAAACAGACGAACAGATGGCCGTCATTCATTCGACCATCACTGAAGACCTCCTCAAACACCTCCGTACACCGGCGTCCAATCTCCGCTGGATCCTCACTGAACGGTAGTTTATTGACCAACCCTCGGAGGTTAAGTGTCTTGACCAGGTCATGCAGAGACGTCATCCTTATATAGTACGACTTATACGGGTCTCGTGAGCCATCTCTCACTATTCAGAGGTTTTAAATGTAGGCCATTGCACTTGTTGCTAGCCCTAGAACTGCAGCCTCCATTAGTGTAACATGTTCACCCATGATCTTGGCGGCGGCAGTGTAGGAGGCACCACTGATGGCAATCTTTGGGATGGGGTGAGTTATTCTGAGACAGTGCTTGGGTACCCCACTCACCACTGTAGCGAGGACAGCCTCAGTGGCGGCAGCAAGAACCTCATTTCCACCTGTCATCTTCACCATGGCCACATTCGCCGCCACGTTATTGGCGATATGGACTGCCAGAGGTTTTGCTCTGGTCAGTAACTTCTGTGTCTTGGTTCGCAACAGGTTCTCCACCTTCTGAAGACTCGCCTGGCTCTCGGGCAGTTGCTTCACGATCTGTACCATTGACGTCATTGTTTAAGCATTGAGTATACAATGCGGTTAAACATCTGTGTTCCCTGTCGAGAGAGCTAATACGATCTTCACAGTCTGCATCTGCCAGGTGTCCGGGTTGGTAATCAGGAATATTCATCTCCCTATTGAGACATCTTAAATATGTCCGGGCTCACACTATGTGAGAAGTACTGTGATGTCTTCCAGAGGGAGTTGAAGGACTACAAGAAGAAGACAGCAGATGAGCTCGCTCAGCTCTCCGGTGCCGAGCTGATAGAGGAGCTGACAGCTGTGAAGCTCTATCTAGGATTAGGTATGGGACAGATCTGCTTCCTCGAATACCATATCATGGGCGGAAGTATTGTCAAGCAGCTCCTGTGAGCTAGAGGTTTCTACAAGGATTGGGAGTATCTGTCAGATGTGTTCCAGCAGTTGCAGACCACCATGGCCTCACCTGACTCAGAGCTGATAAAGGCTCTGCGATAATACAAGCTGGAAAAAGGATGCACTGCGGAACTATCCAGCCCTTGGTTGTGCATGTTGGCAGCGTGTATAGGGGCTGTAGGGCATGCCAAGCTGATTCAGTGTCTCACCGTGGTCCCCACTGCTACTGCAGAGAATCAGGATAGTCTTATAGCTGATTTGCTAGCGGCAGAGTAGGCTGATCCCGAGCGCCACGATAGTTAGGTGTGACACCACTCGTAGAGCTGCCACAGGAAGCGGTGTCGTGTCGACTGGCTGCCATGTCGGGGTCGGAGCGCCTTTATGTGGAGCTGCCATGGGAAGCTCGTGTCGACTGGCTGCAGTGTCAGGGTCGGAACGGCTGTATGTGCTGCCATGCCCATACTATGCGTAGGTGCATTGATATCAGTGTTGAAGCCGAAGTGGACACAGGGAAACTCCGAACTCCCCTCGACTATCATGTTGTTATAGCCCCTGACTTGGAGATCCTCGATGTTCACGATCATGTTGCTCTGAATCAACCGTAGGTGTGGTGAAATAGCAAAGTCAAGTTTGCGATGGGCCTTCTGCAACCCCTGCTAGAACGTAGCAATAAGACTACTGGGGTCTGCCACGATGATCATATCCTCAACGAGACTGATGAACATGACCTGGACCTCTGCTCCACTGACACCATTTATGGAATGACGCGGCTTCGTCTGTCCCGTAAAGAGACAGTAGCACAGTGCTTCCAGGGACTGGTTGATCCGAACGATCCCTGCTGGTGTGAGGCCCGAGGTGGTGTGTGGGACAAAGTACTTCCACACATCTGGATTGTCCTGCCGCAAGCCAGTCATGTGCATATTTTTCACCAGCGCTCCAGGGTCGAAGTGTGGATCGACCGATAATGTCGCTGTCTTCCGACGGCGTACTCGTCAGAGGGTTCGATAGGGGAATCCTGAGTAGTCACGTCTCGTGTCACCGTACATAACCCCTAGACCGCTGTTGTCACCACCATGCCACTGATAGTCTGGGTGAGCGTTGAACTCTCTCTGTAGTCTGCTGGCCGCTGAGACACTATGACTGTTGAGCTGTGGGCCGAAGTCGTTTGTATCAGGGAAGCTTGCACCCAGCTCATGGAGGATTCGTCGCACCGTGAAGTACATGTGGAATCTGAGACAGCTGGCGATGAGCACAGCTTCAGGAGTACCAGAATAGGAGTGAAGCAGGGTGGAACTTACTCCACATCCTGCCATGGCACACCACACGGCAAAGTTCAGCTGCTGATTCTAGTATGAGAGGCTTGGAGCAGCCATCCAAGTATGAGCTTGCTTCGCATCCTTGATGGTGATGGGGTGGTTGGTCAGCGGTCGTGGGTTGACGGAGAAGCTGGTTCGGGACCGTCCATCCATGTGATGGAGAACGGTGTTAGCTCTGGTATATCAGACAACAGACCTCTCAGACCAATCAAGGGTGTACCCAAGAGGGGCGGTTGGCTCCAGATGACTGTCATGAGGTTCAGTGGGAAGGCCATCTATACTGGTGTTCTTAAAGCTACCATACAGGCAGCACACTATTTGTAGTCGTCTCGACTCCAGAGACCAGCGAGGCGACACATCATGGTCTGCTATTGACTCTGGCAAAAAACCTGCAGTTCATGTTTGAGAAGACTGAAGTGTGGTACCGCGCTGGACCTGGTGTTGCCTGGCAAACCTGGTTGTCACTATATAGGCCTTCTGCAGTCATTGACATAGGGGTTACTCCCCTCTCCACTGTTGTAAAAAGGGATGGGAAAGTTCGAAAGCTCCACAATCGGGAATCATCCTTCCTCACCTACATAGGTGAAGGTGTCTCCCTGACGAGGGTAGGTCACCTGATCGGGGTTACAGGTGGAAAGCTCCTGCTGCGTCGTCCATTCGATGAACCAGAAGAAGCTGTTAACCTCCAGGAGGGCATCCTACGGGTAGATGGTGTGTCACATGTCTCCAAAGCCAAGGGTGCTGTTAAACTGCTTCAGCGAGTCGGACTCAATAGCCCGCAAATGACTCATATAGTCCTAGAGCTACGTTTCTTAGCCGGTGGCAGAGCAAAGCAGCTAACCCCTGCCCCTGAGGGGATGAAGATCACTATCGAACAGGGCTCGATCTGGCACATATATTTCCCGAGGGGTTCACTCTGTTCAGTTTAACTCTTCATGTATAGCCATGATTCTCATCATACTGCTCGTGCTGGCGTCTACAGCAGTGGCACATGGCGCTCAGTCTGCCATGATATTGGATGCCAAGTGAGCCCACTTCCGGGATGACCCCCAGTACAATCCTTGGGTCGACCCCTTGCGGAGAAACATTTACGACCGCTTTCACCCACGTGAAGAGATCGAGTCTGTCTGCCACTTCTATGGTGTGGAGAGGGCAGGACGTGGTTGTCTTTGGAGACACCTGCTCAGCACCAGGTTCTCTGCGTAACATGTGAACATGCCAGAGTCTGCCGTGGTGCAAATGCTAAGCACTTTAGCATCCTACCAGGTGAGCGTTTTCAACGTAGATGGAAGACACTATGGGTGGTCCCATCATGCCGATGTGACTCTGGCAGAGACTATATGTTTGTCTGAGCCTACACAGTCCCATCTCCATCTAGAGGCCTACACCAACCACGCCCCAGGGATTGAGAGGGCGGTGGGGGCCACGGATCACCGAACGGCTGCCAATTGAAGGCGGTGGTATCATTTTGACTAGTAGTAGGGTCGGAGTCAAAATGATACTACCTCACTCAACTGGCAGCCGTTTAGCGATCCGTGGTGGCCCCCACCACCCTCTCAATCCCTGGGGGCATAGCTCCCATCTCCATCTAGAGGCATACACCAACCACATGTCTCAACAACCCTATTCCCCAGGGATTGAGAGGGCGGTGGGGCCCACGGATCGTCGAACGGCTGCCAGTTGAGGGAGGTGGTATCATTTTGACTCCGACCCTACCACTGTTGTTGTTGTTGTTGTTGTTGTTCTTGTTCTTGTCTTTGTTGCTCTTGTTCTTGTTCTTGTTATTCTTGTTCTTGTTGTTTGTCGTTGTCGTTGTCGTTGCCGTTACCATTGTTTTTTGTTGGAGTTGGTATTATTGCAGTAGTAGTTGATGTAGTAGTAGTTGTAGTAGTAGTAGTAGTAGTAGTAGTAGTTGTTGTTGTTGTTGTTGTTGTTGTTGTTGTTGTAGATGTTGTTATTGTTGATCTTGTTCTTGTTGGTGGTGTTCTTGTTGGTGGTGTTCTTGTTGTTGGTATTCATTTCGTAGTCGTCGTGGTCAATGCTTTGTATCGTTACTGTTGTCATTGTTGGTGTTGCTGCTATCGTCGCCGTCTTCGCCATCCTCGTCGTCTTCGTCGTTATTGTCGCTTACTATCATTGCTGTCCCTAGTCTAAACTACTGTTGTCATTCTCTTTGTCATCGTAGTCGCTGACATTTAGCTTTGGTGTTGTGGTCTGTCACACGCACGCACGCACGCACATTTAACCGTTTTGTTGCTAATTCCGGTCAAAAGTATAAAAATATCTTCTCGTCAAGAGAAGACACCGCCCTTGTAATTCACCTTTCCAGAGTACCCACCCATCATATGACGTCATAATGAACAGTGTGATGTGTACAATGATATCATAATGAATGACGTCATGAATGATGTCGATAAGTACGTCACGAACGCATATTTGAAGACGTTCTATGCATTGTTGTACACATTGTTTGCTTTTACTATTTAATACATATTCTGTTGAATATTTTGAAACTAATTTAACTGGGCGCCGTTGCTGCCATAGGCAGCAACAGCACCCAGTCAAATTAGTTACAAAATATTCAACAGCTTCCCTGTATAGTTTTCAGGAAATTGGTAGATAAGGCGTTTGTGGATCGATCAATCCCAACACGGCGAGGTGTGGGTGGAGCTTAGCTAGTGATGGGGGGGGGGGGGGGCATAGCTAAAAATGGAAAGGTCCATTCTTTGATTCTTTTGCGTCACCTTTCTGCTTATATATCTGAATTATAATACCATGAGTCCATGTGACTGGCATTTACCCGGTTAAAGATATACTTATACACACTTAACATTGTATATTCAGTGGACTTAATATACTCGTTTGTAATTCCATCCGCCCCAGCCGATTTATTTGTTTTTAAACGTTTGATCGCTAGGCTGATTTCATTCTCCTTTATAGGAACATCTAGTGTTGGGTTTTCTGTAGTTGATGCATCTGTTGTTACATGGGTATCATCTGTATTGTGTTCTTCACGCAGCAGTTTATTTCTACTGGACATGTGTGGCCCTTTTTCGGATTAATTAAATTCCAGTAAGCCTTTGGGTCTATTGACCTCATCTGCCTCATTCTTTTCAGAGAGTCATATCACCCTAGGAAAACACGTTTTGCCATTACTTTTTTATATTCTTTACTAGCGTTAATCATAGTGTCTTTGTTATGTTGATTCCTAGCCAGCTGGTAGTTTTTTCTAGAGATGTTGTATTTTCTCCTGGCTCTGTGGCAATCAATGTTAAACCATGGTTTGTTGGTATTCATTCTTTTTCTTTTGGATTTCACGACATCAAAGGTAGGATTCGCTGCATTTATAAAGATTTTAGCCAAAAGATCAGTTATGTCGTTAATCCATAATTCATTTTGTAAGGTGTCGTTTATTTTGCTGTGTAGAGTAGCAACCATCAGGGTTCGGCAATATTTTTAACAAATTCTTCCCGTTTTCTATCGTCCCACTTTTTTGTGTTGTGTCGCTCATCTCTTGGTGGTGTGTTTTTAACAGAAGGCATGGAATGCAATAGAAACTCGCCATAGTGGATCTTTCCATGTATAGCTATGTCCCGCCAATCTCTACCTAAACTCCA
This sequence comes from Chaetoderma sp. LZ-2023a, assembly GCA_034401795.1. Classification (NCBI taxonomy): domain Eukaryota; kingdom Metazoa; phylum Mollusca; class Caudofoveata; order Chaetodermatida; family Chaetodermatidae; genus Chaetoderma; species Chaetoderma sp. LZ-2023a. The sequence continues at coordinate 120,851,740 of CM067360.1, forward strand.
CCCACACCTCGCTCGTGTTGGGATCGATCGATCTCTAAACTCCCTGAATATAAATTTTCAGCAACAGCGTCCAGTAAAATTAGTTTCAAAGTATTCAACAATATGTTTATTAAATAATATAGACATAAAATTCGTAAAACGTGTCGGACTATTACGAGTTAAAGACGGGCCTTTATATATATGACGTAATGATTATGACGTCATCCTGCACGCCACTAAGCTGGTTATGACGTCAGATGATCGATGGATACTCTGGAAAGGTGAATTGTATGTACAGATACATCAAACTTATAGAATAAAAACCACAAAAAATTACACCAATGACATCAAAAGTCATTTACGTATGCCTAATAACAGTACCGGTATTTGTTTATACTTGCCTAAAGATAAAGCACAAGTGCATATTAAAGGTGCATATTCACACCAAAATGCTTGAAAATAATATTGTCTAACTTGAATACTTTTAGAGGCTTAAGTTGTAGGTGCCTAGATTTAATGAAACAAAATAAATCTTAACATATGATGATTTCATTACGTATAAATTAACATAATTTTTTAAGCTGTAAAAAACGACCTCTGAAGTTATCTTGAGAAATGTCCATTTGCAGGCTAAGAGAAGAATATCTTTCGAAAATTTACCACTGGAATGACTGGCTCGATAACCGAGCCAGGCATTCAAGTGGTACATTTTCAAAAATACTCTTCTTAGTCCGTAATTGGACAGAGGCTAAGCACAAATTTGAATTTCCTTGACCATTACACTTTTGACGAATGCCCATTTGAAGGATAACAGAAATCTATTTCTTGTACATTTTCGTTATAAATTTACAAGAATACTCTTTTTGGCTGCAAAAATGTCCGTGAAAAGTATTGGCAATTAAATGATTAATTGAAATAAATTGTATTTTGAGCGCTTTAATGCGCTGTCGACAACAAGAGAGGGTTAAAAATCTATGTTAAAATGATAATACTGACCAATGGGAAGCAGCATTATGAATATGATTCTGTATATTATAATTCTAGAAATAGTCTATGGCTAGAATCTCTTTAAAGGGATGATAATCTCATTTCAAATGTTGTATTGCAGAGATAGATTATGGTTTATAGATTCCATATCATTCATATCCTGTCACATTCCCTTATCTATATCACAATTATCTGCTTTGTAATATCGCGTAAATGTTGAACAGTGAGCGCCACGATTGTGTCTCCTCTACCGATAGTGTATGATGTCATGTAAGTGTCAATGCATTACATTCCTTTATTATGTAATAGGCATCCTGTTGAATATTTTGAAACTAATTCGACTGGAAGATGTTGCTGCCGAAGATTCAAAATATTCAACAGCTTATCTGTATGTTTGCTTTTATACCACATTGCCAATCTATAGATGGTGCCTCTATGGCTGAGCTCATATACCGAGGCAGACACGCCAGGCCTTTTGTGATTAGTTGAAAAGTAAATCATGAGAGCCATCAAAAATTATAGAAAGTTTTCCAACATTTAGCTACTGAACCCTGAGATCATCTGTATAGATATCATGAGATGAGGTTAGTTACCCTTTAAATTATATTCTGCTGAATAAGTTTGAAGCTAATTTGACGGGGAGCTGTGCCAGCTACAGCTTCAAGTCAAATTAGTTTCAAATTATTCCACAACATATTTATAGATTTGAGATTTTAGGAATTCAAGGTACAATGTGTTAAAATTGGTCTATACGCGTGCGCAAACTGGGATGTTTTTTAACGTTTAATCTAAGCTTGCGCGATTCGGTGATTAAATCGAAAATCGTAATTATTTTTTAAATAATGAATTTAGAAATAATTAAAAATTAAATAGCCATGAATAATTTCTACTGCATAACAATTTTAAAACCTACATTGTAGTGACTCTTTAGTGTGATCGGTCATGAAAATTGACATTTTGCACGTCGGGCATAGCTCGAAAATTGACATTTTGCACGTCGGGCATAGCTCGAAAATTGACATTTTGCACAGCGGATGTATACACAACGAGAGGGATATAAATCTTCATCTTTTATGTTTCTTACGAGACTATCCTCTCATCACCACATAAAACCTGTATAATGAGGTAGTAATGGACATTTACGGGTTTAGCTATGCCCCGCCCATCTCTAGGTAAGCTCCACCCACACCACGCTCGGGTTGTGATCGATCGATCTCTGAACAACCTGAGTATCAATTTCCAAAAAACTACACAGGTAAGCTGTTGAATATTTTGAAACTAATTTGACTGGGTGCCGTTGCTGCCTAAGGCATGTTTTTTAAATAGCAAAGAATTACAAAGACATGCAATTCATACAACGTGTCGGACTATTTGAGATTTGATGACGGTCTATATGGAACCCTTTGTGGCGTAATGATTGTCACGTCATCATACACGTGCTGAGCTGATTATGACGTCATATGAGGTCAGATGATGGATGGATACTCTGGAAGGTGAATTAACTGATGTTATCAGGGATGCTCGCTAATGGCCCGAAATATTGGCATCACAATGCGAAATACGAAGCACGCTGTTCAGGAATAGACGAATCCAATCTGTCGATCAAGTCTATGACATCATCGAGCCAGGCATTCCGCGATACATTTTCAAAAATACTCTTCACTTTGCCTACAAATGGACATGTCTAAACACCATTTCAGCTTTAGTCATTGAATTGCGTTCGTTGTCAAGTCTTGTATATCCATGCCGATTAATCGAGTAATCACGATTATTCTAAATAATCCATCGTGATCACTCAAAGCAAGGATCGATAAAGCCTACTATAAAACGTCGGGCATAGCTCGAATGAATTCTTCTAATCGTAATAACTACAACACCATGTTAAATAATAAAAGACACGATACACTATTTATTAAGCCTCTGATAGACGATACAACGTCTATGATAATTCATATACCTCTACGATTCGACAAAGTCTGACGATGTTTCATCGTGGACCATACCTTTCGTTTAGTTTAATCATACAGTAAAAAAGTCGACAAAGGTCGACATCGTTTGAAGAAACGGCCAATCATATACCAGAATTTGAATCACGTGGCTGTGTTGGTAACACTGGTTGAGTGGTTGGTAACCTCATCCGACAATATCCGATGCTGTATGATCGTGCTTGTACAGAGGGTGTATGAAATACAAGCGCATCACTGGCTATAAACATGCGCAGCTATTAATAAAGAATGAATGCGTTGTTTAGCAAACATCTTTGGCATTTTCTGGCACAACGAGAGGGATATAAATCTTCATCTTTTATGTTTCTTACGAGACTATCCTCTCATCACCACATAAAACCTGTATAATGAGGTAGTAATGGACATTTACGGGTTTAGCTATGCCGCGCCCATCTCTAGCTAAGCTCCACCCACACCACGCTCGTGTTGTGATCGATCGATCTCTGAACAACCTGAGTATCAATTTCCAAAAAACTACACAGGTAAGCTGTTGAATATTTTGAAACTAATTTGACTGGGTGCTGTTGCTGCCTAAGGCATGTTTATTAAATAGCAAAGAATTACAAAGACATGCAATTCATACAACGTGTCGGACTATTTGAGATTTGATGACGGTCTATATGGAACCCTTTGTGGCGTAATGATTGTGACGTCATCATACACGCGATGAGCTGATTATGACGTCATATGAGGTCAGATGATGGATGGATACTCTGGAAAGGTGAATTAACTGATGTTATCAGGGATGCTCGCTAATGGCCCGAAATATTGGCATCACTATGCGAAATACGAAGCACGCTGTTCAGGAATAGACGAATCCAATCTGTCGATCAAGTCTATGACGTCATAATCAATTACGCCATATGTAGGCTGATGTCACAATCAACTAGGCCTACGTAATAATATAGTAAACATTCTGTTGAATATTTTGAAACTAATTTGACTGGATGCTGTTGCGGTCATATGAATCCAATCTGTTAATCAAGTCTATAACGTCATAATCAATCACACCACATGTAGGCTGACGTCACAATCAACTACATAATAATTTAATAAACGTTCTGGCGAATATTTTGAAACCATAGGCATCAACATCACCTAGCCAAATTAGTTTCAAAATATATATTCAACAGCTTACCTCGAGACTTCATGAAATTGAGATTCAGGGAGTTCAGGGTTCGATCAATCCAAAACACAAGCAAAAAGTGGGTGGAGCTTAGCTAGAGATGTACGGGGCATAGCTAAAACTTGATTTCTCCATTGTGGCGACATATTCTTCTGTTAGCTGAGCTATGCTCTGATCATTATTAGTACCAGTAGTGCATAGACATTTTTTTGAAAATTTACCACTGGAATGACTGGCTCTGTTATTCCTCAAACCAAGTCATAGACAAAAACATCTCCCAGTTAAACTTGTTTAAAATGCTCCACAGAATAGTTGCTAATTTGTCAGGGATTTAAATGAATTGAACGCATTTATCCCTGGAATCGTCAATTCTAAGTGCATTATGACCAGGGTTAAGTTCGACTCCTAACCATAGTTAGCTATAGCTAACTAGATTCCCAGACGAACTTGAAATAATTAACTAGCCAGTCATCTATAGTCGATCGAGCACCCGAGCTCGGATAAGGTGGTTAATGCGAAATTTGCGTACATTTCAAAATGGAGGACACTTATCGCTTGCCATGAATAAATGCATATAAATGTGTAAATATTTCATTAAATAACTTAGGTTTGATGAAATTATGCTTTCCCATTGTATATCAATGTTCCCAAGCCCCTATCCCTTCCAACTTTATGGTATATCAATGCTTTTTGACGTCTTAGCGGACAAAAATAAAGCCATTTTTGTAGGCAGTAGTAGTGTCGGAATTAAAATGATACCACCTCCCTCAACTGGATTTCCATTTAGACCAATGAGCCCCCAAACCCCTCAACTGGATGTCCATTTAGACAAATGAGCCCCCACCGCCCTCTCAATCCCTGGGGCATAGATTGTTGAGACGGGGGTCACCACGGTCACCGAACGGCTGCCAGGGAGGTAGGATCATCCCGACACTACTACTACCAGGGGCTGAACGCCCATTTAGAGACAAGCCTCCACAGTGATATACACCACTGATCGCCATCAACCACATGGCCGGCCTCTCTCTCTCTCTATTCTGTGTAGGCTCAGACAAACACGTAGTCTCCGCCAGAGTCGCATTGGCATGATGGGACCATCCATAGGGGCTTCCATCTACCTTGACAACGCTCACCTGGGAGGAGGCTAAAGTGATTAGCATGTGAACCACGGCAGACTCTGGCATGTTCACATGTTACGCAGAGAATCTGGTGCTGAGCAGGGGTCTCCAGCAGACAACCACGGCCTACCCTCTCCACCCCATAGAAGTGGCAGACAGACTTGATCTCTTCACGTGGATGAAAGCGGACGTAAATGTTTCTCCGCAAGGGGTCGACCCAAGGATTATACTGGGGGTCATCCCGGAAGTGGGCCCACCTTGCATCGAATATCATGGCAGTCTCAGCGCCCTGTGCCACTGCTGTAGACGCCAGCACGAGCAGTATGATGAGAATCATGGCTATATATGAAGAGTTAAACTGAACAGAGTGAACCCCTCGAGAAATATCTGTGCCAGATCGAACCCTGTTCCCTCCGGATCGATAGTGATCTTCATCCCCTCAGGAGCAGGGGCTAGCTGCTTCACTCTGCCGCCAGTTAAGAAACGTAGCTCTAGGACTATATGAGGCACGTGCGGGCTAGTGAGTCCGACTCGCTGAAGCAGTTTAACAGCACCCTTGATTTTGGAGACATGTGACACACCATCTACCCATAGGGTGGCATCCTGGTGGGTCCATCGAATGGACGACGCAGCAGGAGCTTTCCACCTGTAACCCCGATACGATGACCCACCCTCGTCAGGGAGACACCTTCACCTATGTAAGTGAGGAAGGATGATCCACGATTGTAGAGCTTTCGAACTGTCCCATCCTTTTTCACAACAGTGGAGAGGGAAGTAACCTCAATGTCAATGACTGCGCGAGGCCTATATAGTGGCAACAATGTTTGCCAGTCAACCCCAGGTCCAGCGCGGTACCACACTTCATTCTTCTCAAATATGAGCTGCAGGGTTTTTGCCAGGGTCAATAGCAGGCCATCATGGGCCATCGGCGGGGCACCGCTCGAAAAGGGTTTGACCAGATGAATGCTGAGGTCGTTATTTAGGGTGTTGATGTCTGCCATCTCTGTATCCGAGAGCTCAATCAATGGCTCGAGGATGTACTTCCTCTTCAGGAAATCATACCGAAACACGATCTTGTGGCCATCTATGTTGTGACCCAGGCGCTCCTTCGTCACATCCTTGAGGTCTGTAAGCAGTTCCACCCCATCACCACCAATGGGGTGGAGGGAGAATGCCTTTGAGCTTGCTTCGTACTGTAGGGCGAATGACTTGCCATCGCTCTCTTCTACCTTGGCAGCATCAACTGCATACACATCTGCCAGGTCAGCAAGACCAGTCTAGTGAGCAAATATGGGTTCCATAGCACGCTATAGGAGGGGTTTAAACAAGACATATAATCATGCCGATTGTCCGACTGCTGCTCTCCGGTGGTGAGAACGTAATCTCACCCTCTCTAGAGGGGAGACGGGTGGGTACAGTACCGTGTAGAATGGGTCCTCTTCGTGGTGCCCCAGTTGCTACATCAACCTCCGGGCAGTGCGCACAGCAGCTCACTGGTAGAAGTCGGCCACGATGTGATAGAGTATCTCCAACAGCAACCTATGAAAAGCTATCAGTCCTAGCATGTTCACACCTGTAAATCACCTGTTTGACAGCCCCTCCATTAACATATATGCCAGCACGGATGGGATAACGGACGCCCATTTAGAGTTTACACTCTTATTACTCATTGACCTGATGACAACATGATATCACACCAGGAATATCTTACCTTTGCCCCAACATGACCCGTGCACAGATAAAGGCCTTAAATGAACAGATGCTCGCACTGCAACACGAAGGAGAGCGACTACAGCAGGAGAGCTGGTATCAACGGAACGCGAGCCTTGCAAGGAGGTGAAGGAACAGTGTAGGTTCCCAACATAGGCAGGCCCTCCTGGAGGAAAGTAAGTGGGACGATGTCTTCACACACGATGATGAGCCAGATGAAGCGGAGACAGCGGACGATGCAGCGAAGCCCGCGGACGAGGATGAGCCAGAGAGTAAGCGGGACGATGAGCCAGATGTTTTCACATACGACGATGAGCCAGGTGTCTTCACAGACGAGGATGAGCCAGATGTCATACAGTGGGAAGAGGAGATGGCGCAGAAGTGTAAGACCAAGAAAGCCATCCAGCAGCGGACCTATTATCTTGGTCATAAGGTGAAGTTCCAGATGTCACATCTCAGAAAGCTACTGGCACCCTACACAGTGCTGGATGACCTCTGTCGAAGAGACATCTGTCTCGAAACCAGCACGCTGGCACGGTTCACCAGGCTCTCCAAAATGTACCCTTCTAGGACTCATGAACAGATTCTGCAGGGGATGCAGGTTTAATCTCCAGGTATACTATGGCAAACTCAGAGTGGCTGAAGCAACGGGAAATATACCCCTCCATGATGGCTGACGAGGGCGGTACCATCCACGCCTGGCGACTCCAGCAGATAAATACCATCAGACAGAATCTTGGCCACGAGGCAGAACAGTACAGCAGAACGCACAGGCGAGATAAGACAGCCTACAACGTCCTCGTGTGTACAACCACTGCTGCGGGTGTGATTGGAGCCAGTGCTGGGGTGGCAGCTGTGGCCACTCTCGCTACAGGGGTGGGGGCCATCGTCGCCATCCCTCTGGGTGGCGTGACCCTAGCCGCCACTGTCTTGACCACAGGCTTGGGGATGGGGCAGCGGAAGATCACAAGGAGGCTGGAGAATCATGCTAACTGCGTGGCACAGGCACAGAGTATGCTACGGACTATCGACGAGTCTATCAGCAAAGTTCTCGAGGATGGACAGGTCACCGATGAAGAGTACCCGCATATATTGAAGGTCCAATCCGTGTACTGCACGGAGAAACCTAAAGTGCAACAGCAATACCTCAAAGGCTCCAGCGGGCGGGTTGATATGGAGGAGTTAAAAAACGAGATGTTACGGCGAGGTCGCCTCGCTGGTCTCTGGAGTCGAGATGACTACAAATAGTGTGCTGCCTGTATTGTAGCTTTAAGAACACCAGTATAGATGGCCTTCCCACTGAACCTCACGACAGTCATCCGGAGCCAGCTACCCCTCCTGGGTACACCCTTGACTGGCCTTAGAGGTCTACTGGACGATATACCGGAGCTAACACCATTCTCCATCACAGTGGATGGACGGTCCTGAACCAGCTTCTCCGTCAACCCACGACCACTGACCAACCGCCTCATCACTATCAAGGATGCGAAGCAAGCTCATACTTGGATGGCTGCTCCAAGCCTCTCATACTGGAATCAGCAGCTGAACTCTGCCGTGTGGTGTGCCACGGCAGGATGTGGAGTAAGTTCCAACCTGCTTCACTCCTATTCTGGTACTCCTGAAGCTGTGCTCATTGCCAGCTGTCTCAGATTCCACGTGTACTTCACGGTGAGACGAATCCTCCATGAGGTGGGTGCAAGCATCCCTGATGCAAACGCCTTCGACCCACAGCTCAACAGTCATAGCGTCTCAGTGGCCAGCAGACTACAGAGAGAGTTCTGCGCTTACCCAGACTATCAGTGGCATGGTGGTGACAATAGTGGTCTAGGGGTTATGTACGGTGATGCGAGACGTGACTACTCAGAATTCCCCTATCGAATGCCACCCCCTCCCCCGCCCACCCCCGACGAGTAGGTCGACTGAAGACAGCGACATTCTCGTTCGATCCAGACTTCGACCCTGGCTTGTGGCAGGACTATCCAGATGTGTGGAAGTACTTTGCCCCACACACCACCTCAGGCCTCACACCAGCAGGGATCGTTTGGATCAACCAGTCCCTGGAAGCACTGTGCTACTGTCTCTTTACGGGACAGACGAAGCTGCGTCATTCCATAAATGGTGTCAGTGGAGCAGAGGTCCAGGCCATGTTCATCAGTCTCGTTGAGGATATGATCATCGTGGCAGACCCCAGTAGTCTTATTGCTAAGTTCCAGCAGGGCTTGCAGAAGGCCCGTCGCAAACTTGACTTTGCTATTTCGCCACACCTATGGTTGATTCCGAGCAATATGATCGTGAACATCGAGGACCTCCAAGTCAGGGGATATAACAACATGGTAGTCGAGGGGAGTTCCCCTGGTGTCCACTTCAGCTTCAACACTGCCATCAACGCACCTACGCATAGTATGAGCCATACAGTTATTCCGAACCTGACACTGCAGCCAGTCGACACGGCAGCTCCAGGCGACCCGACACTGAAGCCAGTCGACAGGACATTGCTTCCCATGGTAGCTCTATGTGTGGTTTCAGGCCTAGCTATCATGGCACTTGGGATCAGCCTACTCCGCCGCTAGCAAATCAGTTGTAAGACTATCCTGACTCTCTACAGTAGCAGTGGGGACCACTGTGAGACACTGAACCAGCTTGGCATGCCCTACAGTCCCTATACCCGCTGCTAACATGCACATCCAAGGGCTGGAGGGTTCGGCAGCGCATCCTTTTTAAAGCTTGTGGTATCACAGAGCCTTGTTCAGCTCTGAGTCCGGTGAGACCATGGTGGTCTGCAACAGCTGGAACACATCTGACAGATACTCCCGATCCTTGTAGAAATCTTTAGCTCGCAGGAGCTGCTCGACGATACTCCCGCCCATGATAAGGTATTCGAAGAAGCAGATCTGTCCCTTGCCAAATCCTAGATAGAGCTTCACAGCTGTCAGCTCCTCTGTCAGTTCAGCACCGGAGAGCTGAGCAAGCTCATCTGGGGTCTTCTTCTTGTAGTCCTTCAACTCCCTCCAGAAGACATCATAGTACTTCTCGCATAGCATGAGCTCGGACATGTTTAAGATGTCTCAATAGAGAGATGAATATTCCTGAGTACCCACCCAGCCACCTGGCAGACACAGACTGGGAAGATCTTATTAGCTCTCTCGACAGGGTATGCAGACATCTAACCACATTGTATACTCAGTGCTTAAACAATGACATCAATGGTACAGATCGTGAAGCAACTGCCCGAGAGCCAGGCAAGTCTTCAGAAGGTGGAGAACCTAGATTGCGAACCAAGACACAGAAGTTACCGACCAAAGCAAAACCACTGGCAGTCCATGTCGCCGGTAACGTGGCTGCGAATGTGGCCATGGTGAAGATGACAGGGAGAAATGAGGTTCTTCCTGCCGCCACTGTGGCTGTCCTCACTACAGTGTTGAGTGGGGTGGCCGGGAACTGTCTCGGAATAACTCACCCCATCCCAAAGATCACCATCAGTGGTGACTCCTACACTGTTACCGCCAAGGTCATGGGTGAACGTGTTACACTAATGGAGGCCGCGGTTCTAGGGCTAGCAATGAGTGCAATGGCTGAGATCATCGTCGTCTATGTTTAACCCCTCTGAATAGTGAGAGATGGATCACGAGACCCCTGCAGCATATGAGGCATGGTGTACCAGAGTGCGGTGTGTATCCCATAGTCGAGCACGCGGACTGAGGATCACCAATGCGGGGGAATGGTGGACCACCCACAAGGCGTGCCCCCGCAGAGAGGGCCAGTACCCTGAGCACTGCTACCTATTCCCTTGGCCGACTTCGTGGTCCTCCTATGCCCACATATTTCACTGGGGGTATGACTAGTAGGTTTAAGCCATCTGTATATGACTATGACTCTGTCACTCACAGACCTAGAAAGCAAAGAGCTAGGCGATCTTGCTCACTTGGGCGAGGCATGCCTTGGTTCAGAGGACACTGTTGTCCCAATCTCCTTCCTAGACTTCGATGAGAAGGGAGACCCGCGGGAGATCCGAGGTACCATCCCAGCCCGAGATCTCATCGGGAACACTGATACGGTAGGACAATCGGCCATTAACAAGGCCAAGACTGTATACAACGGGATGGGCATCAAGGAGAGGGCGACGATGCGAGGTATGCTCGGAGTCGGTTAGGCTGGAGCCATCAAGGTTATGGCTGAGTCCTTTGCACAGGACCTGGTTATGGATCTCCTGAAACCACGGAGCTCATTCATTCAGGATGGAGATAATCTACATGAGATGGAGCAAAGAGACCAACTAAGAATAACAACATCAACCCAAAGTACCTCGTATGTTCACCCTCACAGCGATGAGCAGCAAAGTGCCGGCTCGTCATGGATGACCGAAATTGGATATGCACACTCTATGACATTATTATGATGCTCGCGCACACTATGAGAACACAGCACAGTGTATCTAAAAATGACACTTTTTCCCGGGCCAAAAGATGGTGGTGGTTTAATGCAGCTGGTCATAAGGCCACAATTCGTAAGCAATTGTTATCTGTTTGTACCGTAATGTAATGTATCACAGCCATTTTATTAAGGAATCTCCTGTCATTATTGACGGCATTGTATTATGATCCACATTCTTTCCGTTAAATTCAGATTTGACTATATGAAATACTATGTTATACTTTGTTAGTTAGAAATGCGATATCGTAATAAAATTAAAATATTGTTTACAATATGGTATTGTCTCTCGTCTTGTCGAACTTATTCAGTGTCAGTGTCACTGATATGTGGTGTTGCTCGATCAATGACTGTTCTGCCAAGGTACACTTCCATAATTGGACATGACGTACTCCGTGAATGTCTCACGAACTTTGTTGGCATCCATCGATGCCCCGTTAGCACCCTGCCTTCCTACTGGTCTTAGATTTCTGTCTGTGCCAATTATCGCCCCCCATTCACCATCATGTAAACGACCATCTTCTCCTATGTAATCGACAAACCTTATTGGGATATATCTCGTTTCTGGAACACACGTAGCATCATTACATTTCAAGTAGTTGTGCGGTGCCACAGCTGCTTTGACGATGCCATCAACATTGCTTGGAATTGCTTCGATTCGCTTAGCGAATATTCTCCAACGGGCTACCATAATACCAAAAACCTTTTCTGAAATCCGGCGAGCTCTGCTAAGTCGATAATTGAATATTCTCTGTTTCCTTGGTAGCGACATGCCTGTATGGAAAGAAAATATGTCGTCATTAATGTTTTAATGTGTGTGACAGTCATCTGTATAGCGAATCAGAATGTAAGTGGATTCAATAAGTTCACGGCCTAACTATGAAGGGAAAGAGCCACGATTCTGAAATTTAACGGATACATATCGTGGTATTCCGGAAGCTTACATGCCTATAATTGTAACATTTCCTTATCATTTACAGAAGCTGTAAATAAATATGTGTACTAGGGGAATAAACATTGAAATGTAAAATACTGAGGGGGCTATTTTGCATGATTTTTGCCTACCTATGAATGGGTAGGGTCACAGTCATGGACCTTGGTAGAAAATGTCTTCATTATAAGTGTGATATATCTGCCACGTTTCAAGGATGCAGGTATATCTTTGCATGGTTAATAATAATTTCGTTTTAGCAACCCTCTAAATTTTAAGCGATTTCAATTGTTTTTCCATTTCTGTAGCCCTAATACACACATCTCTTTCCAGCTTCTGTAAATGATAAGGAAATGTTACAATTATCTGTATGTCAACGTGGATCTTTCCATTCATAGTTAGGCTGTGAACATATTGAAGTCCCTCGTACATGTATGTCCTAGCCTCATTCGGTAACGACAAGATGGATGTCCAATTGGTTCTGTCTGTCTGTCTGTCATGCTGTCTGTCTGTCTGTCTGTCTGTGTTTTATCTCAAATAAAACGAATATGATTCGATACAAATTCAGCCAAAGAAAGGTTGTTGCCTTAATAGATGATTTTAGGTATTAGTCCAGATCCTGGATACGGATCAAAGTCAGACAAGGCGGGCATTGAAAAGTTTAGGATTGGGATTATTGCAAAACAGATAAATTAGAAGAGTTGATCAAGACGCGAGTTAATCTATATTTATCAGTAAACAGTGCCTTAGCCATGGTGATCTCATTGGAAGGACAAATCAGGGGGGCAAGGCGTATAGGTAGCATGCCGTCCTTCGTCGATGGGGATATGGAGTGGGCTCTTCAACTTGATTATTCATAATTGGATATTCACGAGGCAATTTCATGGATTAAAACGCATTTTATTTTTAACTGTTTGACCTCCGTAGGCCAGAATCACAATTCCAATATATGCCATCCCCGACATACTTGCAAGTTTGAAAATGTACTGATCAGACAACAATTTGAGGAGGACACAATCTCGTCCTACTTGGCTACGACCATGTTTGCAAACGAATTTTTATTTTAATATTTCAGTTATCACTATCTATCCGTCCGTCCGTTCGTCCATCTGCCTGGCTGGCTGCCTGGCTGGCTGGTTGGCTGGCTGGCCTGGCTGCTTGCCTGCCTGCCTGCCTGCCTGCCTGCCTATCTGTCTGTCTGTCTATCCATTAATCCATTAGTCCGTTGATCCATTTATTATTGATCCATGTAATGTGATAGGGAAGACAAGCAGTAGACGGCGCTGATAGGTGTGATGTCACAACGACTGCGACGTCCCACCTCTGGGTCCAAGTCAGATTCAAGCCGGTGAAATACAGTATGGGGTTTCAACATTCTGGTTGAAAACTTGACATATAAACACTGATATACATCAAGTATGAAATATTTTGATCCTATTACCAAGTACATGAATAAGAAAAATGTTAGCTTTCTGGGAAGATGCGTTCAGCTTGTCTTCGTAGTTTCCGTCGCCATGTCGTCCAATTCGTGAGAAGGTGAACTCAACTTTCGAGAGATGTCACAAAACTTCGTTGTTATGATCTACATCAGATTTATGTTTACAAGTCTCTCACACGCCAGATTAAGCTTAGGAGTATGTCAAGGGTGTCATTTTCCAGTTGCTTTCCAAATTCACTTTGTCCAAACACACTACTATCAGACTCTCTGCCATATGCACACACGTCTATGACACTGAACTTATACCTAGCGTCTACAACGGCCATCAGAATGATGGAACAATATTTCTGTAATTAAAATAGTCACTTCCAGACATGGCAGGTGCTTTGATTTCAATATGTTTTCCATCGATGGCTCCAAAGCAGAGCGGGAAGTTCTAGTGCAGCCAGAAATCAGCGGCAATCCATACCTAGTCATCCCTGGATGGAAAAGGAACGAAATCGGGTTTCAATGCATCCCAAATTGCTTGGCACGTCTCATGAAACGCTTTATGCACTGTTGCCTTTCCTAATCTATAGCTATCTGCTACACTCTGCTGTGAGTCCCCGTTGCGAGAATGCGAAGTGTCAGAGCTAATCGTTCTTCTGCTGAAACTGGGCACTCGTGGGTGTTTCTATGTACGATCAACGGCCCTACCCTGCACAACAGTTCATTGAACCTCTCTTTGGACATGCGGAAATACCTGAAATGGATCGCGTCATCTTCTACGTTATTAATGTCCTTCACTAATGAAAAATACTCTCCTTTTGTACGTCTTGTTCTGTTCAGAGGACGAACATACCATTTTCTCTCTCTCTGCGCCTATTCTTTCGTCGTCGATGTAGGAGATACAGTAACAGGATATCTTCATTCATTCTTGCCGTTCATCAAAGACCTACGTGTATATATAACGTAAACAAAATGCCAAATAAACTATAAACGACAATGCGGAGTTTGTGGCGCGTATTATTCCCGTGCGATTAAAAATCGCCTATTCAAAAGCATAAACGCAATTTGAATGTCTCGAGAAAATATTGCGAAGCATGCATTGCAGTAAACACAGCCGGCGTATAAACTAAGCGTACACGTTAAGCGGGCCTATTCGCGATCAATCCGACGGTAAACCGTTGTAGTGGAGTCAGAAATTTAAACTATCTGCATAGATTACGAGTGGCATATTAGATCACCTGAATAGCGCTCAAGAGATGAGTTTAGGTATTCTTTAACAGCATTTTGAGCGCTTTGACGCGCTGTGGGCACACAATGTGCTAATGATAATACATTTTAGAACATGGAAATGGTAAGAGGAGACAGAGTTAAAGCAATATTTTAAAGACCCAACTCTCCAGTGAGAACACGCCCTTAAATTGCGCATCTAGATGTAATGAAACGAACTAAATCTTACCATTGATTTCATCACGTATAAATTAATATAATGTTTTAAGCTGTGAAATTGAATTAGAGACATGCGTACCTAATTCAACTTCGCAATTAAAAATTTATAGTTATTTGGACGGAATGAAATCATCATTTAGGTGTATTTCGCTTCATTACATTGTCGTATATGCATTAAGCATCTAAAACTATACAATGGACCTGTCTAGTTTTAACTATTCCCTACCCATCACTAGCTAAGATCTACCCACACTTCGCCGTGTTGGGATCGATTGATCCACCGAATGACTATCAATTTCCTGAAAACTATACAGTTATGCTGTTGAATATTTTGTAACTAATTTGGGTGCAGTCAAATTAGTTTCAAAATATTCAACATAATATTTATTAAATAATATGGACATACAATTCGTACAACAACGCATAGTCCGTCTTCAACTATGCGTTCGTGACGAACGTATCTACGGCATTCATGACGTCGTGATGACGTCATTGATTGTGATATCATATGTCGCGTAGTTGATTATGACGTCATATGAGGGTGGATACAGTGTAAAGGCTCATTGCGTGTTGGAATCGATTTGAATCTTTGAAATATGAATTCCCAGAATCTACATTTCAAGGTCATTATACAGGTAAACTGTTGGCTATTTTGAAACTAATTTGACTGGCGACTGTTACTGGCGTATGGCGATAATACTCTAGTAGGAAAGTGGGGTCCCCATGCACCCTATTGATATATTTTTTAATCCACATTTTTGTAATCCTAAAGGTGTCTAGTAAACAAATTTTCATGTTCCCATCAGGAAATATTGTCCCATGGGGTCCGTTTGGCGGCTATTTTGGCGGCCATCTTGGATTTTTTTTTTTACAAAAGTTGATAATCAGCATACGTTTTAAACTAGACATCATACAGAGCGGAATCGATTGAGATGGTTATTTTCCTGATTTAAACGACCTGAAGACATTAAAACTCGAAAAATATGAAAAGGTCCGTATGATTTACACTGAAAATCTTGCAAAATATCTATATACATACATACATACCAAACCATAAGATTCCCATGAAGTCTGGAATCAACTAAAATTGCCAGTAATTTGGGGGAAAATAACAACAAATATTAGTTCAAGAAGTACACATATTGATGCAAGGCATCAATGGCAAAAAGCGTGGCCGGAGATTATTATAATTCAAGTAGAGCTCCAAATTCATAACTATACAGGTAAGGTGTTGAATATCCTGAAACTAATTTGATTGGGTGCTTTTACTGCCTATGACCGTAACAGTGCCCGGTCAAATTAATTTCAAAATATTCAACAATGTCGATTAAAAAGTAAAAACCAGGGTTGTTTTGATTTAATCAAATCGATTGAATCATGATTAAATCAACGATTAAATCAAGCTGAAAAGATCAACTTTTTTCAATTTTTTCATCCTCAACTCCACTCGTTTGCCCTATAAAATTTATAAAGATTTTTTTTGTTTGTTAAAAGTGTTGAAGTGGAGATTAAGGGATGTACGTGGGTACAGTGCGTCAGATCACACTACCATTTTATTTCTGACGTAAATTTACAGTAAGCAATTATCCCAGGCCACCAGCGGTAGGTACAACTAGCCCCAATAGTGAGGGTATGCGTTTAATGCACAGGAGAGATCTAGACAATATATCCTAAATCTATGATTCCAATCTAAATAGGGGCGAGCTACCCCGCTCTCGTTAAAAAAAATATTTCGCTCTCGTTAGAGGTAGGCGATCTGGCGAGAACGTGAATGACCACAATTCCTTGCGCAAAATGGCAGCGTCTATAGGCAATGGACCTTTCCAGTTTTAGCTATGCCCCACTCACCTCTAGCTAAGCTCCACCTACACTTCGCAGTGTTGGGATCGATCGATCCCCGCGAAAACCCTGAATATCAATTTCCTGAAATCTACACAGGTAAGCCATTGAATATTTTGTAACTAATTTGACTGGGTGCTGTTGCTGCATATGGCACTAACAGCGCCCAGTCAAATTAGTTTCAAAATATTAAACAGAATATGTATTAAATAGTAGACATTCAATTCTTACAACAACTCATAGTCCGTCTTCAATGGACCTTTCCAATTTTATCCTTTGATTATATGACGTCATAAATGACTCTATTTGGCCCGTCTTTAACTCTTAATCATCCAACACGTAAGAATTGTATGTCTGCTATTTAATAAACATGCTCTTCAATATTTTGAAACTAATTTGACTGGGCGCTGTTGCTGACATAAGCAGCAACAGCAACCAATCAAATTAGTTTCAAAATATTTAACAGCTTACCTGTATAGTTTTCTGGAAATAGATAGTCAGGTATTTCAAGGATCGATCGATCCCAACAGGAGCGATGTGTGGGTGGAGCTTAGCTAGAGGTGGGCGGGGCCTGACTGAAACTGGAAAGGTCCATTGTGCTCATGACGTACTTGTCATATTGACGTCATTGATTATGCCATTATACACGTCATGAAGTTGATTACGACGTCATGCGATGGATGGATAATGTGGAAAGGTCCATTCTAGACACAACCACGTGAATGCGTAGAGCTGAGCGGCCACGGAAAGAGATGATAGGCTTACACGCACATTCGTCGTAGTCGTCGTGATTTATATACATGCTTTGAACCATGGCTTCCCAGAATCCCCTTTTCACGGTAACTATGGAGGTGAGCTGTATATTTTGGAATTAGTTGGACTGGGTGTTGCTGCTTATTAAATAGTAAAAAGCTCTTCAAATCGTACAGTTGAAGGACTTTTCAATGTTCCTGTTGGACATAGCTTACGCCAGCCATTACGTATTTTGACTGTAACGTCACCCTACCGGGGCGGGCGGGGGGGGGGGGGGACTAATTGATTATTGAGGCAAGGCTCTACAATATCTGACCGCTCTTGCTAAAATATATGCTCACTTATTACAAGTGATTCGACCGCTTAGGCTACGTTATACAGGTCATAAATAAGTTAATGTACTTACAAAGCTTAAACAGAAATTCTGCCTTGCTTTGCAAACATGTTAATTTATACTTTAGATGTTCTATACCATCGAGTCGCCGGTTTTACAGTACAGCTCATACATGTAAATAAGGCACTATATTTGCAACGGAAACCAGAAATTTTACCTTGTTTTGAAAACGTTTTAATTTATTTTTTAGGTCTTCTATACCAAACGGTGTCAGGTTTCGCGGAAACTGCGAGATAAAAAACCCAACCTCGTTTTAACCATTATCTTGCTGATTTCAAAGGCTAGGCCTAGTTGTTTCAGGGTCAGTACAAAAAAGATTTGTGTAGATTATCTAAACAATAATGCTGTTAGTTGTCTACATGTGTACAGCAACGGTTTACGGCAGCAGTTTCCAAAATGAATAGAAGTTATCATATAGTTATCATATGCACATAAATGTTTGAAATTTCAGCGATGTATGCGTTAGGTTTCTGTAATTCTTTCGTCTGACCGTATTACCGTATTTCCGCTATTTATTTTACTGTAGTTTTGTAGTTCCGTATTTTGCATGCTATTTAAGCAGAATTTCTATTCCAATTAACAAAAAAAGAATTTACTGACTTTTGGGAGCTATATACAAAGCTGATCGTCTGCATCAGATGTCCACCAGTCAGTAGACATCTATCCCATTCCCCCCTAGTAAGCGTATGCTTATGAGCAATCTAGCCAATATATATATATATATATATATATATATATATATATATATATATATATATATATATATATATATATATATATATATATATATATATATATATATATATATATATATATATATATATATATATATATATATATATATATATATATATATCCTAAATCTATGGTTCCAAACTAAACATAGAGGCGCGCTCTATCTATCTTTTTCTAGTTAGCCGTTGGAGACCACAACCCCTTGTGCAAAATGGCCGCGCCTAGACGCAATTCTAGACACAACCAGAATATAAGCGTAGCCGTGAGCGGCCACGCAATAAGCCAAAATGGAAGGGACCTGCTTTACTATTATTTGAATTCCGCGCAAGAGACTTGGTAAGCAATGCCATTTGTTCATCGCGATATGCTATATCTAGTCATCGTCATTAAGAATCTCATCATAATCAATTTCTTGCTCCTCTTCTTCATTCTCCTCCACCTCATCAGCAATTTTCTCTACCAAGTCAATGACGGACTGGGGGACGATAGGGCCACACGACCACATTGGCTCCAAGATGCCCTCCTCCGTCTTTTCCCAGCCTTGTCCAGCATCATAGGGGTTGGGACACCAGAAGATTGTCTTATCAGCACGCTTGTAGTTGGCAAGGCGGTGGTTCACATGGGAAATATGTGGGATAAGGTTGTCTCTACAAGGTGGTAGCCTGGAGAGATCCACCGTAGATTTGGTAGATTTGGTCATCAGTTGCTCGTCCTCTCCCACCATTTGTTTCAGCATGATACTGCGTACGGTATTCACAGACTTCTCACGGGCATGACCGTACATCAGACATGTGAATACCTCGATATCATCAATCACCCATGGCTTTACTCACCATTTATCACCAAGTTTTATGTGAAAAGAACAATTGGTGCATTATAAAATCGTGTTGCACAAGTACTTATATTCTGCAAGTACATGATTGCCATGAAATACTACTGCATGTCATATAAAGAAACACTCACCTGAAGGCTGCATGGTACTTTGGGTGGCTCTGTAGCGTCTTCAGGTGTCCGACCTTGCCTTTGCCCTTGAACGGACTTGTTACATCTTCCCCCAGTGAACACGTATAGGCCGAGTATCGTGGTGCAGTAGTCAGCTCCTTTAGATTCTGCCAGTTCACAGACGTTCACAATCTGCCAATGCTTTTTCCAGTCCCGGTATCGAGATAGATGGTAAGTCCAATGGAGTGAGAATGGTGGAGCAGGATCAAGAAAATGTCGGTGTCTGGTGTCCTGACAATAGCTGACTTGTACCCCACCTTGGCAGCGTATTTGAGGTAAAGTACAACTCGGGTGTCCGTCTCCTCCTGGTTTGACTCCAGCTCATGGATCTCATATGCTGTCACCTGAAACACATCAATAATTATATACTAGGACATCATTTCTCTATGTATCCTGTAAATTTGCAAAAGTAAAAAGAAGCACAAAAGATCTCAGAAAAAGGGTTGCATGGAATTGCTTGAGACCTATTGTACAATTACAATATAGAATATCATTTTCAACCATCATAGTGTGTAAAGTTATTTTCCACAGTATCATTTCTGCTTTGTGATTTTCATTCTCTTTTATTTGACCGTCAAACATACCATATATTGTTAGCTCATGGTCATAAAGAACTTAGAATTGCAAATGGTACTATTATAGTGCTGACTATTTTGTCAAAAAAGCTCACAGGTGCATCATATGAATCTCAATATACTCACGTCGCCAGCTGATGAGTCCAGCAGATATGCCTTGCCATCCACCACTACAACTGCTGTCCCAGATTTCTCGAGCCGAGATGCTGCTGCTTTGCTTCCCCACACACGCAGTAGTAAGTGACAGAGCTACGTCTTATTCTCCTCGTTTGATGGAAATAGTTTGAATTCATTCGGCTTCCTTGTTGCCGGACCCTCTAGGAGATACCGCTGTGTGAAGCCACGACGCAATCTCTCCTGAGTCTTGGTATGAATGAGTTGAGAAGACAAAATTCTTTTTAGCCACCATCTGATCTAGCACCTGAGGCAAATATCACCAAATGTTGGAGGGAGGTTCGTCAGTGAGTGGAAAAGTGAGTTTCCATCTTGGATGTTGAGGGTATCTTTTGGATAAGACACATCTTCAGGCGCATCTTCCATCAAGAAATGAAGCATTGCTGCCTTGTTGGTTTTATTGAAGAACCCGTCAGCTGTGCTGAGGCTGGGAGGCACAGGGGTGAGCATCACTTCTACAAGGTTAAGGGGCTCATCCAGGTGTTGTGACTTGATGAGCACCATGAAAGCGAGGTCACTTTGCTCACTGTACCGGATAACCTGCAAAGATGAACAGGAGAGCAATGTCTTATACCTCATGTCTGTTTATCATACTGCAGCAATGACATATTAGAGTTATCTAAGGAGTATGTGGTCACATACCTTTCCCTGTGATGCCGTGAGCGTGACTGCCTTGTTGCAGGCTTCCATCGCCTTCAGCCTCTGCTTCTTGATTGGCTAAAAACATGGCCTCAGAATTTCCATTCACAAAATGATCTCGGATGAATGCTTCTTTGGCCTCCTTACCAGGTGCCTCTGTACGGAGCACATCAAACTCCACTTCCGGGGAAGCAGGAGCACCAGACGCCAGGCTGTAGAGGTGGTCCTTGTCAACCAAGGAGAAAAGATTGGTGAAGTTGTGAATATCAGAGATGGTATGCTGAACCGCCTCCTCAGATTTTTTAATCTCACATCACCCCAGCTCGTGATGTTTTCCAGCTTTCGGGCAATCCGGGTCATCGATGAGGCCACAAATCTCGAGCATCTTCTCAAAGTAGTGAGCCCAGGGTGACGTTGTACGGCACCATCGCTGGTAGGCACCGAACATGGAGAAGAGCCCTACAAATCCACCTGGAGAGAGAAATAATAGATTGATAGAAAAATAATTTTTGTAATTCTGTAACTTTCATCTAAAATACCAAAGTACTAATAGTATTTCCGTACCTGTTGACTCAGCAAACTTCATGAAGGTCTTCTCCATTGTCTTGTCCACTGCGCAGAGCACTCCAGGGATGAGAGACCGGGCCACCACAATGCCACCCTTCTTCAGTAGTTCCTTGGCTCCAGGGTGAGACTGATCAATATTCATCATGAAGACATCCAACCATGCCAAATATCTGTGGTGGTATAGAATAGGATGCATGTAAATATTTTATCATGACTACACAATCAGTTAAATAAATCAATTCTACAAGTTTACTCATACTTCCATGTATCAAGTAAATAAATATTATGATGAAATATGAATTACCTTGAGTAGTTTAGTCCATCGTATGCAAAGAATAGGTCTGCCATATCCCCGTTGCACTTGTGGAATAGCACCAAGTTGCTAGTCTTCACCGAATACTGCAACATTAGAATCAGATGGGTATGGTCTATCTGAGCATAATGTGGCGGTTTTGCTGAGGTGGCCGGCATGCACCTTATCTACATAGGCTATGTACCTCTCGGGAATGGCGAGTGTGGCAGCATCTTGCAACACTATGTCGAGGGATTCACGACTACAAGTCTGAATGAGATTGAGCAGGGCCCCTGGTTTATTGAAATCAACTTTCTCCTCCTCAATGAATCTCTCAATTAACAACCGCTCCATGGCTTCACTGACTGTTTTGAGACAGAACATGGCTTTAGCATATGCCTTCCCTCTCAGCACACTGCTCAGGCAGCCACCGGTGATGAGTTCAGCGTCAATGAGGATTTCAACGTATCCTGATCCACTACAGTTGTGGCCAGTCACCATGCCTATGTAGTTCATCGCGGTGTGGAAAGGCCCTGGGGTGATAACATGCTTCTTGTACTCGACTGGAAATTTCCAAATGAGAGGGAGGGCCTTCCTGCATCCTTCAAGGTCGAAGGTGTTGAGGACATACTCTTGACCCACCTGTATGGTGGCATCCTCTGACTGCTTCAGTAGCTCCTTGATGACTGAGTACTCGGTGAAGGGCTGGTTAATGGGGGTGAAATATTCGATGGTGGACTTTTGGGAGAGCTTGGCACCAGTAACTGAGATGAAGCCACCAAACGCTGGGACAAGTTGCTTCTCATCAACCGTGCAAGTGACCAGACTCTTGGATGCACTTCGAGTACATTTCACTGTTTACCGTGGGTGGAGTAAACACAGCTTCCACAGGACATTTGGGCCCAACTCGACTATAGATTTGGACAGGGGACAGGGTCTCAGGCGTGTCGACCTTCAGGAAACATGCCTTGCTCCATTTGTAGAGGGAGCATCCGATCTTGGTTGGTAGCATTGAACCCGGGTTTTACCTCTTGTATCATGGTGCCACCGGTGCTGTTCACCACGTTTTAGCCATTGATGTTCGTCGTTATTTTGTTCATATTGTCCCACTCGAGATGGAACACGTCGTTGCCCTTACCGGTAATAATCTGTGCAGTGAGGTGGATACCTCGGCAAGCGCCTTGGCTAGTGCCGTCTCAAGTTCCAAGCCGAAGTTATAGGTCTTACAGTGCCGGAGCCTACTGAGAATAGTGGTGAGTTGTTTACTGCGGTAGAGGTGTCGTTTGGTGGTGCAGAGGAGGATGTGTTTTGACAACTTCCACTCTCCCTTCGTCACCGCAAGGAAGATGTCCTAGAAAGGTAAATAAATTTATTAGAATTATAGCATTAGAGCAATTAGCATGATAGAAAACTACTTTAATACGCTCAGCACATGTCAGGGTGGATGGTTATCTCATACCTGGCCAATAGAGATTACGATCCGTCTAGTCTTCTCACACCTCCCCACGTCTGCATCACCAGAGATAACAAAGTACAAGAACTTCACGAGGTCAAGTGGTAGAAGATCATCTACTTGACTTGACTTCTAGATCGTCAGCTGTAGGAGGCCAGGGAAGTGACTTCGACTCATTAAATGCCTGATGGATTATACTACGAATGAGTGGGGCCACATCCTCATACGTGTCTAGACCCAAATTTATACGCATAGGTCACTGCATCTGAGACGGATAGGCTGGCACTGTAGACCAGGTTATACGTGATACAGCCTTTGTCACCTGGAGTGACCCTGGTAAAGGCAATCCACTCATGAATATCGTGATTCTCAAGACGGACCTTCACTTCTCACTTCTGTACTCTGGATTCGGGAAGCCATTTCTCTCCGATTCTTGGATGTAGAGAAGACGCAGTGATGCAAGCTGCACAACCTCGTTCTGCTCAATCACTAAGTTTTGAATAAAATCAAGCACAGCAGTGAATGCCTTCAGATGTGCAGCAGCCCTACTATCCTGCTCTGTCTCAATGCCACGGTTCGTAGCTTGGGCTGTATCACGCAGGTGATTGATATACTTTAGGTTGAATGACTTACGACAGGACTGGTGGAAATTGGCATCTCTCGCAAACAGGTCCTCACCTTGCACCGTGCGATGTAGACAATGCAGCCCTAATTCTATGGCTCGAGGCTCAATCTGTTTCCAAGTAGGCTCCTTCAAGGTGCCGTGCATGTCCTTGAATACTGAGAACGTGGTGCATCCTTCAGTCTTTCCTGACACTTTCAGTTCAAGCTTTCCACAGAAGATACATTCTAGAGGGAACCGCTGCATGGCAGAGGATGATGGTGGTTTGCGAGCGGAGCGTGAGGTTGATGCTTCGTTAGATATTACACTACACTTTAAACGATCCTGGTTTCTAGTAAAGTTTTGGTAGCAGCCTCGATGATATCCAATTGCTTCTAAATCTGCACCAGCAAGACTCTCCGGAATGTTATTACATACATTTTCCATGCGATATGGTGAATCATAAGGTTCGATGAGTCGTCTGTCACGAATACTATGTAGCTGAGCCAGCTTGTCAGTGGCAGAACCCTTGACCTGACTGAGACTGAGAGGTGTAAAATCTAGATGCTGAATACAACTCGCGTGTAAAATACAACTTACAGGAGGACGCTTCCGCATCTTTTCTGACCCACCACTATTATCAGTCTTACGTTTCGCTGACTTTAACGTGATTATCCACTATCAAACTATGCTATGATTGTTAGTTAATGTTCATCATCACGGTTCTAGCTAATTGTACAATACGACCTTCACCTAGAAAAGAAAATAGAGATTGCATTGGTAAATAAGCCTTTGGATCATGCAGTGCAAGAATTTTCGCAGTGCAATGTAAAACACTATGAAATTTGGGACGGATCTGTTAGTAAAAGCTGAATAAAAACGTATTTTTGGTTAAATTAGTATAGTATTTGAAAATTACCACCTCATCAGACACAAGTAAATGAGGTATGAATGGATTATTTTTGATTGTGGATGAGAACCACGCTTTTACCTCATCTGAAATGTGTCATGAAGCTTTCTATGCGAGCGCATTAAAAAATATTTGTGCAAATTGATGTATAAGAACACACTGAATGCTGAATCATAAAATTAACCCTCTCAATATATTAAACACGAGTAAGTTATTACTGCTCCTACTAGTGGAGCGGAAATATAGTGTCCACGTGCAAGATTTTGAGTGGAAATTTTACTGACTTTTTCATATTTTTCGAGTTTTAATGTATTCAACCTGTTCAAATCATGAAAATAATATTCTCAATGTATTCCCCTGCCAAAATTCCACTGAAAAATTATGTCATTTGTCCGTGTATGATGTCTAGTTAAAGAATTATGCAGATTACCGATTTTCTTCGAAAATCTAAAATGGCCGCCAAGATGGTCGCCAAACGGACCCCATGTGACAATATTTCGTCATGGGAGCATGAAAATTCGGTTACTAGACATATTGAGGATTACAAAAATGTAAGTTAAAAAAATATATCAACATGGTGCATGGGGACCACCCCATATTCCCTCCCCCCACCCACCCCCACCACCACCCCCACCCCCCCCCCCCCCCTCCGACTATAATAGCTCCAGGTCGATTTACTTTTAACATATTCAACGGAATCTGTATTAAATTGTAAATTCACCAAAGACATACAAGGTCTTACACTCTCGCGACCGACTTTTTGATTTGCTGACGGGAGGTACGTCATTTTTATCGTGACTTCAGCTGGCATGTGACGGAAATATGATCGTGACGTCAGATGCGTAAGTGACAGATCACATCTCTCCATTCAGAGAGAGTTTCATTTGGTAGCAGGCATTAGCCTCTGGCGCCTGGATTTAGTTGTTGAATAACTAGATGTGAATGTTTTATTTTTAGAAGTAACGAGTTATAGATTTCTCACATCGTAACGGTGAATAGTTTGGTGGAATATAATGACATTCGTTTAAAGAGCCGAGAAAAATTTGACACTAATGGCGGAGCGTGTCTGCGGAATGTACACACGTTGTCTTGGAGGAAAGCATTAGATCTCCACATTGCATTAGCGTTAGCGGTACCAATCCTAACCCTTTTACCCGTGAAATTCTCATGTATCAATTTCAAGACAACTCTATCCCAGGAAAATTGTTGAATATTTTGAAACTCATTTTACTGGAACTTGTTGCGCCAGCAGGCTCTAGTCAAATTAATTTCAGAATATTCAACAGACTAAAAAGAATATATTATTTCGTGTATGAAAGGGAGAACGGAACTTTAGTTCCCATCTCTCCCTATCGCACACCCGCCATAGTCTAAAATACATGTGGGCCTATCCATATTACGGCTGAATTGCCAGATTGCATTCTTAATTCCTAGGTATCTCGTTATTCAGTACCGTAGGCCTACTCGTGTTCGCTTTCCTTAAGAGTCGTTGCTATTAGATGTTGCTGTGAGCTGCTGCATTGTTTGCTAGACAACAACAACAACAACGACAACAACAACGATCATGAAACTCATTTTCACTGTTGTTATACTATATTATACAACGCACTCCAACCAACTAGTTTATACGCAACTATTCCCCTTTAGATAGAGCTGGAAAATAAGCTATAACTTTCTTCTAATAAGTACGTGTTTGCGTAAGTCTAAGAGAAGTGTAGACAGTTCGGCTATTAACACATGTATAACAAGCGGAGCTTTATGGCGTAGTAAATCACATTATGACTATTTCTAAGAGGTTGGGTGGGTGGGGTGGGGGTAGGGTGTGGGTGTGTGGGTGTGCGTTATCAAAGCGACGATGTAACGAGCCGACTTACCGAACTGTTTAACCCTTTCAAGACGAAGCCGGCCATCACTGGCCTCTGTAGTGGCCTTTCGGGAATGTCCATTTGCAGGCCAAGATAATACTATTTTTGAAAATCTACCACTGGAATGACTGACTCGATATTCGAACCAGTCATTCTAGTGGTAAATTTTCAAAAATAGTATTCTCCTGGCCTGCAAATGGACATACAATAAGTAAATATTTTAATCTTTTGAATAAATTTGGTCATTAAATGGTTAAATCAATCTAAGTCAATAATAGCTGTTTCAACGTGACTAGCAGTTAGTCATCATAAATCTCAGTGGTGTAGCTATAAACGTTTTTGACCTGGGGTGTGGGGCGCTAACCGAAGTGTTTTGGGCCAAAAACCTAGGGGCGCTATGTGGATACACATACACTATGGGAGAGGAAAACCCTTGGCACCGCCCCCACCCTTGTTCCTACGCCTATGAATCTGACATAGGGCCTAATATGAAGCTGCCATTATTTTTTATGTCAGCTTTCGATATGTCAAGAGACGCAAATAGTGTAGTATCAGGAGTCAACTAATATTGCCTGATTGGGACCTAGAAATGGAGGAGTCCAGTTTATCCATCAATCATATGACGTCATAATCAACTACGTGACGTGTACCATGACGTCATAACCAATTACGTCGTGAATGGCGTAGCTATATTCGTAACGAACGCATGACAGACTACCCGTTGTTGTACAAATTGTATGTCTTTACTATTTAATAAGCATGCTTTTGAATATTTTGAAACTAATTTGACTGGCCGCTGTTGCTACCATGGCAACATCACCCAGTCAAATTAGTTTCAAAATATTAAACAGCTTAATTACATGTATAGTTGTCTAGAAATTGATAGTTCAGGGCTCGATCGATCCCTATGCGGCCGAAGTGTGGGTGGAGCTTAGCTAAAGATGGGCGGGGCATAACTAAAGCTGGATTCGTCCATTAGGAACTCAATATAGATCAAGCTAACCAAGAACCTCTGAAATTTCATATGGAGGCACCCATTTCTAGATATGCCATGCCCATTTCTAGATATGTCACGCCCATTTCTAGATATGCCACGCCCATTTCTAGTTAAGACCCACTTTGTACACGTGTTCGGATATATTTGAAACTTTGAAACCTATATAGGTCACATAATCTAAGGCCGTGTTCTCACTAGAGAGTTAATCTGGAGTAACGCCATACTGACGTATGGCGTTACTCCAGATTAAGGCCGTGTTTTGACTAGAGAGTTAATCAGGAATAACGCCATATCTGTTCTGTTCTTGGAGTTTCCGCCAATGTCTGGCGCACCACCTTTCGGTGTATTATCCGGGAATCTCTAGAATCGGCAAATTACTGGAGTTTTCCATTAATTATATATTATATTATATACACACACGCAAACGATCATTAAATCTGATATTTATGTACATGCATGTACACACGCAAGTGATTTTCCTATCTGTATATAGGTAAATGGTCACAGTTCATAGACGAGTAAATTTATGTTCACCAGATGCGTAAAAAAGTTCATTGTTATTGAAATATATGTAGGAGCATCCAGAAAGCATAAGGTGCACCGTATTTTTCTATGTGCAATTGACTTTAATTATACTAACTTGATATTTTATAATGCAAGCTTTGTTAGGTAATTCATTTCATTTAAGAGATGATTACGTCTGATATGAAGTTTATAGCAGAGTTTCCTGGAGATGGATTCAATTTTCGACATTGAATCGCTTCTAATCAGGCCAAACAAGAGAGTTGTGTCGAGTAACATCTGGAGAATAAGATTCTCATCCTTGCTTATTAATTCCCAGCTATCTTCCGCCACTAGATGCTCGATTTCCGCTATATAGATGCTTCTGATATCTGCAAATTCTGGACACTGAACTAGGAAATGCATACGGTCTTCTATAACGTTCTTACAAAAAGGACAGGCATCATTCTCATATTGATTAAATTTGGATCTGTGTGCTTGCAGATAGTATGTACCGGTTAGTAACCTTGCCTTGATGACGGCACGTTTTACATCATATGTATTTTATGTCACTATTGACCAGATCGGATGTGGCCTTCCGATATCAAGGATGTCAACATTCACAAACCGGGCTGATGATTTCTGCTTAATGTCTTCCTTTAGCATCTCTAGGACTACTGTGTTTACAGCTTTTTGGACATGACGCTTCTATACACATTTAGGTGGTGGGTCTTGTAGCAACAGGTGGGCTGATGGTAATTGATATTTTTGTAAAATCAATTCGACATCTTGAAACAAACTGTGTCTGCCTTCTCTTTTCATAACGCGCTGCCGAATTGCTAACTGTTGTTCGACAGAGCCTTCACTCCTTAGTATTGCACCAAGTAATGTCAGCTTCTTCTTTTCAATTTGCGCCTCTATCGGCAGTGCACCGAGAAGTAAATATACCAGTGAATTTGCACAACTATTTGGAAGTGATTGCAATTGCTTTAAGATTTTCCTTTCATGTGTAGTGATCTGACTCATTTCCTTCTTTGGTATAATTAATGCCTCCAGTCCATACGGACATCGTGGTATTACATATGTTGACCATATTTTTATACTGACAATTGGGCGTAGTCCATTAATTCCATGAAAGCCAGCACCCATCAATGAATAAGCTGTTTCACGAGCTTTTCTTATAATTTCTTTGCCTAGGCCACTTTTGTCGTCTGTTCTTATTAGTCCCAGATGTTTATATTCCTTTACCACGTCCATCTTTTCTTCGTTTAGTGTCCACTCATATTCTGTTTCTTTGCCCTGATTGAAAACCATCACTTCGCTGTTGGCAATGCCATTAACATACCGTTCTTTATTTGCATGCATTCTTGCAGCATTCAGTCCCACCTGTAGCCCATCTGGGGATGTATCTTGGACTGTCTTATCATCACATAGTGTTATTGAGCCCAGATATATTGAACCAATATGGAGACCAGTTGCTGTTTGCTCAAGTAATTTTAGTAGCGGATCCTCATATGGTTTATGAAAATCAGGAGATGTGACCCCACCTTGTAGAAGGCCTTGTTTGACAGCACACCTTCTACTTCTATGTCCCTCGAACTTGACTTGTGCTGACATGTTTCTGTGCATTTCATTCGCAATCAACCATAGCTTCCCTGTTATACCGAGGAGGTAAAGACGACGCAATAATGAAGAATGCCAGATAACATCAAAGGCTTTCTGTGCATCCATAAAGCCAACATAGCAGGGCACTTTATTTTCTCTGCATTCCGCTATAACTTCAGTCATTAGTACTGCTGCAACTGATGGTGATTTTCCAGGTGTGAAACCAAATTGTAGATTACTTTGGCTTTCTGAAATCAATGGTCTAATGCGTTTAAGGTAAAGCTTCTCAAAGACTTTTCCCACTATGGATGTCACTGTGATTTTCCGGTAATTATCTGGGATCGTCAACGACTTTCCTGCCTTCTTATGGATTGATGTAATCAGACCAGTTTGAAATGCATCTGGATATATGCCTTCAGCTATGATCTTATTATACAGTATCAGAAGAGTGTGGATTAATAAGACACCACCGTGTTTTAGGTGCTCTGATGAGAGTCCATCAGAATCTGAGGCCTTTTTCAGGTGTAGCTCATTCACAGCACTGTCTACATCACCCCACGTGAAGGGATCTGGACTGGACCGATCATCACCACAGATAGATTTAATGTTGGTTATATCATCCTCAACCTGATCTTTATATGCCTTATTAAATGTGAAGTTTCCTTTGGTGTTCCTAGCTCTTCAAAGTAAGTTGCCCATCCTTCTATTATATCATTTCCATGATACTCCTTATCATTCACATGCAATATTTCTGTTGACAGAATTTTCTGTGATGTTTTTCTCTGAGTTCGTATTAGCTGTGCAAACAGTCACTGATCTGAGGGTAGGGCATTCATGATCTTGTTTGTAGTATCTTGCTCTGCTCTTGTTACAGCCTGCCGTTGCTCTCTCCGATACGCCTTTTTAGCTTCTCTTAATTTGATCTTTGATGGATGTTTTGGATTTGAAGGTCTACCGGCACGAACCCGTTGATGATGTATTGTTCTGGATATGTTTGATGTTTCTGCAAGTTTATAATTCCAGAGTCGACCCTTCTTTGAAATCTTTGGTTTCCTCTCTGGGATTGCCCGTTTAGTACTGGCCTTCATACATATGGTGACAGTAGTGATAAGTTCGTCTACCGATTTGTTTGATGAGCAGAGATCCTTTTGATGCATCATTCTTTCCAGATTTTTTTTTATTGAACCAGATCACCTTTCCCCCACTGAAGTTTTCTTTCTTGTACTGGCTTCACCACATTGTTACTCATGCTGCTTTCCTTAACCGTAATGACTGCTCTTATTGGTGTATGATCTGAGCAGTTGTCGTATTCCTTTGATACATGCTGAACTTGTTTTATGAGATCTATGTTTGATGCAATGATATAGTCAATCTGTGAAGAGCCATTTGCACATTCAAAGGTTTTTCCAACTGGATAATTTGGAACTAATTCTAACTGGTTCTTGGTGCAGAAATCTTTAAATAATTTGTCTCTTGCATCTGGATATTCTGAATGCAATGATGCATTTAAATCGCCGCATATCAGGACATCATTGGAGCCTTTATATTTGTTCAGTAGTTCCTGCCATTCTGCTAAGAGTTCCATATATTCCTCATTATATTTGCTAAACCCTTTACATGGGGCATATGTTGCTATAATGATGACTGAAGGTGATGAGTTTATTTTTATGCAGACTGTTCTATTTGAACCATCAGGTAGACTTTCAATTATACTATTTAGCTCGTCTCTCCAGCTTATACTTGATCCGCCGTATCCCCGTGGTAACTGTATGGGGGTAATGGATTGCCTTCATCCACAGATCTGGAATGATGCTGGAAACAAGTAGTTTTTTCATCCAGTATCTTTCACAGTCATATAGCCAATGTTCTTGCAGGGCTATAATGTCTATTTGATCTCTCTCACACAATTTCTGGGTATACATAAAGTTACCCTTTATGTTCTTGATATTGAAAGATGCTATCTTGAGATTTTTGTAACTCGGCCTTGCCCTAAAAATGACTGGTCATGATCACAAGGCTACTGGATTGACTGGTTATCATGTTGCTGTCGGTTTGAGTAGATACCATGCTCCTGCTGGTTTGACT
Organism: Chaetoderma sp. LZ-2023a; assembly: GCA_034401795.1. NCBI lineage: Eukaryota > Metazoa > Mollusca > Caudofoveata > Chaetodermatida > Chaetodermatidae > Chaetoderma > Chaetoderma sp. LZ-2023a. Next base: position 120,883,884 of record CM067360.1, read on the forward strand.
GATAACCACACCTCTGGTTTGTTTGGTCGCCATACTTCTGGCTTGAATGATTATTTGACTGCTGGTCTGAATATGTACACTTGTCTTGCAAATGGAATGACTGGTCACCATGCTGTTGCTTCACTGACTGGTCAACCTGTTGTTGCTGGACTGACTGGTCACCACACTTGATTGACAGGTCACCACGTTGCTGCTGGACTGACTGGTCACCATACTGGGCAGACTGGTCTCCGTGCGGCTGCTGGACTGACTGAACGTCGACATGTTGTTGCTGGACTGACTGGTCATCATGCTGGACTGACTGGTCTCCATACTGGACTGACTGGACACCATACTTTATTGATTGGTCACCATGCTTGACTGAATGGTTACCATGCTGCTGATGGACTGACTGGTCACCATGCTGTTGTTTAACTGACTGGTCACCATGCTGCTGTGGGACTGTCTGACTGGCTGGCTGGTCATCATACTGGACTGACCGGTTAACATACTGAACTGACTTGTTACCATACTGGACTGATTGGTCACCATAATTGACTGACAGGTCACCTTGATGTTGTTGAACTGACTGGTCACCATGTGGTTTCTGGACTGACTGCTCACAATGCTGTTGCTGGACTGACTGCTCGTGACACTGGACTGACTGGTTACCATACTGAACTGACTGGTCACCATATTTGATTGATTGAACATCATACTGCTGCAGGACTGAATGGTTACAATGCTGCTGCTGGACTGACTGATCACCATGCTGTTGTTGAACTGACTGGCCACTAAGCTGCTGTGGGACTGTCTGACTAGCTGGCTTGTCATCATACTGGAGTGACCGGTTAACATACTGGACTGACTTGTTACCACACTGGACTGATTGGTCACCATACTGGACTGACAGATCACCTCGATGGTGTTGGACTGACTGGTCACCATGTGGTTGCCGGACTGACTGGTCACCATGCTGTTGCTGGACTGACTGGTCGTAACACTGGACTGACTGGTCACCATACTGGACTGACTGGTCAGCGTATTTGATTGATTGAACATCATACTGCTGCTGGACTGAATGGTTACCATACTGCTGCTGGACTGACTGGTCACCATACATGGATGATTGGTCACCATATTTTGCTGACATGTCACCATAATATTGTTGGACTGACTGGTCACCATACTGTTGCTGGACTGACTGATCACCATGCTGCTCTTGGACTATCTGACTTACTGACTGGTAACTATACTGAACTGACTGGTCACCATACTGGACTAACTGGTCACCACATTGGACTAACTGGTCACCACATTGTACTGACTTGTCACCTTACTTGACTGACTCGTCACAATACTTGACTGACTGATCACCATACTTGACTGACAGGTCACCATATTTGACTGATTGATCACCATGCTGCTGCTGGACTGACTGGTCACCATGCTGTTGTTTGACTAACTGCTCACCATGCTGCTGTTGGACTGTCTGATCGCCATGATGATGTTGGTCTGACTGATCATCATACTGCTGCTGGACTGACTGGTCACCAGAATGCTGTTGATCTAACTGGTTATCACACTCCTGGATTGACTCTTTATCGTGGTGTTGGGCTGAATGGCTATCATGCAATTGGACTGAGTGACTAGCAGATTCAGATTGGTTTTACTGGCTACCAAGTTCAGACTGATTTTGTATGCCATTATACTAAGTTAAGTTGTTAACATTTAAAGAGCGCGGTGCAATTTGGCAGTACTGTCTATTCACATTTAGGACACTCATTAGCTGGGAGTGCATATTGCGAAGTTCAATTTGGCTTAGATTCATGTGATGACACATTTCCGTGTTCATTTGCTGCTGAGCATAATATTGTGTCATGTGGTTATGGCTACCATGTTGTTGGAATGACTGGCCACCACGTTGCTGGTGGGTTTGCTGACTGCCACATTGCTGATTTGAAAGCCGGCTACCACGCTGTTTATGGGATGGCCGAGTACCCTGTTGCCGGTAAGCTTTGTGTCTACCATGCTGCTGGAGAGCTGGCTGTCTATCACTTTGCTGGTGGGCTAGCGGACTACCATAATGATGTTGAGCTGACCGGCCACCATACTTGTGATGGCTTGGCTGACCACTGTGTTGCAAGTGGGGTGGCTGGATAACCTGTTGCTGATGGTTTTGCTGGCTAACATGTTGATGTTTCGATAGCTGGCTGTCATGTTGCTGGTGAGCTGGCTGGCTGCTCTGTTGCTGATGGAATGGATGATTACCCTGTTGTTGATGGGCTGGCTGGCTGCTCTGTTGTTGTTGGACTGGTTGATTACCGTGTTGCAGATGAGCTGGCTGGCTATCATACTGCTTGTGTGATGACATACTACGATATTGCCATGGCTGTTGATATGCTTGCTGGATGCCATGTTGCCGGTGGACTGGCTGGCTGCTTTGTTGCTGATGGACTGGCTGATTACCAGGTTGTAGGTGAGCTGGCTGGCTATCATACTACTTGTGTGCTGACTGGCTACGATATTGCCATGACTGCTGATGTGCTGGCTGGCTGCCATGCCAATGCTGGGTTGGCTGGCTACCCCGTTGCCATGGCTGCTGGTGTCCTGGCCGGGTACCATACTGTTGGCGGGCTGACTGGTTGCCATACTTCTGCTGGTTTGTCCGGTGTCCATGTTGCTGGTGGGCTGGCTGGTTGCACTGTTGAAGATGGGCTGGCTGGCTGCTCTGTTGCGGATCGATTGGCTGGCTACCCTGCTGCAAGCAGACTGGTTGGTTACCTTGTTGTAGGTGGACTGACTGGCTACACTGTTGCACATGGACTGTCTGGCTGCCATACTGCTGGTTGGCTGGCTGGCTACCATACTGTTGATGAGCTGGCAGGTCACGATATTGCTGGTGGGATAGCTGATTTCCATACTGAGATCCTTGTAGGGTCTGCATTGCCTGTTGATGCTGTGTGTGCATAGTTTCTTCCATGGTATTAATTCTTGTTCGCATACTTATTTCAAAGTGTAACAATTGATTTAATATATGCTGCACTTGGTTTGAAAGTAATTGTACATTTGTTGCCATGAGCTGGTTAGTGCTGTTTTGATGGTCAGTGCTTGAACTTGCTCTCACCTCTGATTGATCTTCTCTTATATCCCTGCCCCCCCCCCCCCCCCAGTATTCTATTACTATTTCTCAGTTCCACTATTTCTCCTTCCAGATTATTTATCATGGTACGGGATGTCATCAGTTGTAGCTTGGCAGACCCTAACTCCTTTTCCTGTTCTATGCTCTTTATGTGCAGTTCTCTGTTCTTTCGATCATGTTGTCTAGATTCATGGTCTTTATTGCTTAGTTCTTGCTGTGCTTTCTGCAATAAGTCTTTTAAGATGTCAATTTCATTTTTATCGTCCATTATTGGACTCCTTGAGCTGTAAGAGTCTGGGCAATCAGTGCCAGTTGGCAGGCTTCTCTGTGCATTTACTTTATGTATTGATTGTGCAGTTATATTTCTAGTCTGAGTTATTTCCTTGTCCCCTGTTGATGTTAGTGGTGGCGGCGAGGAGCATATACTGATAGCTGATACAGTTTCAACTGGATTTTGTGTTTCTTCTTGCTCTGAAAGTATTTCAAAAATTCCTTGTTGGCTTTGATCCTTTTGCAATTGACTGAAACTTGTGCACATATATGGTCTTCTATATCAGTGTTATGATGTATAAGGTCATATTCATTCATGTTTTCACAATTCCAATGGTACCAAGACTTACAGCTGGAACACTCAATTGTTTGTCCTCCAGCACTCAACCCACAGCTAGAGCAGATTGTATCATCTATGGCTTCATCTGAATCTTCTGAAGAGTCAACACCTCTGGGTTGATTGGAAAATCCATCTAGAATTTCTCCAGAGGTGTTGCAGGGAATTATTGCCGCTAGCGCCAGCTCATTATATTGAGGTGTAGCATCTGAGCGTTGTAACTTTGTCGTGGCCTCGCCATTCTCATAAATACAGCTAATAATACTCGTCGGTTTGTTGCTCGTCTCTTGACTTGCTCTTTCATTCCTTGTTTGCTGTATTTGCATGTTACACATCTTTTCTATGTATTTGTTTACATCATGTAGATCTGGGCCCATCTTCCACAGTTGTTGCAGCATTGGCAGGATGTCATCACCAAACCTCTTTTGACACTTCCCAGTGACATGAATTTGACATTTTGTGTGGAACATGTTAATAGTATACATGAGCCGTCCTTCTTGACCATTCTTCTTGACAAAGTATACTCTTATAACTTCTTGTGCGGTAGAGTTACACTCATCCTGATCTAGCTCACATTTATATATATAGTTGAGCTGGTTCAGAATTTGCTTAAGCCGCTGTATTCAGTTCATATAATGAGTTAGAGCCTCCCCTACTGATAGATGTGATTTCTTCTTTTCTACATGCATCTGCCTTTGTCTTCAGTGCTTTTTCTGTATTTAATGTATAGTCCTTAGCTCGTATAGAGACGTTATTATTTTTCGTGCGTCTTTTGTTGTCATCCCTAGATGGCGTAAAAATCATTGGAGATCTTGTCTCTCTACGCTCTCTAGACTGGGTAATACCGCTGTTCTTTATTAGCTCCATAGTAGTGGCTGGTTTGTATGGGCCTGTATTGTCATGGGTGCGTGATATTTCTGTTCAGAAAATTTAGCATACCCTATATATGTTCATTTTTGTGATTTAGACACGGCTCAGTGAATGTAATTCTGTTAAGCTATAATGCTATTTCAATGTTCAGAAATAAATGCAGATCAGAATAATATGAAATTACGTTTTCTATTATGATTTAGTTGCGCGGTAATAATTAAGATAGTTGAGGGATAAATACGCGGATGATGTTTATGATAATAAAAAATGTTGTTTCTTCGCCAATATCACAGATTATGTTATGCCACTTCCGGTGATCCGCATGCTACAGTTGAGGACAAAATTATTAGCCCCCCCCCCCCCCCCCCCTATCGAATTTATAGAAAATTCTCATATCCCGTGTTCCTTTTACCATGATCATGAAATGATTATAACTGAATGATTCCACCATCCAGACTATCATTTGGAAAGAAAAGTTAGTTCCATTGAATTCTGTATGAATTTGTAGGAATGAAATGCTAAAATTAGCAGTGGACAAAATTATTAGCCCCCTAAAAGAAATATCACCTACTACGCACATACTATAGCAGAGTGTAAGTGCTAATGGTTGTCAAGACCAAGAACCACAATGATTTGTACACTGAAAAGCATAAGTGTGTATTTCAAGCGTCACTGATATATAGCTCGCTGATTTCATCTAGCTTGCATGTTCATTTCTAGCATGCACTGACAAAGCGATAGGTGACCTGAATTAGCTATGACAAAATAAGAGTAAGATTTCAAAGACTCTTGAAAGAAAACTAGTGAGAGATGTATCAAAAGAACCTCGAACCACTGCCAAGACGCTAGCGAATTAATTAGCCATGTCTGCAATTGAAGTCTCAAAGAAGACAGTGACTAGAGCTCTGCACAGGAATGGACTGCAAGGTCGCAGGCCAAGAAAAACTCCACTTCTGCAGAAGAGACACCTCCAAGCCAGACTGAAGTATGCTACGGACAACATGGATAAAGATGACGCATACTGGAAGCCTGTCATTTGGTCGGATGAGACGAAAATAGAGTTCTTCGACCACAGAGATGTTGCATATGTTTGGAGAAAGAAGGGAGAGGCCTATAACCCAAAGAACACCGTCCACACACTGAAGCACGGTGGTGGGAGTATAATGCTGTGGGGATGCTTCAGTGCATACGGAACTGGGAATCTCGTGAGGGTGGAAGGAATCATGAAGAAAGAAGAATATGAGAAAATCTTGAAAGAAAACCTCAAACAGTCAGCATTGCAGCAGGGTCTGGGCCGTCGTTTTGTCTTCCAACATGATAACGACCCTAAGCATACATCAGTTCTGGTGAAGAACTACCTCCAGAAGGCCAAAGTGAACGTTATTGACTGGCCTGCACAAAGCCCTGACTTAAATCCCATAAAAAATCAGTGGGGTGAACTGAAGACTAGAGTCCATGCCAGAAGACAATCAAATCTACAGGAGCTTGAGAGATTCGCCAAAGAAGAATGGGCTGGGATTCCGCAGGAGACATTCCTGAAACTTGTTGACAACTACGCCAAACGATTGCAGGCTGTTATGCATCAAAAAGGATATGACTATTAGCATCAGAGGGGCTAATAATTTTGGCCTAGGTATTTTAGCTTTGTAAAATAATTTTGTTTCTGTATACAAAATAAAATAATATAAGCTTCCTAGATAAAACTAGTATGACTAGAAATGTTGTGTTAAAATTCCCTTGCTCTGTTAACCAGCACTTCCTCGTGACTGAATCTATGAACGATTGACACCGTTGACTGACATAGTATAGTACAGTCGGGACATAAATCAACAGTTTTTATAATGCGTTGTGATAAACAAAATGACGGCAATAATGTTAGAGTATGACACTTTAAAAAACCCGCAATATCGTTATACGTAATGTTGAATGGCTGACGTCATTTTGACAGATGTATCCATCGCTACATTATTATTACGTCACGCTATGGTTAACAAATGACGTCATGAATCCACCACGCAAACAAATTAATACTTTAACGGTAAAAGTTCACCCTAAACATGCAGATCACAATTAATTAATGTCAAACGCAATATAAAAAATAAGCTTCCTCACAACTGTCACTGCTAGCAACCAAATACTAAAGTTAAGACACATTAAAACTAATATAAACTGATAAAAACGGTGCCTAATCTGTCTCCTTAAATTTTCACAACTTCATCCGATGACGTCACATGCATACTGAGGTACATTCTCCCGCCGGCAGATGGTTAATCCTCCGTGACGTCGTAACTCCAGACAGATTCAGATCATTTTTTTATTTATTGGCACAAAATCTTTTACACGAAGATATAGCCAAACATGAAAACACAGACATTATACAGATTACAATACACGCAGTACGAATAGATAGTACATACGATACACAGTTGACAATAAGTAAAATATACATGATATATACAATACCCACACGCACACTCTCACGCACTCGCCCACGCACGCACGCACACACAAGATGACATCCACGAATTAAGTCTGATGGCTCTGTTATCAAATTAAGTGGTTATATTAATATATGAGACTACATATCATTCATAGTGTAAATTTGAAGTTAATGTTCTGCTAGGTACTGCGCATTAGTTACAGTGGACACTTCACTGACTGTTGCGTAAAACCTCCGCCAGGATCACTAAATAAAGAAGAAGCAGCATCACCACTCGTCATATCTCAATATCCCATGACAGTTTAAGACAGACAGACGTAATTGGTACGGTCCGATGGTGTTGCGAGAATGACAGAGGTATGGCGTTATTCTTGATTAAGTCTCTAGCGAGGCCGTGTTTTAAATTAAGAAAAATTAGAGAATATAAATATTATATATATATATATATATATATATATATATATATATATATATATATATATATATATATATATATATATATATATATATATTATATGAACTGAATACAGCGTTTGCGAGAATGACAGAGGTATGGCGTTATTCTTGATTAAGTCTCTAGCGAGGCCGGGTTTTCACTTGGGAGTTAATCGGGAATAACGCCATGCCTCAGTATTGCGTTACACCGGTTAAGTCTCTATTGAGAACGTGGCTTAAGTCTCTAGTGAGACGGCTTAAGACCATGTTCTCATACAGGCACTATTTCGGTAAATATCAGGTATATCGGCTAGCGTTCTCGTTGGACTGGCTCTTGTATTGGAATCAATACTTCATTTATTTGGGAATTTAATCCCACAAAATCGGCGCTTTATCTTCCGATATATCGCTATTGTTTCCCTATGTGAACGCAGTCTATTTCGGCAAAATTTGCCAGGTAGCGTTACCGTAAGCTTTATCTTACTTTATTTTATTTAAACATATTTTATTGTAACAATTGCACATTGGGATCGGGCACAAGTTCTTACAACTTATATTTGCCCTCTCCCTACAGAATTATTATAAGCAGTCAATGATTGAGAACACTAAACCGAGGTGAGAGAGAAACAATAAATTAAGAGGTGAGAGAGAGAGAGAGAGAGAGAGAGAGAGAGAGAGAGAGAGAGAGAGAGAGAGAGAGAGAGAGAGAGAGAGAGAGAGAGAGAGAGAGAGAGAGAGATGTAGGGGAGAAAAACGATGTAAACAGATTAAAAAAGAATAGGAAAGAAAAGAACAGCTCCTTCAAACACTGTCATTGTCGGATAGCAGTTAGCCATTAATATAATAGATTAAACAATACGAATAATTGAATTAACAGACCATATTCATGGTTATTCCAGACCGTCGTCATTTATCCCCAGGTAAGCGCCGCGGTCATCATTTTATCTCGCTCTCCACCAGGTGGCACCATCGTCCAGTTCAAGACCATCTTCCACCAGTGTTAATGCAAACCGATATATCAGCTATACAGTAACCGACATAGTACACTAAATAGTTAAACAGGATTAGGCAATGAGAGAGGCCTAAGGCCGCGTTCTGAGTTCTGAGTAGAGAACTAATCAGGAATAACTCCATTCGTCAGTATGGCGTTATTCCGGATTAAGTTTCTATTAAGAACACGGCCTAAGCTTTGTGTGCGTGTGTGGGAACTATATAGGTACGCTGTAGAATAGTCTGAAACTACTTTGACTGGGAGATGTTGCTGCATATGGACGAACTTTTCGAATTCGTGACGGATTTGTGTCATTTTCATCCGCTAGTGACGTATTTTTATTATGACGTCAGATATTCGAGTGAGAGCTCGGATCTATCAATTGTCTTCCGGACTTGCCACCAGTTCCATGTTTGGCCAGCCTCTTACTAGACGTAGACTAGAGTAGGAGGTATGCTGTGGGAAGGGAACCGGCCATGAAACCTTATAATATTTACATTCTCTAGCTTACTTGGCCTTCGTTCTATTCTTTGTATTTCCTTTCGTCTACGAAATAAAACTCATTATATTTAAATGATGGCACTAAGCGTTGCTATAACTATTCATCTTCTACAGGCAAGCCAACTGGTCAATAGCGACCACTGGTGGTAACTGAACATTCTTTTTGGTGCGCGTGTGCGTGCGTTAGTGCACGTGCGTGCGTGTGTACGTACGTATGTACGTGAGTACATGCGTGCGTGAGTACGTGCGCGCGCGAGTGCATGTATGAGTACGAGCGTGAGTGTGTGGTTGTGCGCGTGCGTGCCTGCGTGCGTGCGCGCGTGTGTGAGCTGAGTGCGCGTGTATGTGTGCGTGCGTACGTGAGAGCGTGCGTTCGTGTGTGCGTGCGTGCATGTCTGACTATAATGAGATCCTATATATTACCAAAACATATCTTTACACAAATGATTACTATATTTATCTTTCATCCCGCATACTAGGAAACCCGGTTCCCATAGCCGCGTTAGTCCCGTCGGACCAATTCTATTTTGATGGTTCACATAAATAAATGGGTTTATTAAAAATTCAAGCCGGACAAACGCGGCTCCTGCGCTGGTCTTGAGAAATGTTCATTTGCAGATTAAGAGAAATCTGTTTTTGAAATTTTCCCGGTAAAATGACTGGCTCGGTAACCGTTACAGTTGTAAATTTTCAAAAATAGTCTTCTCTTAGTCTGCAAATGGATCTTTATTTTCTGCTTAACCTTTTAATGGCTAAACTTGGTTAAAAATATAAAAATATTTGCTTATTGAATGTGTATGTTCATGCCAAGAGAAGACTACATTTACAACTGGAATGTTGACTCGGTTACAAAGTCAGTCATTCCAGTGATAACATTTTAAAATAGTCTTCTCTTAACATGCCAATGCCTGCAGAAGCGGGTTTCGTCGGTTTTGTCGTGAAACGGTTAAATACAACCAAATAATTGCGTGCGCTAAGAATATGTTACAGTATATCTGGAAGTAGAATCGGTAACAGGTCTTAAAATAACCACGAGAATCTATTCAAAACTCATAAGCGTCAGGTCAGACATTTCTCTCGGCGAACCATCACGAAAACGTGGATTCAGGGACATAGCTACGCGTTAATTGTAGATAACAATTCTGCTTAGGAAAAAGTAATTTTCAATCAAATTGCATGATCAGCATCAATTTCTAGTCAAATTAGAGTCAAAATATTCAATAGATTCTACCTTATTTCGGAAATAATTTGTTTTATTTGGTTTCTTGGATTAAGGGGTTTAGAATTGATTAATATTTTCGATGTTGCACTGAATTGACCTTAGCATAGCGACGCACCTGCAGGGGGTCGCTGCGCACAGGATACCCACACACTTATAAAAAAGCTATTTATTTCCGGGTAAAATGCGAGTAATGATATATCACTAGCTGAAGAAATAACACAACGCCCCAGATAACGCAGCTTACTGGGCCGATGCTGGGGTGGGTGGGTGGGTGGGGGGGAGGGGTATGTTCCCGAAAGTATCGTTATCTAGCCTCACAGTGACATCGTTAAGCGCGTTCTAAGACATCTTACCGACAATGTCTACGACAGTTAGCCGAAGCTGTCGCTTTGTGTTCGCTAAGGTTTACAATCGATGCCGTTGTGAAGGAAATCCGCTATCGTTAGATATGACATCGACAAATATTGCGCACACTTCTCTGTGATTGATCAATGGAATTTAAATGGGACGGTCTGGTGTGTGCGTGCGTGTGTGCGTGCGCGTGTGCGTGCGTGCGTGCGTGTGTGTCGTGCTAATGATGCGAATGCATCCAGAGTTAAATTACCCATCCCATTGGAAAAATGTAATGTAAATTCAAGTTAAGTGGGTTTCTCCCTTTTACTGACATTTATTTACAATGATCATCCTGCTATGTCTTGTGTTATCACTTTGATCCGTGTTGCTTTACTTTGTTATGCTTTACTTTGCTTCGCGTGTGCGTGTGAGCGTGTGGGCGCGTGTACATATGCGTGTGCGTGTGCTCATGCACGTGTGTATACATGCGCTCCTACGTACGTAGGCCTACGTGCGTGCGTATGTGTGCATGTGCGTGTGTGTATGCGTGTGTTCATACATGTGTGTATGCATGTGCTTCTGTGTGCGTGCGTGTGCATGTGGGCGCGCGTGTGTGTGCGTGCGCGCGCGCGCATGTGCATGTAAGCGTCCCTATGCATGTGTCTATGCGTGTGCTCGTGCATGTGTCTATGCATGTCACAGCATGTGCTCATGCGTCCGTGCGTGGGTGCGTATGTGTGCATGCACATATGTGTCTGAGCGTGCGTGTGCGTGTATATGCGTGTGGTCATACATGTGTGCGTGCGTGAGTACGTGCGTGCGTGTGTGCATGTGCCCCTCCCTGCGCGTGAACATGTGTAAGTTCATGCATGTGTGCGTGCGTGTGTGCACGTGCGTGCGTATGTGAATGTGAGCGTGTACGTTCACCCCACACCCTCTTTATGGAGGTGACGTAAATAAAATTGAAGGATGATGGATTCATGTTTTAGCTAACCAGACAGAAAGCCCGCTGATTATTCTGAGAAAAGTTTGACAACGCTGTTGCTGCCTTAGTCAGAAATAACTCCCACTAAAGTTGTTCGAAATATCTTCAGCAAGTCCTGCAACATTGACTGCTCTGTTTATTATTTTGAGAACAATTTTATTTAAAGTTGTTGCGTCAACGATTTTCAGCCACACTGTTATCAAATTTTTATCTAGTGACAATTTTATTATCAGCTGATTATATTGACAACAATCTGACGGAAAGTTGTTACTGCTATAAGCAACAACAGTTTTCAGTAAACTTGTTATACATATATGTGTTGTCACTTGCACCATAGGAAGTATAAACTAGTATTGAGCTACAGGCACTTACTATGCGCTCACCGTGGAAGCCAGAAGACGAATGAATAGCATTAGCGTTACGAGAATGGTTTTATATGAACAATTGCGACCCGGGGAAGACAATAGAAGCTAAAATAATGGCGCCTGCAAATAGCTATCTAAAATGGTGGCTATACTCCTAGTTGGTTAGTGTCCGTAAAATAACAAATACTCCTAAATTTAGCTAGGATATGTATATATTATGAATAGATGAGAATTTTAACGGCAGGGTATGAGCTGTCGGTAAACGAACGACTTCGTTGACAAAAATATAATTTAACTATATGCTCCAGCTCACCCAAATTTACTTAACGACACCTTAGCGCATCGTTATACCGTACGACACTTTCCGGGAATATGGCCCCTGGGTCGATACCGTGCCGACACCTTAGCGGCATCGTTATACCATACGACACTTTCCGGGAATATGGCCCCTGGGTCGATACCGTGCCGACACCTTAGCGGCATCGTTATACCATGCGACACTTTCCGGGAATATGGCCCCTGGGTCGATACCGTGCCGACACCTTAGCGGCATCGTTATACCATGCGACACTTTCCGGGAATATGGCCCCTGGGTCGATACCGTGCCGACACCTTAGCGGCATCGTTATACCATACAACACTTTCCGGGAATATGGCCCCTGGGTCGATACCGTGCCGACACTCAGTATCGCCCCGGTATTGGCCCAGTAATCTGCGTTATCAAGGTCCTGTCTTTAACAGGATCTTGATAACGCAGATTACTGGGCGGATGCTGGGTCGATACCGTACTGATAATTTCAGTATCGCCCCGGTATCGGCCACAGCATCGGCCCAGTAAGCTGCGCTATCAAGGTCCTGTCTTTAACCTTTAACGCGCAAGACGGCCAAAAACTGCTTCTGCAGTGGTCTTGAGCAAAGTCCATTTTCAGAATAAGACGACTATTTTCGTAAAATTTGGATGGAATGACTGGCTCAATATTAATAGTAAATAAACACTTGGTGTAAACTTTAATTTGAACAAGAGGTCCAAGGATCTGTTACCTGGACCATTAAGCCTGGTTTTCACATTCACTAAGCTGAGCGTAAAATTATCGTGCGTGAAATGTCACGCGCGAGACGACTGTCCTGACATTAGCGTGATTTTCATTCAATCAGCGTCTGTTGAGATATAGGGCCAATGAATGCACATGCAGAACGAGGAGATGAGGAGATTGATGCAGGTGCTATGCAAAACTTAGGTCATCTAGCTGGGACCCGTGCTTCTGATGACGCGTACAAACTCCGTGATAGGCTTAAAGACTATTTTGTCTCTGCAGCAGGTGAGGTTACCTGGCAAACGGAAATGGTGCGAAGAGGAATTGTTCAGTGACAGTGTACGTGATCTTGTTGTATAAGATTCTGTAAAACCAGTACATAGCAGAAAATTCTACAGATCAGTGAATTCGACAAAATAACAAGACATTGCTAGCGCGCACCCACGCATGAATTGACGGGTAGGCTATATTACTATCTATGAAGAGATTGTAGTAGTAGTAGTAGTAGTAGTAGTAGTAGTAGTAGTAGCAGCAGCAGCAGCAGCAGCAGTAGTAGTAGTAGTAGTAGTAGTAGCAGTAGCAGTAGCAGTAGCAGTAGCAGTAGCAGTAGCAGTAGTAATCGTCGTAGCAGTCATAGTAGCAGTAGTAGTAGTTGTAGTAGCAGCAGCAGTAGTAGTAGTAGTGGTAGTAGTAGTAGTAGTAGTAGTAGCAGCAGCAGCAGCAGCAGCAGCAGCAGCAGCAGCAACAGCAGCAGCAGCAACAGCAGCAGCAGTAGTAGTAGTAGTGGTAGTAGTGGTAGTAGTAGCAGTAGTAGCAGCAGCAGTAGTAGTAGTAGCAGCAGCAGCAGCAGCAGCGGCAGAAGTAGTAGTAGTAGTAGTGGTAGTAGTAGTAGTAGTAGTAGTAGTAGTAGTAGTAGTAGTAGTAGTAGTAGTAGTAGTAGTAGTAGTAGCAGTAGCAGTAGCAGTAGCAGTAGCAGTAGTAATCGTCGTAGCAGTCATAGTAGCAGTAGTAGTAGTTGTAGTAGCAGCAGCAGCTGCTTGTATTCGTATGTGTGTGTGAGTCAATTGTCAGCAACAATTAAATGTTTCCCATAACACGCAAGCACTGTTCTTGCAGTCTATAGCCCCCCCCCCCCACCCCTCCACCTCCTCTTCCTCTCTTCCCCTCCTCACTGCCATCATCCACGTCCCATTCCATCCTCCTCCAGATCATCCTCCTTTTCCTCTCTGTAAGCTCCTTTCTTTGCTTCCCCGTGTCGTTGTCGTCAACAACATGGACAAACAACATACTTATCAATTTTTTAATATTTATGCATTTATGACATTATATGCATTTATGATACCTGGTCGCTCAAGAGCGTTGCCAATAGCTTTCCATATGTTGCTTCTTCGCTCGGAATCTTTGTAGTGCCTATTTGTGGCATCATACAGTTCTTCATACTTTGCAACTTCTAATATTAATTTTTCTTCTACTCGAGACATGCTGCTTTCAATACGGACATGTAATGAAATAAATCAAACCAGGAAAACTCAGGCATGTCAGAGTGACTGATCGTATGCGAACCGAGAAATAATCGTGCGGGGTCGTTTCCAAAATATACGCGCGTGTTTTATCGTTTTGTATCGGTTCAGCTTAGCGCATGTGAGTACAGGCTGTTAGGAATACATATGTACGATTTTTCCTATCGCTCAGCTTAGCGAATGTGAAAACCAGGCTTTAGAATTTCATAATCCAATATGGAGGCGGAAAAATCAGCTAATCGAAATTCTGACTAGTTTTTCGGGAGACAATCATCATGGGGTACTTCTGGCCAAATTGGGTTAAAATCGGGTCATTGACTGTGGACGAGTACCGATAGTCTTAAGGAATTGCTGGCATATTTTCAAAAGATCTAAGATTTCATCCAAACCAGAGCCTACCACCATATGATCCTTCTAGACAAATTTGGTAGAAAACGATCAAGCTTTTAAGGAGAAAACATGATTTGACAATTTCCAGCAAATTTTAATAAAATTCCAGATTTCCACCCAAAGAGTGACGAATCGAAACTCTGAATGGACATTCTAGAGCCTATGAGCATAGGATGCTTTCAGCCTAATTTGGTTGAAATCAGTTTAAATTGTAAGATGCAATTTGACAATTTCCGGTAAATTTAAAATAAAATCTAAGATTTTGACCCAAAAATTGACCGACAAAATTCTGAATAGAGGTTTTCGTGAAGCCTACCACAATAGAAACCGTCCAGCTAAATTTGGTTGAAATCCACCAAGCGGTTAAGGAGATGTGTTTTGACAATTTCCGTTAAATTTTTCATAAAATTAAGATATTCAACCAAGAAATGTAGCAATCAAAATTCTGAATAGATGGTCTGGAGCCTAGCACGCTAGCGTCCGTCTAGCCAAATATGGTTGAAATCCATCAGGCAGTTAAACAGCAGATGCGTTTTGTCATTTTCCAGTAATTTTTTTTACAAAATCTAAGATTTTCACTAAAACCATTGACCAATCAAAAATCTGAATTGACGTTCTAGAGCCTACCTTCATATGATCATTAAAGCCAAATCTGGCTGAAATCTGTCAAGAAGTTATTAAAGAGGGAGATGCATTTTTACACTTACCGGATGTTCTAAATCGCAGATTTTCACAAAAAATGACCAATAACAAATTTGAAGAGAGGACCTAGCGCCTACCTCCATAGGATCCGTCAAGCTAAATATCGTTAAATCTGTTAAATGTTCATGAAATCTAAGATTTTCAACCACAAAATGACAGTAAAAAATCTGAAATGAGTTTCCAGAGCCTACCTTCATAGAATCATTCTAGCCAAATTTGATTAACATCCGCCAAGCAGTTTAGGAGGAGATACAGTTTAAAGCGAACGTTGACAGACAGACGACGGACGGTCGCCAATAGAAATATAAGCAATAGAAATATAACACAAGTTTCATAGGAGATTTGTTACGTCACGAATTGAATCAGCTAGCCGAAACAATGTATTAGCATACTAGCCTAGGCCCTCTATAATCTTTCCTCTAACTACTAGCTGACCCCCTTCCTGACGCTTCGAAAAAATCTAAAATATGTATTCCTTCTAGATAAAAGCATGACATTTGGTATATGGCTACCAAAAGATATGATAGTTACCTATCTTTTCCTATATTATCCACAAGTTCGAGTTTTGTAAGACTTTAACAAGCGTGATTTGCTATCTAAGAGCTGCGACTTAGACAGCTTTGTCAGATATGTCCAAAGGTTTACCAACAGACCGACTGACCTTTCCAGAGTATCCCTCCATCATCTGACCTCGTATGACGTCATAATCAGCTTCGTGCGTGTATGATGACGTCACAATCATTACATCACAAAGGGTTCCATATCGACCGTCATCAAATCTCAAATAGTCCAACACGTTGTATGAATTGTATGTCTTTGTAATTCTTTGCTATTTAATAAACGCTGTTGAATATTTTGAAACTAATTGGACTGGGCGCTGTTGCTTCCTTAGGCAGCAACAGCACCCAGTCAAATTAGTTTCAAAATATTCAACAGTTTACCTGTGTAGTTTTTTGCCAGTTGGTAGTCAGGGTGTTCAGAGATTGATCGATCCCAACACGAGCGAGGTGTGGGTGGAGTTTAGCGAGAGATGGGCGGGGTATAGCTAAAACTGGAAAGGTCCATTGGCAGATAGACGGACGGACGAGCGGATGGTCGGAACGACAGACACATATGCAGACAGGTTGGCGAGAGGACGGACGGACGGACAGATATACAGACAGACACATTTATATTATTTGCAAATCGCAACTAAAAGCTTTTTCTACATGCTATATTGTAGATTGTTGGAGATTGTTCGTCTTACACATTTTGTTATACAATTCACTATATTCTTTATCGCCGTAATGAAATGTTACATTTTGAAGGATTCACAAAAAATCATTTCATCCTCCACGCACATTCAAAGGTCCGATAAAATCGCAAATCATAAGATTCTTTCGTTCTACTCTGTTCGATGTAGTGTTGTTCCGATTAATCGATTTGATTGATGATTGATTGGTTTGCTTCTAGTCAAATTATTCAACAGATTATTTCTTAAATTATTAAGAATCTGTCATACCTGCGACTTGGTTTGAAAGGGGTACAACTATCCTTGAACACGCTATAATTAGTGCAATCAAAATGAGTAAAAAATGAGAACCTGTTATGATCAATCATTAACTGATCATTGGTTAGTATATAAAACAAATCATCGATCACAAAAATAGTATTAATTCCCAAAACTTGTATGATACTTTGAAAGCGTGAGGCCATTTAGCCGGTTTTCTTCGAAAAATTCAAGCATATACTGAAAATGTAAAACCACAGCAGACCCGAGTTTGAACGTGTCCAAATTAAACACAACAAAGCAATCATGTGTGATGGATCAGGTTTTAAATGCGACAAAAACAGATGCAAAGTAAACAACTATATTGTAAACCAACACACATTCCTGAACAAAAAATGAATATGATATCCGGACAAATATGCATTGTTATTCTGAGAATGTAGTCTATATGATTAATTGTGCCCTTTGCCAGAAACAATATGTTGGTGAAACAAAAAAATGCATTTAGAGCACGTGCTCGACGCCACGTTTATGATATTACTACCTCAGCGGGTACACCAATTGCTCACCATTTCCAACTTCCTGATCATTCAGTTGATCATCATTTTGACATCATGCCAATAGAACAGAGTCCGACTCTTGATAGTGAAGATACGAGTGCATACAAATGCACAATTTGGAAAAAATGTAGATTCAGGAATATCACAAAAGAACAAAATTATCCAATTTCAGCTCATATAAAAACAGACGTAATGTTGAATTCGCGAAAAACATTGGATTCACAGTTGCAATCTAAATTAAAGGAACCGATCAGAGCACGACCAGTAATAGCTTACAATAGAAATCCAAACCTGAAAGATTTGCTAGTAAGATCAAACTAAAGACATCATAGTTCCCAACAACAATGACACGGTTTCATCCCTACTTAAATAAATTAAAACCCAACAAAAATTAATTGTATGGCAACTTCATATCCAAAGGACATCTTTTAATTTTGTATCTACAAGTCTGTGCGCGTGCGTGCCTGAGTGGAGCATTGTGCGTGCGTGCGTGCGTGCGTGCGTGCGTCTGTTGCGTTCGTGCATGCGCTATTACATGCATTATTGCATCCATTCCCTATATCAAAGGGATGGAGCACAGTGATATTGACGTCATGTGGTCAAAGGTCAAGGTGTCTTTGGTATAAAACTCATTTTTATGTCTAGGATTTTGGTTTAGCTCAACATATCATTTTATATCTCATGATTGGATCATCCTATTGGGACTAAACTGGACACCTGCTTCCCTATATCAAGGGGACGGCATACAATGGTATTGACGTCACAATATCAAAGGTCAAGGTCACGGTGAGTGTGACCTTGGAACAAAACCATTTTACGGTTAATCTTCTAGTTTAGCCCAGCATATCGTCTTATATCTTGGGATTGGTTCACATTGGACAAATGCTTCCCTTTATCAAGTGGATGGATCGCAATGATATTAAGGTCAAAATTCACGATCATGGTAACATTTATATATAAAATACATGTATTAACACTACTTTTCTTCTGCTTAGCTCATCCTGCCTTTATGTCAGAATTCGTCTAGTTATTGGAACTAAGTATGGGCATAGAGTTACTTCAACCAGTAAGGAGTAGCACAAAGACATTCAAACTTTTGATGTCAATTTCATCGTGATCTTGATACAAATGTAAATTTGCATTTGGAAATACAAAAATGTCAATCAAAAGTTTCGCCAATATCCGATCAGTGTAACACTGATGTCTTGTTATTGGCGAAAATTAAAATTTTTGCCCTTTTCATCGATTGGTTCTGTTATGCTGTCTGTCTGTCTGTCTTATCTATTTGTCTATCTGTTGGTGTCCAATCTCTTAAGTGTATGGTTTAGCTCTACATATCGTCTTATATGTTGGCATGTCTTCACAGTATTGGGACAAAACTTGGACACTTCCTTATATTAAGGGGATGGAGCAGAATCATATTGGCGCTATGATGTCAAAGTACAAGGTCATTGTGACCTTGGTATGAAACTATATTTACGGTTAACTTTTTGGTTTAACTCAACATATCGTTTTATGTCTCAGGATTGGTTCATACTATTGGGACTAAATTTGGACTCATACTTCCTTATATCCAACGGGTCGAGCACAATGAGGTCATAAGATCAAAGTGAAAGGTCACTGTGAACTTGGTATGGCAAAAATTTTTATGGTTAAGGTTTTGGCTTCGATCAACATATTGTCTTATATCACAGCATGGCTTTACCTTATTGGGACTAAATTTGGACACATGCTTCCTTATATCAATACTGGGTCAATATGGCCCGATATTGTCCCAGTACTGGACTGGTAACCTGCGTTATTATAATGCCATACCTGCATGAAGACAATAAATGACAAGTCTATAGAGCTAATTAATTATGTCAAATTCTAAATTCACATGCAAGACAAATAATAACATTGACAAACTTCGCTTCTATAATTCAATGGAAGATATCTCTATGAGTTGGTACATAGGTGTATCAATCAAGAAAACTACTTTTATCAATAAATAATAAATTCTTTTATTTACAAAACGTAAAGTATTTTGAGATTTACAATAATTACATATCCCTCATTGATTGTGACAATAACACCTGGCTAGTACCAATAGAATGTTTAGATATAAATACTAACAGGTAAGTAAAAATAGACATACAAAATATTAGTCAGCCATCTGAACCAACCCTTTGAGTGCCAAAGACCAAATAGGAAAAAAACATTCAAGCATTAAAAGGTGGAGGAAGGATTAAATTTGATAATTGACGAAAATAATGAATGATTTGGTAATTTATATTTTCTGTCATGGAATTCATTGTTAGGATAAATGAACAAATTCCAAACAGATCACACACATACGCACGCATGCACGCACGCACACACGCACACACACACACCCATGCATGCTCACAGCCACATACACATGCACGCATTCCCAGTAAAATCCCCGCAATTTGGTCACAAGCTATAACAGTAATATTTTACTTTGTTATCTTATGGGCATAATATCAGTCTACAAGCACTACATACATTTTAATTTATATATATATATATATATATATATATATATATAAGCACCTCTGAGTGTCAAAATGTAGTTTGATAAACACAGATGACCTCTCAATAGAGGTCAGTTGTTATATGATATTCAATCAGGTCAGGAAAATTACACGTTCCTGCGTTTCGGGGAAACCACTTTTTACTACAGGGCAACCAAATTTTAACACATTGGTCGCCCTGGGGGAGGGGGGGGGGGGACAACCTAGATAATTTGTTATTTTCAAGGCCTGTATATGTACTCATGGTGAGTATTTATTTTATTTAGTCTTTACCCTTTCACACTCAAATTTGTTCAAGAGAATTTCAATTTTCTCATAGAAAATGTCCATTTACAGAGCAAGAGAAGACTGTTTTTGAAAATTTACCACTGGAGTGACTGGCTCGGTTATCGAGCCAGTCATTCCAGTGGTAAATTTAAAAAAATAGTCTTCTCTTGGTCTGCGAATGGTCATTTCTGAAGACCAAGTGATACAGAAGTCATTTTTTGGCTGATATGAGGGATAAGGGATTACTATAATGCTTGAGTTGGTATTTACAAGGATTCTGTAATTTGTATAGCTTATAACAATACATATTTTCAACAGAATTTATAGAAATGGGCCAACCTGGAAGTACAGTCTGGCAACCTAATTTAAATCGCATACTCGCCCCTGGGGGGGGGGGGGAGAAGAGGGGGGGAGGGGGGCAACGAAATATTTTTCCTGCCAATATGTGGCCAGCAAGACGGTGGCTCTCTAAGACAGTTCTAACAGAACCACCATCTTTGGCTTCGGCCAAAAGCTTTAATAGGGACTTGTGTCTCTAATTCAATTTATTTATTTGGAATGAAATTATCATGTGTTAAGATTTATTTCATTCCATTACATATAGATACACAGTTTTTGTATCTAAAAGTATACAATTTTAACAATTTTATTTTCAAGCATTCTGTTGTGAATAAACCCTTTTGACTCTTACCACTCTGATGTCAATATTCTATCTTTTATTGTGTGAATAGCAAAGAGACTGGTGTACATTTTTCAACAATTTTGGTGGATGATGTTGCTGTCTACGACAGCAACATCTTCCATCAAATTTGTTGTAAAATGAATACCATGTAGTTCATCTTTTAATTTAATTTGAAAATTAAAAATTTTGAAATCAGTGTGGTAAGAAGCCATTACAGCATTAACCCTTTCATCATGTTAATTGTTATGATTGCTAAAAAAAATCCAAGCAAGCCAAAAGAACTTTTTTTAGAATTTTCCACTGAATGGCTGGCTCGTTAAGGAGCCAGCTCGTTACTGAGCCAGCCATTCCAGAGGTAAATGTTCAAAAATACTCTTACCTTGGCCAGCGTTAAAGTGTTAACAAAGATACCAAGAACAAAAATAGTTACAGACAATTCTGAGGAATTCCGAGTGATAAGGATTTGGCTGTGAAAAATTGCTCGATGGAAAGAATGTTGGAAATAAGGCCTTAAAACTCAGGCATTATTGTTTTAGATATGGAACAAGAGTGCCGCTTAGCGGCGCTAATATACGCCCGTCTTTAATGAAATTTAATCCTTTCAGGGAGGATAACTCTGGCAAATATGGACAGGTCTCATCGAAACAAAATCATGGCAATTCGACTCTACATAACTGTTCAATGGAAAACTGAATTTGAAATGTAGGTTCGAAACTCCCTAAGATCGGGGCCGGAAAATATTTTTTGACAAATTTTACTCTTTTCAGGGGGGATAACTCTCACAAATACGGATGGATTTCGCTGAAACAAAATCATGACACATCATCTCTAACTAGTATAATCACTGAAAGGAATTTCAAATGAGGATTAAAAACTTTCTTAGATCTGGCCTGGACACAAAATCTTTATGCATTTTAGGCATCTTAGGGGAGATAACTCTTACAAATATGGACGGATCTCGCCGAAGCAAAATCATAACACTTCGTCTGTACATACTATGTCCAGACAAAAAAATTTCAAATGCAGATTAAAAACATTTTGAGATATGGTGCTAAAACAAAACACTTTAAGCGTTTTAAGCATTTCAGGGGGGATAACTCTCACAAATATGGACAGATCTTGTAGAAACAAATTTATGACATATCGTCTCTACCTAATATATCCAATGAGAAAAATTCAAACGTAGCTTAAAAACTTTTTGAGATATGGCCCGGACACGAAGATTTTGAAACATTTTAGAGGGGATAACTCTGGCAAATATCGACGGATCGCGACAAAACTAAATCATGACACTTCATCGCCCCATAATATATGTGCACTGGAGAAAAAATTTCAAATATAGGTTAAGTACGACATACAGCCTGGACAAAAGATTTGTGACACATTTTACACATTTCAGGGGGGAGTTATCTCGCAAATATCGAAAGATCTCGACAACCCTAAATCATGACGCATCATCGCTGCCTAATATGTGAACTGGATACAAATTTTAAATGTAGGTTAAGAAGTTTCTTAGATATGGCCTGATAGACACAACGCGCTGTCACAAAATATGACCCATTTTTTCAAAACAGGCGCATAAATATTAAGTTAGGAGAGGTTCTAAAACTAAAACATAAATTGGTATGGCCTTAGCCCTTTAACACTCATATCAGCCAAAAATTTATATTTTTGAAAATTACCACTTGAATGACTGGCTCGATAATCTTGTTCTGCAAATGGAGATTTTCTATGAGATAATTGAAATTTCATTGAAAAAATGTAAGTGTTTAAAGGGCTAATAAACATTTTGTTTATAGGCAGCAGCAGCAGCAACTACCACTGAAATTAGTTTGAAAAACTTCAACAGCTTACCTGGCTGCATCATTAGCTTGAAATTTAGATTCTGAGAATTCATGTTTCAAAGATTAAAATCGATTCCGATTCCAACATGGACATGGGCGGAGCTTAGCTAGATATGAATCCCTAAATTATACTATTAAGTTGTTGTATGTTTGGATAATAAGTTGAGATGAACTTCCACTTCCATCCAGCCAACGTTATTTCAAATTATTTAATGCACTAGCTCTTACATCGTAATTCTGAGCCAGTCATTCCAGTGGTAAATTTTCAAAAAATAGTCTTTTGGCCCACAAATGAACATTCAATAAGAAAATATTTTGATTTTCTTGATTAAATTTAGACATTAAAAGGGTTGATAAATATTCTGTTGAATATTTTGATACATATTTGACTGAGAGCTGTTGTCTACAGCAACAGTCGCCCAGTCAAATTAGTTTCAAAATATTCAAAAGCTTACCCAAAAATCTAGATTCTGGAATTCAGATTTGAAAGTATCAAATTGATTCCGACATGTACAAAAAAGTGGGTGGAGCTTAGCTAAGAATGGGCGGGGCATAGATATAAATTGACCTCCCGATTGAACTGCGAGTGTGACATCAGAGGGAAATCTTAATGAAGTCTCTGCATTTAACACTTCTTACTAGCAATAGAGAGAATGGGATCTGATCTGTCATTCCAGTATATGACATCATAAGCAAATATGTCAAATGTTATAAGACGTCACAATCAAGATGACGTTTAGCTTCATTTGATCATTACTTGCTTCATAAAATACCATTACAATGTTGTATGTCCCTCTGTAATATAAAGAATAATACTTAAAATTTGTCTAGAAGTCCTTTTCTCTTAGATCTATTTGCAATTTAATACTTTAGAAAACTTACCACTGAAATCACTGGCTGAGTTTACTGAGCCCGTCATTCCAGTGGTAAGTTTTCCAATAATCATCTTCCTCTTGATCACCCACAAGAGGATATTCCTCAAGACCGCTCAGGATAAGGCAGGCATTTTTGTCCAGCTTTTACTGAATTTCAAAAGCAAAGAAACAGTACATTTTGCCGTCCATATGACGTTCCTCCATCTTTAAGGGGCACGTGTATCTGGCTTCATCATATACTAGTGAGCTTCAAAGTATATGGAAGATAATTTGAAATGCAATTATTGCTTCTTTACCCAACACAGCAGATCTCTCTGTCACAGAGTGAAGTATGACTGGTCAAGGTCTGCGGCGAGGAGTTGAACTCATATGTGTGACACCTCAACATGCTGTTGACCTCTGCGGTGGTCATCTCGCTATTGGACACGACATTGAGCTGAAACACAAACAACTGGCATTTGTTTTAACCATTTCAATGACGAATGCCTGAAAAAGTAAACTTTTTACAATGTATAAGACTTTTTCTATGTCAATTTTGAAATTTATATGACTGGAAGTCATTGCTGCCTTAAGCCTATAACACTCATACCAGCCAAAAACAACTTCTGCTGTGGTCTTGAGAAATGTCCATTTGCAGACCAAGTGAAGACTATTTTTGAAAACTTACCACTGGAATGACTGGCTCGATAACAGAGCCAGTCATTCCAGTGGTACATTTTCAAAAACAGTCTTCTCTTGGTCTGCAAATGGACATTTTCTATGAAATTGATATTTTCTTGAACAAATTTAAGTGTTAAAGGGTTAAAGGCAGCAATGGCTCCAGTCATATTAATTTCAAAAATACTCAACAGCTTTTCTGTTTGTTCGCCCGGAGATTGAGATACGGGGAATTTATCTGTGAAAGGGTTAATAACAGTGTATCGTTAGCTTGCAGAATATTTGGTGCCAATGAATCTATCTTATTCGCTAAACCTACCGGTTATCGAATTCTAAGAGGCCCTGGGCCAGCATATCGAGCATTTGTGACACTTTAACCTTCCATCTAATTGAGGAATCTGATCGGTCACTCGAATATCTGATGTCATAGTGAAATACGGCACATACTAGCCGACATCACAATCATAATGACATATCTAGCTTCATTATAAACAGTGAAAAATCTGTTGAGTGTGTGAAGTTTTTGTGATAAATTTACAATCTAAAAAAACATTCTGTTGACTATTTTGAAACTAATTTGACTGGGTGCTGGTGCTGCCATAGGGGGCATCAGCACCAAGTCAAACAAGAACGACAATCAGAGATTGCTAAAGTACGTCCCCCATTCCGTCAAGCAAACCTCCCAACCAAGATTGGTCACCATAACCGTGACCGTTGAAACCAAAATCGATAGGGTTCTTCGAAACACCAATGACAAGCTCCCACCCAAGATTAGTAATGATCCCTTAAGTTGAACTCGAGTTATCATCTGGAAACGCAATATTACGTAATTAATTAGGTCAGTGACCTTGATGTTTGACAGTTTCATGCCAAAATCGATATGGTTCTTCTAACCACCAAGGACAAGCTCCCACGCCAGATTGGTAACGATCCCTTCAAAAGAACTCGAGTTATCATCCGGAAACACAATATTATGTAATTAATAAGGTCCCCATGACCGTGACCTTTGATGGTTTGGCACAAAAATCAATAGGGTTCTTCGGACAACCAAGGACAAGCTCTCACACCAGATCGGTAATGATCCCTTCAATAGAACTTCATCCAGAAATGAAACCTGAATGGACGGTTGGATGGACAAAGCAAACGCTATACACCACTCATATATTTATATGGGGGGGGGGACATAATTAGTTTAAAAAATATTCAACAGCTTACTTGTACAGTTACTTTGAAATTGGGATTCTGGGAATTCAGGATTCAAAGTATATAAATTTTGATTCCAACATGCATCAAGGCTTGGCATAGATTGGCTAGAAATGAGCTTGGCATAGCTAGAGATGAGCGGGGCATTGCTAGAAATGAGTGGGCATAGCTAGAAATGAGCGGGCATAGCTAGATTTGAGCGGGGAATAGCCAGAAACGGGTGGGGCATAGCTAGAAATGGGTAGGGAATAGCTAGAAATGAACGGGCAGAGGTAGAAATGAGCGGGCATAGCTAGATATGAGTGGGGCAAGGCTAGAGAAATGGGTGGGGCATGGCTAGAAATGAGCGGGGCATTATAAGCTAGAAATGAGTGGGGTATACCTAGAAATGAGCGGGGCATAGCTAGAAATGAGTGGGGCATAGCTAGAAATGGGTGGGGCATAGCTAGAAATGGGTGGACTCTGAGCATAGCCAGAAATGAGCTGGGCATAGCCAGAAATGAGCTTGTATAGCTCGAAATGGGCGGAGCATAGCTAGAAATGAGCTTGGCATAGCTAGAAATGCGTGAGCTAGAAATGAGCAGGGCATAGCTAGAAATGAGTGGGGTATACCTAGAAATGAGCGGAGCAGTTAGAAATGAGCGGGGCATAGCTAGAAATGGGTGGGGCATAGCTAGAAATGGGTGGAGCATAGCTAGAAATGAGTGGGGCATAGCTAGAAATGAGCTTGGTATAGCTCGAAATGGGCGGAGCATAGCTAGAAATGGGCAGGGAATAGCTAGAAATGGGCTTGGCATAGCTAGAAATGGGCAGGCATAGGTAGAAATGGTTTGGCATAGCTAGAAATGGGCGGGGCATAGCTAGAAATAGGCGTGGCATAGCTAGAAATGCATCACTCTATTTTCAGATCACCGCTATTTGAGTCACTATGTCGAGATATCCTAGTCTTTGCATAGAATTCAATAAAAAACAGCTGACAAATTCGCCAGCAACAGTTTTCAGCTAAATTCTGTTCAGAATTTTACTATCATAATGGCAATAAATGTATCTCATTCATATTACATATCACACTTTGTTTGGATTTTGATCATCATCATTACACCTCCACTACGCACACTCACTACCACCACACTCATCATCATGACCACCATCATCATCATCATTACACCTCTACTACCATTAACACATCCCCATCATCATCATTACACCACCACCACCATCACCACCCATCATCATCATCACCATCATCATCATCATCACCACCCATCATCATCACCATCACTGCCTATCATCATTGATAACCACGCATCACCACCCATCATCATCACCACCCATCATCAACACCATCACCACCCATCATCATCACCACTCATCATCATCACCACTCATCATCATCACCACCCATCATCATCACCACTCATCATCATCATCACCACCCATCATCATCATCACCACCCATCATCATTACATCACCATGGAACATTGAAGATTAACTCGGAAATAACATAAACTGTTTCTAAAACAAAATAAAACAGACTGTTGATTATTTTGGACATAATTTGATCGGAAGCCTAAGACAGCAATGACTCCCAATCTAATTAAGTCCAAAATACTCAATAGACCATTTCTTACATCATATTTAACCCTGAACACACTGATGTCACTATTTCATCTTTTACGGTGTCAATAGCAAAACAACTAGTGTACATTTTCCCACAATTTTGCTGGAAGATGTTTCTGTCTACAACAGCACCATCCTCCACCAAATTTGTGGAAAAATAAATACCAGTTCATCATTTAATTTAATTTGAAAATTTAAAAATTTTGACATCAGTGCTAAAGGGTAAACTAATATTAACTAACGTTTCTGTGGGGTTTTTCGAAACGGGTTAACTTATTTATGGACGGTACCGTTAGAGCTGGGCGGTATTGATATTTATATGACGGTATCGGTACCATGAAAAATACCGCGGTACCACGGTATACCATCATCTGAGCTTGAGGCATGCCACGAAATTAGAACAATTTTTTCCATTTCATTTTCACTTCTATCTCCAATCAACGGTAAATACAGGTAAAATAAATAAATCAGCTTCCTGATTTAGAGAAGAAAAACATGACTATTGCGACTGTTTAGTTTCACGATTTTATTAGGTCACTATTTTTATTGACGTAATATCATTCACGGGAATATCGGTCAAAGGGTGTGGTCGACTCGCTAACTATAACCCGCCGTTTGAGACATTGGGGCACACTATTTTCAATCTGGATTGTTCTTGCTATTAACGCGTGCGACCAGCAAACAGTAAATTTTATTTTGGCAGTCGAGCGCTTTGATAAACAGAGTCCAGACAAAATCCGTGAGTATTTAAACGGGGCGAGTGTTGTACTCTTTTATTTCTGTTGGAGTCGTATATTCTGTTACTCGCGAAAACAGGCCTATACACATACATATAACACGACATTGAATATAGCCGATTCCAAAGCTTCTAATAATTACCGA
This sequence comes from Chaetoderma sp. LZ-2023a, assembly GCA_034401795.1. NCBI lineage: Eukaryota > Metazoa > Mollusca > Caudofoveata > Chaetodermatida > Chaetodermatidae > Chaetoderma > Chaetoderma sp. LZ-2023a. The sequence goes on from CM067360.1 coordinate 120,912,017, forward strand.
ATACCCGATGTGCAGACTCGTTATTCGCCATGCTTCACGTGAACAATGCGTGTAAAAAGCTCTTTCCGCGAACTTCCGATGTGTAGCCAGTTGAAAAATGAATTACAAAAACTAAAACACTTAAACTGGATTTAATCCTTAAAGAAATTTCTTAAAACAAGCCAGAAAAATAAAAAAATAACGACTTCAACGCTGCTTGTTGTTAATAAATTAGCACGTTATCAAAATGGCGCGAGCAAATACTACGTTTTAGTAAATTTTCATTGACAAATTCAGCATAGTAATGTATTTTCCCACGGTCTAGTTCATGAACAATCAATCAGATACGTCTTTGCGAGATCGCTGTTGTGTTTGAATAGCACGCAGTTTGTATGTTATTTTGTTATTCTAGCGTGTTTGTTCGGTGACAAAAGGCTTGGAGTAATAAATTACAAATAATAGAAACGGGAATAGGGAATATATTATAGTGTAATTACTACCGGCGGATGGCCAGAGAATGAGTTTAGATGTTTTAAATAAAGCAATTTTACCGTGAAACTTTCAAGACGTACGTTTGACATACAATTCTTCCTGTCATTATTTTGTAATTGACGTCTTGATGTTTGTTTTTACAACGACCCTTTCACCTCAACTCGGCTAATAGTTAAGGATGCCTGTATTTTTGGCACTACTAGCACTTATTTACCCTTGGTCAAGTCAGATTTTATGAATATATTTCTCAAATATTGCTCAAACATTATGGACGGTATTCACGGTATTTGGAAATGTCAACGGTCACGGTATCGGTTCACGGTATACCGCGGTCCTCACGGTATTACCGTCAGACCGCCCAGCTCTAGGTACCGTACAGTGTTTCAATCTTAAAGCAATCTGCTAAATGTTTTGAAAAACTTACACTTAGTTTCAATACATTAAAGGTGCATATTCACACCAAAATGCTTGAAAATAATATCATTAAAATTGTATACTTTTATAGACCTAAATTATGTGCGTAGATGTAATGAAACGAAAATCTTAACATACGATGGTTTCATTCTGTATAAATTAATATAATTTTTCAGTTGCAAACTTGAATTAGGGACTCCGCCGTGTCTCTAATTCAATTTTACAACTTACAAAATTATATTAATTTTTATGTAAGGAAGCCATCATATCAAGCCTAAAAAAGTATATAATATTAACAATTTTATTTTGAATCATTGTGGTGTCAATATGCACTTTTAAGCCAAATATTTCTTTACCTAGAATGTAATAGGTAGAGTTCAAAGATTGAATTCCTACAAGTGGGCCATGGCAGTATATAAATCTCAGGATACGCAAATAATTTTGCAAAAGAGCAAAGAAATTCATAATCTATTATACATGGAACTATTACCATTCATAGCATATATATTATGCCAATAAATAACACAGGAAACCAAAACCTTATGAAATTAGGTACAGTACAGCTCATACTTAAGCTAACATGTTTGGAAAACAAAAAGTGAAACATGTTAATATGATTTTGAACATGATGTAAGAAATGTTCTGTTGAATATTTTGGACTTAATTTGAATGGAAGCCAGTGCTGCCTTAGGCAGAGAGAGAGGCCTTAGGCAGCAATGGATTTCAATCAAATTTTTATTTTATTTTGCCTTTGAAACATATTACGTTATTTCTGAGTTATACTAATGTGACTAATAGTGCTTATATGATAATGCAAAAACAAATGAGGCATGAATTTTAAAAAGTATATTAGCTGATAGATCTATTTGGCTTGAGCCAGTCATTCCAGTGGTAAAATTTCAAAAATAGTCTTCTTTTGGCGTACCTGACAGGTTAACCCTATAATGCTCATATCAGCCAAAAACAGCTTGGTCTTGAGAAACGTCCATTTGCAGACCAACAGAAGACTATTTTTGAAAATTTACCACTGGAATCACTGGTTCGATAACCGAACCAGTCATTCCAGTGGTAAATCTTCAAAATTTGGACATTTCTCAAGACCACTGCAGAGGCCGGTTTTGGCCGGCTTGACCATTAACCTTTTAACACTTATATCAGCCAAAAATGGCTTCTGCAGTGGTCTTGGAAAATGTTCATTTGCAGGCCAAAAGAAGACTATTTTTGAAAATCTACCACTGGAATGACTGGCTCGTTAACCGAGCCAGTTATTCCAGTGGTAAATTTTCAAAAATAGTCATCTCTTGGTCCGCAAATGGGCATTTTCTATGAGAAAATTTAAATTTAAATTTTCTTGAACAAATTCGAGTCCTAAAGGGTTAAAACTTTACCGTAATATGGTCTCAAAGTTGGACAATTTGAATATTTCCCTATTAAGTGTTCATCTGCTGAATTTCCATGGGGTTTAACTATGGACAAGCTGAAAATTTTGAAAACAATTTGACCGAAATTTGTCCTCCAAATATTCAGCAGTCGGACAGTTAAAATGACCATTTGCAAGCCAAGAGAAGCCGCGTTTTGAAAATTTACCACTCAGTTATTCAATCCCGAAATATCCTGTGAGCCAAGATGCTTTGCTAAAGGCAAACACTTAATGTTGCCACTGCCGTCATAGAAAAAGTCATACCCAATCGCTTCATGATGCAAAAATGACTGGACTGTCACATACAGACTAACAGCTTCCAATCAAAATAAATTTGAAAATATTCGACAGATTTCCCTTATGGTTGCCATGAAAATGAGATTGGGGGAATTAATCGATGAGAGTGTTACAAGCGAGGAAAAATCTGGAAAACTGTTCCCTGAGAGGAATTACCCTTTAAGCGTTAAGTCAACCGAAAATGGAATCTTCAGTGACCTTTGGCAATGTCCATTTGAGGTCAAGAAACCACAATTTTTGAAAATTTACCACATTAAAAAATTACCTGTTGCCGTACAAATCAACATCGATATAAGCAAACCCATGTTAAACCTTTCACCGACAAAATCCCTGAAAAAGTTAATTCTTTGCGATGCATAGCATATTCTGTTGAATATTTTGAAATTAATATGACTGGAAGACATTGTTGGCTAATAGTTCAAGTCATATTAATTTCAAAATATTCAACAGATATTAAGTTTATTTGCCCTGAGATTGAGATTATAAATGGAGTTTATCAGTGAAAGTGTTAAGCAGTTAAACGTTAGACGTCTTCACTGAGAAGGTCTGTTTAACCCTTTGATGGTCAAGATTTGCACTTAGTGAATGTTCAATTGAAGTCCAAAAGAAGACAATTTTTGAAAATTTCTCAACGGAATGACTGGTTCTGAGTGAATGGTCAATTGAAGTTCAAAATAAGACAATTTTTTTAAATTTCTCAATGGAATGACTGGTTCTGAGTGAATGTTCAATTTAAGTCCAAGAGAAGACAATTTTTGAAAATTTCTCAATGGAATGACTGGTTCTGTTATTGAGCCAGTCATTATAGTTGTAAAATTTACAAAACGTATTCTTTGACCTTTAAATCAGCATTTATTAAAACGACTGATTTTGGTCGTCATAAATGTCCATTTGCAGACCCAGAGAAGACGATTTTTGAAAATTTACCACCGGGTAAATAATCATACAAATGGGCATTTAGTAAGCAAAGATTTATATATTTATGTTAAATTTCTAATATTGAAGGAATAACCATTTCATGACTAAACTAAGCCAGCCAAAACCCGCCTTCTCTAGTGGTCTTGAGGAAAGTCAATTTTCAAGCCAAGACACATTTTTGAAATTTTACCACTGGAATGACTGGCTCAGTAACAGAGCCAGCCAGTCATTCCAGTGGTAAAATTTGTCTTCTCTTGGCAGGCAAATGGACATTCAATAAGCAAATATTTATATTTTCTTGACCGAATTTTGACATTAAATGATTAAGGAGTAATATATATTCTAAGGTATATGACAGACTAATGATGAAATAAATATATTCTAGAACAAGAATTCCACAGAATTAACTGTCTTTTCTGTCTGCTCATTGACAGTTACCTTGACCCTTGACCGTGTGGTCTCAATATCATTATGCTGCATCAGGTAACATTATATATACTAGGCAACGTTATATTCAAGCATGCAGTTTCAATAGGCTCAAGCAATCCTGGGGCCAGTTTCACAAAGGTGTGTAAGTTACACCCTGTTGCAAAGTAGAAAACAGACCAATCAGAATGCTTCATTTGATATTTATGTCGTACTTAAGTACCCGTTGTAATATTGGCACCAAAATGTAAATGCAAATTATTTACTAAACGTTAAGAACTTAATGTTGGAAAAACCTTGACCCAGTTTGACCTAGTGACCTCAGTATCATAATGCTGGCTTCTTATTGTATAGGAAATCTTGTGTCCAAGTTTGGTTCCAATAGGATTAAGCAATCATAAAATGTAGGCAAAGATGATATACCAAATGCCAGAAATCTAACGCTGATCATGTCGTCGACACCGTCGGTGTTAAATCACCATCATCATCGGAAGTGATACCTATGTCTCGCTTTCTTCTTCGCAGGCAAGACAAAAATTGCCGCAAGACAAAAATTGCCCAAAAGAAAACCGCCATCTAATATGGAATGGGAAATGTGATGCTTGAACCAAAAGCAAAACTTTTTAATAATTAGATAATAAAAGCTACACGAATATTCATACATAAATCAGCATAGCTGGATAAGGCACAAGCGCGTGTGCAAAACCCTGAAAGAGAGGGGCTCAATAAGTTAAATTGATGCATTATTTTCAGCACATATATGCATTTAAATTAAATAAATTATGAAGTATCTATGGATAGTTGCCTTGAATAACCTTAAATTTTGATTCTGAAAATTCAGAATTCAGTTTCAAATCAATGCCAACATGCATACAAGATGGGTGGAGCTTAGCTAGTAATGGGTGTGGCATAGCTAGTAATGGGCGGAGCTTAGCTAGAATGGATCCCTTTATTGGTTAATACTTTGCCAAAGCCAGGTCAATAAGATAGCTTAGGATAATATCCATTAACCATTTACATTCCAGGGACCAGAAATGCTGTGCTTAGGCCCCGCAGTGCCCACTTTTGCAGGGTGCCATTGAGAACAGGGGGTGCAAATAATTGTAAATAATGATATTTAACCCTTTAACACTCACATCGGCCAAAAATGGCTTCAGCCCTGATCTTGAAAAATGTCCATTTGCAGACCAAGAGCAGAATATTTTTGGAAATTTACCACTGGAATGACAGGCTCAATAACTGAGCCAGCCATTCCAGTAGTAAATTTTCAAAAAAATGTGTCTCGTCTGCAAATGGACATTTTCTTTGAGAAAATTGAAATTTCAAAGAAATTCAAGGGAGAAAGGGTTAAACCCACCCCTCATTGCAGCAGTGGGGGTAGGGCGGGGGGGGGGGATGGTGGTGCATATCCCGCATTGCAGGGGTTGGGTGGGGTGCAACATCGCTAAGCACAGTACGGGAGATCAGATACGACAAACGATGTACAATATCATACACAGCATTATGTCAAATATTTTGGAATTACAGTTGACTGGAGCAAGGCTTTCCAGCAGAATTGTTTTCGCAAGCATTTAACGTTTACATTTTCCTGTGCACACATGCCTGCATTGACAAGCTAGCCTATATGCCAGGAATTCTGGGATAGGCACATGTTAATAGAGAAACAAGTAAAAACTTTATAGAGGTACCACGCCCATTTCTACCTACGCTGTCAGGCTTAGCTGGGAGCCTGTTGCTGTTGGCATCTATTATACACTCAGGTAGGCTGTTGACTATTCTGGAACTAATTTGACTGGGTGCTGTTGCTGCCTATGGCAGCAACAGCTCCCAGTCAAATTAGTTCCAAAATAGTCAACAGTCTGTTTATTAAATTGTAAATTCATCAAATACATACAATTCAAATACTTTAGTGACAAACTTCGAGTTTAGAATAGGCATATGTTAATTACTGCGCAATAACTTACTTATCTAGCGTGAAACATCTTCCAGACACTGTCTCCAGCTGAGACTCCTTGGCTGACATTTAGCAACACCACAGGAACTCATTAGCGGCCCGGCATTATCGTGGTAATAAATTCTCACAAAGTTGGCTTAAGATATTATGACCTTTAGAATTATTGCCGAAACAATGAAATCGTGCATAAAATATGTCATGAATAAACGCTTTTACGACTGGCATTTATAGATTGCACGATTGCTTTTTTCACCGGTATATTTCCTTGCACCTGTAGTTTTAAGGAGATGGAATATTTAAACAGGATGCCTATTAGCATGTCTAGAGATGTTAATGATGTCAAGGGAATAATTATGTTTGAAATAAATATCCTATGTAGTTATGGTTTGACTTTTGACATTGTTTGATTGATGATGGGTCACTTACCGGTAAAAATATTTATTACCAAGGGTTAAATATCAGTACAGTATGTCTCAGAAATAAGAGAAATTGTTTCCGAAACAAAAACACACATGTTATTTAGTACAGTTTTGAAACCGATGTAAGAAATATTCTGTTAAATAGTTTGAACATAATAGACCTTTCCAGTTTTAGCTACGCCCCGCCCATCTCTAGCTAAGCTCCACCTACACCTTGCTCGTGTTGTGATCGAACTATCTTTGAACTCCCTGACTATCAATTTCCAGAAAACTATAGAGGTAAGCTGTTGAATATTTTGAAACTAATATGACTGGGTGCTGTTGCTGCCTATGGCAGCAACAGCGCCCAGTCAAATTAGTTTCAAAAAATTCAACAGCATGTTTATTAAATAGTAGAGACATACAATTCGTACAACGTGTCGTACTATTAAGAGTTAAAGACGGGCCTAATAGAATCATTTATGACATAATGATTATGACATCATCCTACATGCCGCTTAGCTGAGTATGACGTCAAGTCATCGATGGATACTTTGGAAAGGTGAATTGGATTGGAAGACACTGCTGCCTTAGGCAGAAATGTCTTCCAATGCAATTATATTCAAAATATTCAAAAGTATGTTTTATTTTGTTTTGGAAACATCTTAAGCTATTTCTAAGCTGTAGGGTAGATCTAACAATGATGAACTGTCATGGATTATTACTAATTAACCCTTGTTTTTCAAACTTGGTCAGGAAGATCTAAATACGGACTGTTTTACAATCCTGAGCAAACATTTGTCTCACAAGCATCAGGGTTTTTCCCCGATCCATAACCGTTATTGAACTTTATTTTGATCCAGCATAACATTAAGCATGGGTGGAAACAACCGGCGTTATAAAATGCAAACAAATTACTGAGAAATCATAGATGGAAGTCGAAGAATTGAAAAATGACTTATTTATTAAAAATATAAAGAACTGGTCAATATGCAATCTAAAATACCACAATGCATAATTATTAAGGTGTGTTCTTGTTGATATGCCAATGGACCTTTCCATTTTTAGCTATGCCCCGCCCATCACTAGCTAAGCGCCACCCACACCTCGCTGTGTTTGGATTGATCGATCCCCGAATGCCCTAGCTATCAATTTCCTGAAAACTATACAGGGAAGCTGTTGAATATTTTGTAACTAATTAGACTGGGTGCTGTTGCTGCCATAGGCAGCAACAGCGCCCAGTCAAATTAGTTTCAAAATATTCAACAGAATATTTATTAAATAGTAAAAGCAAAGAATTTGTACAACAGCACATAGACCGTCATCAGATATGCATTCGGGACGTACTTATCGACGTCATTCATTATGATGTCATTGTACACATCACGCTGTTCATTATGGCATCATATGATGGGTGGGTACTCTGGAAAGGTGAATTGGTGGTTGATTTTTATCGAAGACCATTTAAAAAAAATTACTTCATGAAGTTGTGTGCTAGAGGAAAATAGGACACATTATCTACACAAAATCAAACTGACATATTTGTGACATATCAACTGTCTCATAGTCATGGGTTTGAATTGTGCATTTTGCGTCTACTTTGTGCATTTGGCTGTCAAGATTAATGCCCATTCCGACACATTATGCCTGATGTTATACAATGAAACATAACCGTCCATTATGAAACTCATTGGTAATCACCTCTAAAAATGTATCATTCAGAAAATAAAACTATTTTAGCAATAGGAAACCAAAGATCTGGTTGCATATCAATTATGATACCGGTAAACGTTAGCAAATACATATTTTCTTACAAGCAAACAGTAATAGTGATAATTCAGTGTCCCGGAAAGGACATTTATTTAAAAGATCCACACCGCCATTTCACATGCATAGCAGTTGTTTTTCAAAGACATTGTACGGCTATACAATCATTTAAAACCACCAGACTCCTTGCACAGATGTCAAATTAGACATTAGACAAGAAATAGCATGTCTACAAATGATTCAATATATGTTGGTTGCCCAGTCTTACCTGTGGAATTAATGTACATGCTACCATGTACAGCCACCTAAACATATGGCTGTGCCCAATGACAACTCTGAACCTAGTCTCGATGACAGAAATCTCAGAGAAAGGTAGTATGATAACAATTGACTGGTTGGGCGGGGTGGGGTGGGGAGGGGGACCTACTTTATGGACTTTAATGTATTGATCGTGATGAAATCTGACCCTGAGTAGATGATGGCTTAGTCTGGAAATATCTTTCGAAAGGTCATATGCCAGGTCAGTGAGTCATCTTCACCTCTTTCCTCAGCATGTTTAGTACTTAAAAACTCTTTCTTGTGTTCTCTGAGTGGTATTTGCTTTATTACTTCAATATGTGGAAGATAATGTTGGTATCCCCTGAAGATTGACAAATGTTTAGCAATGATCTTTGAGGCTTTCAGGACATGCCATGATGGTCTACTGCATGCCTGATTCAGGTACTTCTCGCCGACATCTGCTGCACACATTCATATGTCAACAACATTATTTATTTTCAGATTTTGCTTATGGGTGGTGCATAGAGCATTCGACTATAATTATCATTCTTACACGCTTTGTAGCAACAGATGATTCTTTCATCATACCTGATTGTACGAACATTTGCCAGCTTCAGTTGCAGAAGCTTATATTCATGTTTAGATGCACTTCATTGTCGATCTTGTATGCATCTGTGCAGGAATGTTGCAACAGGTTTACGACAGTTCCTTCTTCACCCTTTTCTGGATGAAGTATCTTCCCTTAACTGATGAAAGAGCGACCATCTCACAACCTTTTGTTCTTTACTTTTTTGTCCAAGAGACCCTTGTTACACCCAATCTCTGTTTTGATCTACTTCTTACTTCTTGAGTCTTTAACACCAATGCTATATTGTTAAGTTGTTTCATTTTTTCGTCTGTTCTGTTGACTAAAGTCTCAAACGCTTGGGCATATGTCAGTGATGCTGGCATATATGTGTCCTCAGTTATCGAAGTTGTATCTGCTCTGCTTGGTTCTTGAGAAATATCTTTCCTCCTGGGAGCATGGACGTTTCGAAGGCTTGGTACATACAGTAACATTTGCAGACGCTGTATTTGCCCTGTCTAATTCCTTGTCTCTCCACCAAGCTTGTGCACTTTTCTGTTTCTGCTTTCCCTTTATTTAGTTGGTTCGTCTGTAATTGTCCATCATGGTACATTCCGGATTGTTCTTCTTCTTCTCCCTGTCTTTTATCACTTCCTAGTCTTCCTGAGCATCATCATAAAACGAGTCCATTGCTGTACATATATGTTTGTTGCTTTTGTTCATTATCCACCTATTTGTATCTAGTGTAACACAGATAGTTCTTGCCGTTTTGTCTGTGTACCGTAAATTTTCTGCTTCCAGATATCATAGAGGCAGTGCTGGCCTGATCATTTGTGCCTTTTACTTCTCAATATTACTGCAGGCATTGCCAAGTACAATCACTTTCACATTTAGCTTTGATATCTTGGAATACATCTATGTAGTTTACTGACCTTGTTTGCCTAAACTTAAAATGAAACACATGTTGGTCACATGGCTGTGAAAGAAGCTAGGGTATATTTCATTGTTCAGAAATATTGATCGCATATAGTTGAACAATAAAATCGGATACTGATGACTAGCATGACAATTAAATCAACATATGTACATATATTCCTAAGTGGACGCATGCAGGTGAATTAGACATAACAGGCACATCAGTTATTTGGGCATTAAAATTGTGAAAACACAGAAATCAAGAACTTTATTAACCAATGTCAAAAAATGTATCCTTTCCGTCACATTTGGTGGGTATATTGGCCGTCACATTTGGTGGGTATATTGGCCGTCACATTTGGTGGGTATATTGGTAACTGGTGTAATGCTGTTTTGTTTGTAATAAATAATTCTTAGAATGATAGAATATGTTAGGACTTTTTGTCAGTCAATTAGTCTTGGGAACACAATTTGAATATTTATAGAATCATGTTATTTATAACTTGTTGTTATCTTAGAAGTTACATTATCGGTTACCAAAATCTTAATTTACATAAATTAATCATTAAAATATTTGACTCCAGCTATTATTTTGAATAGAGGATGCTATTGCAATACTTTGAAAACCAAAAATCCCACTGTGAAAACATTACTTAGAGCTTAACTGTGATAAATAGTGGTGTGTCTGAAAGGACATTTTGACATAGCCGATTCAATGAACCTTTCCGGTCTTAGCTATGCCCCGGCCTTCTCTAGCTAAGCTCCACCCACAGCTCGCTCGTGTTGGAATCAATCGATATCTGAACTCCCTGAGTATCAATTTCCAAAAAACTACACGGATAAGCTGTTGAATATTTTGAAACTAATTTAACTGGGTGCTGTTGCTGCTTAAGGCAGCAACAGCACCCAGTTAAATTAGTTTCAAAATATTCAACAGCATGTTTATTAAATAGCAAAGAATTGCAAAGACATACAATTTATACGTGTCAAATTCTGAGATTTGATGACGGTCTATATGGAACCCTTTGTGACGTCATACCCGCGCTGAGCTGATTATGATGTGATACATGGTCAGATGATCGATGGATACTCTGGAACGGTGAATTACTTATAAAGCACTAAAACAATATTTAATTAACATGACAGAACTTTAGCTAGTTCTATATATATTCAGTGAAACTTAAGGCAACAAGTCCAGCCCATAATATCTTGGTCTTTATATTTATTTGTAATTGGCATGGACAAATCTGATGTGTCGGAAAGGACATCGATTTGACAGAAATCTACTTCATTATTTTACATGCTATATTTGTCACCTGCTAACCAAAGACTAAATTTAATTTTCCTTAGTTTATTTATTGTGACAAATACCTCACAATTGCTGCAGGAATTGTCTTAATTCTAAATCTATCGAATTTAATGGATAAAATGGTGTTGTAGTTTGTGTCGGAAAGGACATTTTGTTTGACGGAAGTCATGTTATGCAGCATTGCTATTGTTTTTGGCCAAAATTCCCAACAAATTATTCTATGATTTATATTGTTTACAAAACACACCAATTTTGCTATAATTAAGTCATTGACTTAGTTTATGACTACAAATATGCACATTTACACACATCTAAGTAGTTTATTTCTCAAATGAGACAACATTTTGGAGTTATTTAAGAGGTAAAATCGCCATTACTCAGTCACCGGTAAAGATATTTTGATTCTGTTTTTTGGATTTTATGCAATTGCAAATGTCTATTATCAGAGTTATCAAGTAAATCATCAGAAAATGGTCAAATTTCAAATGCGTTCAAGACTATAAAACTACCTATATTTGCTCACTGAATGTCCGTTTGGAGGTAAAGAGGACTATTTTTTGAAAATTTAACATTGGAATGACTGGTTCAGTTATCGTCTTCTCTTGGTAAGTAAATGGACATTTCTGAAGACCACTGCAGAGGTCAGTTTTGACCGGCTTGACCATTTAAGTCCTAACCCTTACCACTCTGATGTCCATATTCTATATTTTACTGTGTCAATATCAAAGAAACTGGTGTACATTTTTCAACAATTTTGCTGGACGATGTTGCTGTCTACGACAGCACCATCTCCCACCAAATTTGTTGAAAAATGTACACCAGTTCATCTTTTAATTTAGTTTGAAAATTTAAAATTCTGACACCAGAGTGCTAAGGGTTAACAACAGCATTAACCCTTTCACGACGAATTCATCATTTCTAATTTTCAAGGCAAACAGGAAAACTGTTGAATATTTTCAATCACTTTGAAATGGATTTGACTGGAAGCCGTTTCTGCCTTAAAGGTGTATGCATATTCACACCAGAATGCCTGAAATTAAAATTCTTAAAATTGTATCCTTTTAGAGGCTTAAATTGTGAGCCAAGATCTTATGAAACAAAATAAATCTTAACATCATCAGTTCATATAAATTAATATAATTTTTTTAGTTGTGAATTTGAATTAGGGACTTGTGTTCCTAATTCAATTTCACAACTTAAAAAATTAGATTAATTAATCTGTGATGAAATTACCATATGTTAAGATTAATTTCGTTTCATTACATCTAGGCGCACAACTTAAGCCTCTAAAATAACTTTAAATTTGTTATTTTCAAGCGTTCTGGTGTGAATATGCACCTTTAATTAATTTCAAAATATTCATCAAAATAAGTTTTATATCATTTAAAGGCTATAAGTGTTCCGTGAATTGGCAGTCAAAGGGTTAAAGGTAAAACACTTGATCAATATTAAGCCTTTAACACTCATATCAACCAAAAAGGCTTCTGCAGTGGTCTTGAAAAATGTCCATTTTCAGACCAAGAGAAGAATATTTTTGAATATTTATCACTGGGATGACTATTTCTATAACTGAGGCAATCCAGTGGTAAATTTTCAAAAATAGTCTTCTCCGGGTCTGCAAATGGACATTTTCTCTGAGAAATTTGAAATTTTCTTGAACAAATTGAGGGTTAGAGGATTAACTATAGTCAAGAATTGTTCAGAAAATTCCAATTTGTCTTAATGAATATCAATCTGCTTGCCACGAGAAGAGTATTTTTGAAAATTAATCACTGGAATGATTTACAGTGGTAAAATTTCAAAAGTATACTCTTCTTTCTGACTGCAAATGGACGTTTGTATCAGGACCACTGCAAAGTCTGGTTTTTAAATCAAGGGAATTAAGGTTTGAAAGTATTAAACTAGATTGCAATTGACACGTACAAAGTAGGGCACAGCTTAGATATAAATGGGCGGGGCTTAGCTTTAAATGGGCGGGGCTTAGCTTTAAATGGGTGGGGCATAGCTATAAATGGGTGGGACATAGCTAGAAATTGGTGGGGCTTAGCTAGAAATGGGCGCGGCATAGCTAGAAATGGGCAGGGCTTAGCTGGAAATGGACGGGGACATAATTAGACATTTGTCCCTCTATGAAATAACTAGGATTATTCCATTTTTTGTTCTGCTTTGTCTGGCTTTTGTTCTGTTTTGTCTGGCTTTTGTTCTGCTTTGTCTGGCTTTTGTTCTGCTTTGTCTGGCTTTTGTTCTGCTTTGTCTGGCTTTTGTTCTGCTTTGTCTGGCTTTTGTTCTATTTTTGATTCAATTTTACTTTGGTTAACCCTTTCACCGACAAATCCCTGAAAACGTCTATGCTTTACGATATATAGCTTCCAGTGAAATTAATTTTAAAATATTCAACAATGAGATATTGGGAATTCATTGGTGAAAGGGTTAATCGTGAGTAAATACATACATGTATAAGTTTTCTGGTTTTCTTCATCAAGTTGCGTCGTTTCAGTCGTGTTCAGCTTTTGTATCACTAAATAGGATTTAATCTTCTCAGCCTCCTTAAACCATCGATCAACCTGCGATATACAATAAACAGTTAAATCATCGATCAACCTGCGATATACAATAAACAGTTAAACCATCGATCAACCTGCGATATACAATAAACAGTTAAACCATCAATCAACCTGCAATACACAATACAGTTAAACCATCGATCAGGCTGCGATATACAATAAAATAGGGTTGCACGATTTTTGCTTTGAAACATCGCGATCGATTTTATAAAAAAAATCACGATTTTCGAGGTCCAAATTCCCATAAGTATAAACCGGGGTAACGTGACAAGTCACCAAAACTGGGACTTGGAATTTCTAGAAAGAGTTGAAATAAATGATACAAAAATAGCACGAAATTAGAACACAATTTCATGCGACAAATTCTTACCATCCTACGTCTATGCTTAATCTATACCTTATATCAATCATAGCGGGAGTGAAATTATTAATTGGGACCGCCTAAATATTGCGTACAGTTTAATAAAACATCGTTTATTTCATCAAAATTTGACATAAAATGTCATCGAGTACAAATAAAAATCTCGCTCCCGCTTATAGCCTCGCTTTGTTGGACAAGTTTAGGTCATTACCCGAGTAGCGCAAAGATGCTAATATTAGTACCCGGGAAGATACTGAGAAATCCATATACATAGGCGGCAGCTTTGAGTAGCTACGATAGTAACGGCGTAAACTCGTCCTATAGTGCAGTTTATAGTTGCTTTCAGAATGTACGATTTACAGTTACATGTAAGAGTAATCAACAGAATGCACAGTTCAAAATACAACAATCTGGAATGCTGTTGCGTTATTTTCTTTAATTAGGCATGACAACCTAATCAAAAAGGAAAAATTAGTACACAGCCTGAAATTGTTAAAGGAATTAAAAAGAATTATGTTCAGTGATTATTGCATAACACTCTGCAACTAAGTATATACTTGGTATTTCACGACAGACTCAGGGTCTGCAGCAAAAGAAAGAAAATTATATGGCGATTTGACAGAGTAACTAGCTGGTTTTCTCAATGACAAAGGTGTTACCTCATTATTGCTAACTGGTTTACCATTGAGCTTTGTATTTTGATTAGGACTTAGTGAACACATGCGTGAAACGAACAAGAAAAAATACAATGGATACATGCGCAAATGGATTATAACTGTATTCTTTTTCTTATGAATGATGAGTTTTAAAATCTTATAGTCTGCTCAATTTTTAAACAAATTTTCGATTTTTTTCAATTACATCGTAGAAAATCATGATTTTTTTCAAAATCACGCTTTTCGAGTAAATCGCGAAATTGTGCAAGCCTACAATAAATAGTTAACCCATCGAGCAACCTGCGATATACAATAAACAGTTCAACCATTGATCAACCTGCGATCAACCTGTGATATACAATATACAGTCAAACCATTGATCAACCTGTGATATACAATATACAGTTAAACCATCGATCAACCTGCGATATACAATACAGTTAAACCATCGATCAACCTGCGATATACAATATACAGTTAAACCATCGATCAACCTGCGATATACAGTACACAGTCAAACCCTCGATCAACCTGCGATATACAATACAGTTAAACCATTGATCAACCTGCGATATACAATAAACAGTTAAACCATCGATCAACCAGCGATATACAATACAGTTAAAACCCGATTAACCTGCGATATATAATATATAGTTAAATCATTGATCAACCTGCGATATACAATAAACAGTTAAACCATCGATCAACCTGCGATATACAATAAACAGTTAAACCGTTGATCACCCTGTGATATACAATAAACAGTTAAATCATCGATCAGACAGTGATATACGATAAACACAAACAAGCCTGTATTTAATATCAATGGTACAGACCAGCTCAGAAATATTGTAAAATGTTTTCAAAACAATAAAACGTACTGTTGAATATTTTGAATATAGTGGATCTTTCCAGTTTATCCATCCATCATATGACATCATAATCAACTACGTGATGCGTAGAATGACGTCATAATCGATTACAGCATGAATGACTTAATTTAGTCCATCTTAAAAGCTTAATAGTTTGACATGTTGTACGAATTATATGTCTTTACTATTTAATAAAGATTGTCGAATATTTTAAAATTAATTTGACTAGCCGTTGTTGTTGCCACGTAGGCAGCAACAGCACCCAGCCAAATTAGTTTCAAAATATTCAACAGCTTACCCGTATAGTTTTCTGGAAATTGATAGTGAGAGCTCAGGCATCGATCAATCGCAACATGGATGATGTGGGGTCGCGTTTAGCTAGAGATGTGCAGGGCATAGCGAAAACTGGAAAGGTTCATTGGATTGGAAGACATTTCTTCTGTCTAAGGTCTTCCAATCCAAATTATGTTCAAAATATTCAACAGAAAACTACTTAGATTGTGTCTAAGACTGTACTAATTACATGTAAGATCACACAGTACCTACTTAGATTGTGTACAAGACTGTACTAACTACATGTAAGATCACACAGTACCTACTTAGATTGTGTCCAAGACTGTACTAACTACATGTAAGATCATACAGTACCTACTTAGATTGTGTCCAAGACTGTACTAATTACATGTAAGATCACACAGTACCTACTTAGATTGTGTACAAGACTGTACTAACTACATGTAAGATCATACAGTACCTACTTAGATTGTGTACAAGACTGTACTAACTACATGTAAGATCATACAGTACCTACTTAGATTGTGTACAAGACTGTACTAACTACATGTAAGATCACACAGTACCTACTTAGATTGTGTCCAAGACCGTACTAACTACATGTAAGATCATACAGTACCTACTTAGATTGTGTACAAGACTGTACTAACTACATGTAAGATCATACAGTACCTACTTAGATTGTGTACAAGACTGTACTAACTACATGTAAGATCACACAGTACCTACTTAGATTGTGTACAAGACTGTACTAACTACATGTAAGATCATACAGTACCTACTTAGATTGTGTACAAGACTGTACTAACTACATGTAAGATCATACAGTACCTACTTAGATTGTGTACAAGACTGTACTAACTACATGTAAGATCACACAGTACCTACTTAGATTGTGTCTAAGACTGTACTAACTACATGTCAGATCATACAGTACCTACTTAGATTGTGTACAAGACTGTACTAACTACATGAATGATCATACAGTACCTACTTAGATTGTGTACAAGACTGTACTAACTACATGTAAGATCATACAGTACCTACTTAGATTGTGTCTAAGACTGTACTAACTACATGTAAGATCATACAGTACCTACTTAGATTGTGTACAAGACTGTACTAACTACATGTCAGATCATACAGTACCTACTTAGATTGTGTACAACTGTACTAACTACATGTAAGATCATACAGTACCTACTTAGATTGTGTACAAGACTGTACTAACTACATGTCAGATCATACAGTACCTACTTAGATTGTGTACAAGACTGTACTAACTACATGTAAGATCATACAGTACCTACTTAGATTGTGTTCAAGACTGTACTAACTACATGTAAGATCATACAGTACCTACTTAGATTGTGTTCAAGACTGTACTAACTACATGTAAGATCATACAGTACCTACTTAGATTGTGTACAAGACTGTACTAACTACATGTAAGATCATACAGTACCTACTTAGATTGTGTTCAAGACAGTACTAACTACATGTAAGATCATACAGTACCTACTTAGATTGTGTACAAGACTGTACTAACTACATGTAAGATCATACAGTACCTACTTAGATTGTGTCCAAGACTGTACTAACTACATGTAAGATCTTACAGTACCTACTTAGATTGTGTACAAGACTGTACTAACTACATGTAAGATCATACAGTACCTACTTAGATTGTGTACAAGACTGTACTAACTACATGTAAGATCATACAGTACCAACTTAGATTGTGTCCAAGACTGTACTAACTACAGGTAAGATCATACAGTACCTACTTAGATTGTGTCCAAGACTGTACCTATTTATTTTTTTGCTTTACAAACCCTCCTAACTTAATTTCTCCATATCTTGGGGAAAAATAATGCTGACATTTTAAGGCAGTATTTTCAACATTCTTTCCATCTAGCAATTTTTCGCGGCCAAATCCTTATCACTCGGAGTTCCTCAGAATTTTCTGTAACTCTTTTTGTTCTCTGTAGCTTTGTTAAGCCTTTAATAGTCAAGGCGCTCAAAATAGCTTTGCAATGGCCATGAGAAATGTCCATTTGCTGGCCAAGAGAACACTTTTTTTGAAAATTTAGCGTTGGAATGGCTGACTTGCTAATGAGCCTGCTATTCCAGTAGTACATTTTTTTTAAAGTCTTCTCTTGGCCTGCAAATGGACACTCACTGAGAAAACATTTTAGATTTTCTTGATCAATCATGACAATTAAAATTATGAAAGGATTAATACCGTAAAATTCTGCAGATATTGTGCACTTATTTGCTCAAATTACATGTTATAAGACGCTAATGCGTACTATATACAAGGATAAATATTTGTCACATTCTTTTCCTCAGAATTTTTCATCAGAATCCAAACATTTATAGCTGAAAATGTGATTTTATGGATCGGGAATCAGTCAGGAATAACAATCGCATCATACCATGTCTATAATGGTACTACCTCAACTGGATCGTTGAAATGTCTTACTACTGTCTAAATATTGTGTTATACCTTTATTAAATACCATATTGTGTTGTAAAATGATCAATTAAAACATCATTCAACTTTTTTACAAGGCCATTGTTTCCTGTAATTCATTCTAATTTCTTCAGAGTTGGATATAGAGATGTTTAAAATCCATAGATTGCTATTCAGACACGGCTATAAATGAGTTGAAATAAGTACGATAGAGCCTATGTTTTCCAAGACAATCTAGCATTTATTATATCTATATAAAGGGACGTTACTCTTGTTTTCCCAAGTTGGACATAGAGATGTTTAAAATCCATAGATTGCTACCCAGATACGGACATAAATGTGTTAAAAAAGAATGATAGCGCCGATGTTTTCCAAGGCGCTCTAGCATTTACATAGATATAGAAAGGAATGTTTTCTATGTGTTAAATGGGACAATGTTTAAGGATGATGACTATGATTGACAGGTTAAGGTTAAAAGTCACAGCTGTCAAAGATTCGAATTCTAATCTGTTCTGATGAAAATTATTATATTTGTATTTTTATATAGTTCAATAAAGTCTAATACAAAATATTTGCCAAACGTGTAGGCAAATGATATTCCCGTGATTAAACACCAGATTAACACATGCCACAAACTAGATTTTATAAGGAAAGCATATTCGACACGCAGTAAGTCAGTGATTTTTTGTAATCAGTTTTCGTTCACATGTATCTCGATCTTACTGCATGCTATACATGAAAACAAGTTTTTTTCAGGCCGATTTTGGTCAAATTTAGGGGTGCGCACTATGCACGACAGCGCAGTATATACAGAATTTATGGTACTGTAAGAGCTTAAAATGTATGACCTTGAAATTGTGCATTATTTGAATTTTTCCCATCTTGTGTGATTTTTGGTGCAAATTTTCGTAAAACAAAACATTAACATGTTTCTGTTTTGGAAACATGCTAACTTATTTATGAGCAATACTGTATTATCGTACTTAGCGGAATTAGTTGTTGTTAATTTTTTTACCTATTTGTTCTTAGACATCTTGATAAATGAGAAAAATTTCTGAGAGGTTCTAGTAAAATACTTAAATTAGACTGATACTATACAGGCAATCACCTTTTAACGGTCAAGATTGGTTAAAGAATTCAAACATTTCCTTATTGATTGACCATGTGCAGGCCAAGTAAGACAATTTAAAAAGTATTTACCACTGAAATAATTATATAATCTTGGATGAATCTTAAAATTAATAACTATTCTACTGAATATTTTGAAACTAATTTCACTGGGAGTTGCGGCTGGTGTAGTTCGGATCGACCGGTCGGGTACCGGCCGTACCAGCTAAGCTGGGTACGCACTGCCCGTCCTGGATTCGTTCACTGAACACGGCCCCCTGGGTAGAGCCATAAGCGTATATAGGCCTATGAGAGATCGCGCTGCGAAAACGACTAAGTTCGTTAAAGCACATAATGCGCATGCGCGCGCCTAGATGCTATTTTTGATGGAGCACGTAATTTACGACCAAAATAGGATGGCACTTGTAGTGTACCGAGATGGTACCCTGTAATCTTTATTGATTGCCTGTTCCCGTTGAGTCTGGCATTAATCAAGACCAGAATTCAACGAGCTTTTTAAATCTGTAAACCATTTCAAAATCGGTTAAGAAATGGCTGAGTTATCCACAGAAAACCTGTCTTGATTATCTTCAAAACATTGCCGTGACGTCATAACCACGTGGACGCAGAACTTCTAGAATGTTCTAGAACAATCGACTGCGCTATTATTAGCTACGCGCTGATTGGCTGTTGCTCGAACGATGATTGGTTGGAGCCTGCGCCTGTGACGTCACGAGGAGTATAAAAGGAGATGCGATCCAGAGATCGAGAGCATCCTCGGCCAGGGGCCGAACAGGTTGGATCTGTATCATCTACTATCAGCGCAACAGACAATACGTGTATTACTTTGCTATTTGCCGGGTTTTTCTCCCGTAGCTGGCAGTTGCCCAACCCATCGCACTAAAACAATTTTGTAACTCCCTACTTACGGGAGTAATTTGGAACTTTCTGATTATTGTTCACGAATAGCAATATCTACTTCGGAACACGAATTTGCGGTGAGGCCTTTACGGCTTGAATATGTGATTCTACAGATGTAGAGGCAGGATGTTCTTTGATGGATGACTCGCCAGATCTGCCGGCCGTGCCTAAAAGTGGTATTTCAACCGTTACCGCACTAATATCATGTAACTTTTGACCTCAGCAAGTAAACTCTGCCCGGTGCGTCTTCTGAGCTGGCTGACGTACCCAGCACCGTTAAGCTTTGTTTTGTATCTTCATTCGCATCTGACAACCCCCGCTTGTGATCGGGTTGTTTACAACTTCCATCTGTGCCATCGGTGTAGGGGAACTTTCTTCACCACAGTAGTACTATCGTATCTTTTGCTGACTGCTCGTTAGACATCCTATTAGGCTTGCAGTGCTGAGCGATGTCCTCCCGCCATGAGTGTTCTTGCGGAAAACAGCTTGCGGGAACCAACCTGCGGGAACTTTCCAGCTTCCTGAGAATGCATCAACGCACATCAACTACGGAATGACATATCAATTTCAGTAACACGGTGGCCTAACTTAAGAATGACTACCGAGTATTCAAGTAACCATACTACACAGTTTAATTATTTCTCTATATGTACTTCTTTAATTATATTGTATCCGTAAGAACGGTCCCGATGACTAAAAGGTACCGTAACGGTCTTAGGACCGCTAGTTATAATTTCTGTATTTGTTTATAGTTATTCTCATTTTCTGCAATGTGTTGCTAACCGCACCATAGTAGGTTCGTTAACCTGTACTAAGATATATAATTCTGATCATTTGATACCGTATTAATTGTTCTGGTTAGATTATGTATATATCTGGCCATCAGTTCATATGTTTTGTTTAGTTGGAGAAAATATATAGGACTGCAGTGCACGTAGGAAACACTATACAGCAACACATATATATACACCTGTGCAAAAGTTAAGCACCAGCAAAAACAATAGAACGTAGAAACATGATGGTACAACTATGCTGCCATACTTTTTGTCCCCGCGTTAGCTGACATAATTCCAAGTACGAAATGCACATGCATGCATGACTTCACGCCGCTTGATGTCCGTGCGTGGCGGGAAACAGCACACGTGTTCAGTTATGTAAAAGTCCAGTTTGAGGTGTAGAACATTACATACAGATTTAGGCGACAAGATTAGGAATTTTGTGTTCATGACCGTGGTTTATTTGTACAGAGAGAATTAGCTCTTGATTGTGAACCGCTATGGCAAGACGAAGGTTAAGTGATCGTGTGAAATGGCAAATCATAGGCATGCATACCACTGGTATGTCATGCAGAGAGATTGGCAGACAACTGAACATTAACCATACTGTAATCAGTCGTTTGATTGCAAAACATGGGCAAACTAACGAGGTGAAGGACAGGCCTAGATCTGGAAGACCGAAGAAGACTACTGCCCGTGATGATCGAGCCCTAGTACACCATGTTAGGAGATCTCCATTCACCAACAGCAGAGTGCTCAGCCAGCAATGGGAAACGCGCAATAGTGTCAATGTCTACCGTCAAAAGGAGACTGTATGCTGCTGGCATGAAAGCTAGGAGACCTGTCAGACGTCCTCTCCTCACTGCACACCACAAAGAGGAGCGTCTGAGGTGGTGCAACGAAAGAAGACACTGGAACATGAGATCCTGGAGACGGGTACACTGGTCCGATGAAAGTCGGTTCCTGCTTCATGCCACAGATGGTCGAACTCGTGTATGGAGGTCCAGACGCACGGCGTACGACCAACGTAACATCATGGGAGAAGTTCCATTTGGTGGAGGTTCCGTTATGATATGGGGGTGCATCTCATTTGATTGTAAGCTGGATCTGTTGACTGTACCTGGAACACTAAATGGACAAAGATATCAAGATTCCATACTGGATAGAGTTGTGGTCCCTCATTTTGTAAATCATGCACCTGGAACCCACCCTATATTCATGGATGACAACGCCCGACCACATCGTGCTAGAGCTGTGCATGAATACCTCCGCTAGAATGCCATCGAAACCCTACCATGGCCAGCAAGGAGCCCTGACATGAACCCTATTGAGCATATCTGGGACATTCTGGGAAACATGGTGAGAAGGAGGGATCCTCCTGTGCAGAACCTACAGGAATTAACAGACGCACTCCATCTTGAATGGCAACGAATACCACAATGGCGTATCAGTCGGTTGGTGACCAGCATGAGACGTCGTGTCCAGGCCGTCATCCAGGCACAAGGTGGATATACCCGGTATTAATAATGACAGTCTCAAACTCGTGCACAGATGTTAAACTTCGTTTTCAGACACCATTAATGACAATCTAGCCACGTGTGTCAACTGTAGGGCAATAGTTGTCAGTTGTGTCAACGTAACCATATTCAGGCCTCGTTTTTAAGTTCAAACAAAAACATACAGTGTTTCCCCACCATCATAATCAGCATTCCTCTAGTTGCATTATTACCTCTTGCACTAAGATGGATGGGTACATAAATGTTTATGCTATTGCTTTCTTCATAGCACATGAATATACCCTCGCATGTGCGTAAAAATAGGGTGGTGCTTAACTTTTGCACAGGTGTATATATGCAGCACTTTCTCCCGCCACCAACAATTTTCCACTGAGGTCGCTGTCCGTGCTATAACTCTGTTTAGCCCGGCATGCTACCAACTAAACCATTTTTCAGCTCGATAGGATAGGTTTAATATGATTAGAGACACTTTCTTCGTTAAGAAATCTGTAGTATACATGTATTCTTCTCTTCCGGCAGTGCGATAATCTAGCCCCGCACTCCGGTAAGACTCATAACTCTAAGATTTTGTCTCTCTTCATGCTCCACTCAGCCTTGTGGCTTCTTAATTGTTTGGATGTCCCTATCCGCACCATGGGCTGATCCGAGTCTGGGAACCTATTGGGGTTTCCGAGCGGTGATGGCCAGGGTGTGGTGTCACATACATTTCCCTTGTATCTTCGGATACTTAGTAGTTAGCACGTTTGCCAATGTAGGAAAGCACTGCGAAAACATATTAATTATTATTTTATTTGCTGAATAAACCTCCCACACCGCAGTGCAAAGCAGGGCAACTTGTATATAAACCTAATGACAGGTTAAACGGTTAGTTCCATAGGACCGGTGATGGGCGAGATACCTATTCCCACCGAATTCCATAAGAATGTCTGGGCATGATATTTAGATCTGCCATGCCCTTGCGGGAAGGACATTTACGGTGGCTATTCGTCTTTCTCACCCCCACCATAACGATAGAACAATGGTCTAATAACGCTTTCGTGAAAAGTAACCTATGTCTTGTAACGTTTTATGTGGTTACGGAGCGGGATGTCCGGATTCTTATCCAGTTCGGAGATCTTACTAAGTAACATGTATGAGCGCTGTCTTCAGTATGGATGTCTTAGGGCATCTGTTCTCAGTGACCGCCATGTCTAATAGCTAGGTAGATACCATAAATAAAGCGGCAACTACTAACTCAGCATACTAAGATTAACATAAGACGGTGACGAGGGAATCCATCGGGAATCACCCGTTCCGTCTTCACGTAAAACACAACGCAACCCTATAGTCATAATCTCACTAGGTATGGTCTTTTCTTTCTTAAGCATTTTTGGTTGAAATATTAGTGGGCCCATTTTTGCCTACTACCCTTCTTCCGCTTTAAGCAGTGGCGACACCTTCCCGAGACGGAGGCCCGCGAGAGGCACTTGCCTCACGCAAGGATTCAGCGACGACAGTCCACGCGAAGATAATACTCCTCACCCAAACTAGCACTAGTAGTGCCCGCGTAAGGCGCATAAGTTTTCATCCGAGATAATCTTCTTCCTTTCAGCTTAGAGGTATAATAACTTTTATTAAGTTAATTAGTTAAGTCTCGTGTACGGGAGCCTCCCTTGCGGGGATACCTCTGCAGACAGGCATACTGGTGACACAAATTCATGGGATGAGACTGTTGTATTTAATGTTCGCGACGATGGTCGCACGGCCCCACCGGAACGATTGAGTTCCACCGGCCTTAGGAGCCGGTTTTTGTTACCTGCAGGGCAGTCTCGTACAAGGTCCGTCACCCCGAGACCGGATGCTAACCAGCGTCGTCATTCCTTGTGCACTTGCGGCGCGGCGAGTCGACATGATACACTGGAACGTCCCGACACTACCCGGTGAGCTACACTGCCATAGGCATCTACAGCCCTCACATACAATTAATTTCAACAAGAGCTCCACAAACGGGGCATAATACACCGCCATGATAACAAATCAATGAATGAGAGCTATCAGAAAATAGTGATTTCTTCCTCAGACATAGAGTCATCATTTGAAGTTTCAAAGCGATCCACTAAACGGTCATGGAGTTATCATCTGGAAAACAATTTTCAAGATGTAACTGGCCACCGTATTGGATTTTGGATCATTTTCAAATACGATAAGTTTTTTCCTCAGACCTTGTCGAGTAATCCTATGCGGTTTCAAAGCGCTCCACTAAGCAGAATTGGAGTTACCAGATGGAAACCAATTTTCAAGATGGTCACCAGTGGCTGGCGACCATCTTGGATTGAAGATTATCGTCATTTTCGATAGGTTTCTTCTCCAGGCCTAGTCCAACCATCACATACAGTTTCAAAGCAATCCGATAAATGGTAATGGAGTTATTGACCGGAATCTAATTTTCAAAATGGCCGCCATTAGCTAGCGGCCATCTTGGCTTTCGGATTATCGTTGATTCTGATAGATTTCTTCTCCAAGACTGGTCCAACCATGCTATGAAGTTTCAAAGCAATCTGAAAAACAATAACAGAGTTATCGTTTGGAAACCGATTTTCAAGATGGCCACGGTGACGAAAAATCTTGGAATTTTTATCGTAGATTTTGATTGGTTTCCTCCACATACCTAGTCCAACCACCCTCTGAAGTTTCAAACCGATCTGATAAACGGTATCAGAGTTATTAACACAGACAGAAAGGTGTTGGAAAATCGAGCAAATTTTGTTAATTTTCATTGAAACTTTGGTGGAAAGAAGATAAATGTCATCTTATAACAGCAGTCTGAGCAAATAAATTAGCATGATTACGTTCCAAACAGGTAATACATTTTGAGTTGGGAATCGATCAAAGCATTGGTGCCAGGCTGTCAGATATTGAATAACAGTTGTTTTTTGTTATTAACAGAGAATGGTTCAAGGGAATCAGAGTGTATTAGAATTTAAGAAATAATCTGTTGAAAATTGTGAAACTAATTTGACTGGAAGCTGTTGCTGCCTTAGGCAGCAACAGCTTCCTGTGAAATAAGTTTCAAAATATTCAACATGTTATTGATATGGTTGCTTTGAAATTAACATACTATTCAGTGCTGAAAGAATTAATGTTTTAGACTAAGGAGTAATACTATATAGTTGTAACAATTAAATTCAGATTATTTTCCAAAAAGCATTCGTTTTCTAGCTTGACCAGTTAAAATATATTAATAAAATCAATTTAAAAACAACCAATATCAATTTCTGAAATCATGATCGATTGGTTGGTTGAACATGCAAACCAATCAATCATCGATCAAATCGATTAATCGGAACAACACGATTAATCGGAACAACACTAGAATGTATGTTATGAAATATTGACACATGTGTGGTCTATTTATGCAACATTATACCGGTCTTGTCACTTTAACCCTTCGCACACTGATGTCGTCAATATTCTATTTTTTACGTTATCAATAACAAAGAAACTACTGTACATTTTTCAACAAATTTGGTGGAAGATGTTGCTGTCTACGACAGCACCATCTTCCACCAAATTTGTTGAAAAATAAACACCAGTTCATCTTTTGCTTTAATTTGAAAATTTAAAATTTTGACATCAGAGTTTACACGTAGCATTACATGTTAACCCATGTTCCACACTTACTTACCGCTTGCTTTAATATGGCTTTTCTTGATCCTTTAGGTTCAACTAGACAAATAAAGATATATATAATTATATATATTAAAAACAGGTACAAGGGTCCTGTAATCACTCATCTTCAACATAGTAAATGAATATGAAAAAGATGAAAGCTTTGCCTAGGAAATACAAGTATTCTTGCCTGGCGCTTACAATCTTAAGCTCCCAGTGCGAATATTTGACAGGAAACTATTTCTGTATAATTGTATTGAAGCCTATCATGTAGGGCTAGAAATTAACCACTGATCCTGTGATCAGTAGTCCTTTTTCACATATGGATCAGTAATGGATCACTGATTTAAGACAGTAACTGATCCGGATGTATCACTGTGTTTCAGCAGGAGTAGTTTTATGACACAATTCGAACAGGACAGGTTCATCAACCAGTTACCTTTAAATTCCAATAAAGGACGCATTTTTTTGGTCAAAATACATGTATTAGAAAGGGGTGTGCATCCCATAATCGAGAACATTCCTTCCGCACATTTTTGGGTCAAAATTTTTCATAAAAAGTCACAGATTATACCACGGAAATTGAACTAAATGTTACCCTACACAATTCGCGCCGCCTGACGACTATGTTTAATGTATACTCCAAAAACACCAAGCAGAAGTGAAATTATTAAATTGGGCCACCTAAATATTGCTTATTCTTTAATACATATCACTTATTACATCAAAATTAATCCAGAATTTGACATAAAATGGCGTCGAGAAAAGATACGTGTATAAATCACGTGATTCGCCTCAAATCGCAAAAGATCTTTATTCTAATTAGAGCGAGTACTCGGATCTAAATATTCTGGACTCGGAAATTTCTATATATCATCAATGCGCGATAGGAACTGAATGTTCCCGTACCCATTTGATAACCAACTCCCGTTAGCGCATAAGATTACACAGCGCCTCCAATCACAAAAGAGCCAGATAACCAACTCCCGTTAGCGCATAAGATCACACAGCGCCTCCAAACGCAAGAGTCATTACAACTAGTGACCATCTGAATATTCCCACACCCATTTTATAACCAACTCCCGTTAACGCATAAGATTACACAGCGCCTCCAATCACAAGAGCCAGATAACCAACTCCTGTTAGCGCATAAGATCACACAGCGCCTCCAACCCCAGAGCCATTACAATCTGTTTCTGTCACGCGATTTCTAAGTTTTCAAGGAGACATTGTATGCCAAAATTAGATTGATTTTGATGTAATAAACGATCTTTATGAAGATACACGATATTTAGGCGGTCCTATTTAATAATTTCTCTTCCACCATGATAATTTTTAGTCATGCATTAAACATAGCGCTGGGTGATGGTTATTTTTGATACCAATTTTCGATTTTTTAAAGGTACATTTTTTCTAAATTAAACAGCGTCTTATACTTGAATACAAGTTTTTTGGGCGGATTTTGGTCAAATTTGCGACAGCGTCCTATACAGGGTTCGTAGAGGTTTGAGAAAATCAAATTCAAGCACTATTTAAGCACTTTTCAAGGACAATATTTATCATTTTCAAGGACTATTTTCCCATTCCGAGCAACAAAATTTGAAGCAACTGATCTATCTCCTTGAGTTTACCTGAAATCTAAAAGGCAGTAATGCTGTTTTTTATTTATTCTTAAACCCTTTATAGATCAAGACAGGTTAAGAAAATTAACATCATTGCTTAATGAATGCCCATTTGCAGGCCAGAAGAGCATTTAAAATAAATTACCACTGGAATTGCTGGTTCGTTTATCGACCCAGTCGTTCTAGTGATAAATTTTCAAAAATAGTCTTCTCTTGGCTTGAAAATGGACATTGCTGAAGACAATTGCAGAAGTCAGTTTTGGCCAGCACCACTGGAATTGCTGGTTCGTTTATCGACCCAGTCGTTCTAGTGATAAATTTTCAAAAATAGTCTTCTCTTGGCTTGAAAATGGACATTGCTGAAGACAATTGCAGAGGTCAGTTTTGGCCAGCACCACTGGAATTGCTGGTTCGTTTATCGACCCAGTCGTTCTAGTGATAAATTTTCAAAAATAGTCTTCTCTTGGCTTGAAAATGGACATTGCTGAAGACAATTGCAGAGGTCAGTTTTGGCCAGCTTGACCACTAAAGGGTTAAGAGGTTAAATCTGAGTCACAAAACTGGCCTCTGTAGGGGTCTTGTTGAGAAATGTCAAATTGCAGACAAATGGAAGATTAGTTTTGAAAATGTATCCCTGGAATGACTGGCATGATAAAACAGCCAGTCATTTCAGTGCTATAGTTTCAAAAATAGTCCTATCCTGGTTTACAAATGAACATTTTCTATGAGCAAATTGTAAATTCATTGACACCAAATTTGGACATTATATGCCGAAGTTATAATGGTCAGCATCACAATAGTTTTCATTTGATCCGGTGGCGAGCTATTGCTACAACTCGTAGATGCAACTGGTGATTTTTTAATCCGAAATAAATCCAATAGGGAACCGTCAGTAGCTTTTTCAAGTTTGCGATGTTTCTAGCTTTTTGAGTGGGATTTGAGACCACTTTCTCCCATGACACCAATTTCGATATCTTTCCGACATATATTGCAACGTGCTTTATGTATATCGCTTGTGGCACTAACCCATGTATATGTCCTTACCCATACAGGGTTATAAACACATTTTCCAAACGGCATAATCATAATTCGCGCGAAGTTTCACATTGATGGCCACTATTTTAAAACTTTTACTACAACGTAGTGTTTACCGCGTGAATCGGTGACACGATGTTGGGAGAATTTATAACCGCTTTGCGGAAGGAAAATGGCTATCTATGGGCTACAGTGCTTCTTGCCATGAGACTGGTCCCCGATTTATTTCCGATCAGGACAAGTCACAGTACGTGTAACACTATGGCGATGTTGGGAGAATTTATAACCGCTTTGCGGAAGGAAAATGGCTATCTATGGGCTACAGTGCTTCTTGCCATGAGACTGGTTCCCGATTCATTTCCGATCAGGACAAGTCACAGTACGTGTAACACTATGGCGATGTTGGGAGAATTTATAATTGCGTGTGTCTTATTCGGTTGAAATTATACAATATTAATCAACGAGATGATCTACCGTATTTCGCTTAATAGTAGCCTAGGCTGCTATTAGGACAAGAGGTGTTCAATTTCCAACCAAACATCTCTGAGAAAGGGGGTGGGCTTATATTACAGTTTTCCCAAAAAAGTTTTCTAAAATTGATACCACGGAAATTCGACGTATTTTCTCCGGTAAAAATTCCCACCGCCTACGCCTATGTTTAATGTATACCTCAAAACATTACCGGGGAAGTGAAATTATTTGATTTGAGCGCCTAAATATATTATTGCGTATCCTTTAATAAAGCTTGTTTATTACATCAAACGTAATCCACAATTTGATATAAAATGGCGTCGCGAAAAAATACAAACCACGTGATTCGCCTCCAATTGAAGAGTTTATTTTAGAGCGAGTACTCGGACATAAATATTCTGGAATCGGGGTCTCGGAACTCGGGAATATCCATATATTATCATTGCACGATAGGAACTGAGTATTATACTGATCTTAAAAAATGGGTACCCGTTTGATAAACTCCCATTAGCGTATAATATCTTGCGAGAACATGATGCCTCCCATCGCAAGAACCACTGCCTCGCCAACTTAAGAAGCCGGCTATATTGTCGTACGTAATAATTCAATTTGGATCATTTAATGTTGATTGGCGCAAAATTGATGCACATTTTCTCCCGTCCTTGTTTGGTACATAAATTTGGTCTTAAAATATATTTATAAGGAAGGTATTTAATCACGCCAAGACTGTTTTACGCGCATTTTGACTACAAAAGTGTGGAATAAACTTTATTATATCTTGAACATACGTGGCCTACTATTAGTATTAACCTAATAGGCGGTCGAGATTTACAAAGCCGAGGCCTGTATTGACTTCTAGAGGGGCCGGGAATGTATCAGGGCAGAGAT
Organism: Chaetoderma sp. LZ-2023a; assembly: GCA_034401795.1. Lineage (NCBI taxonomy): Eukaryota > Metazoa > Mollusca > Caudofoveata > Chaetodermatida > Chaetodermatidae > Chaetoderma > Chaetoderma sp. LZ-2023a. Next base: position 120,942,361 of record CM067360.1, read on the forward strand.
CGGTCTGAAGTAGACACACCCTGTGACACGATTGTTATTATTATACACGCTATTCTTACAAATTTGCTCTTAAGAAAATTTTTCCTATATAGTCTGGGTGGGCTTCTAATACAGAGTTTTGCCATTTTGAAACTGCTAAGAAACCACTGGAGCTTGTATCTCAAAGTTAGGGGGTGGGGCTAAGTCCACCTATTAGACCATGGGCTAAAATTTGGCAGAATACGGTACTACTAATTCTCATTTCGGGTCATTTTATGTTGGTCGGTTCTTTACTCAAAATGGATGCACAATAGTAGTAGATTACTTGGTTGCTGGTACACAATGATCTATGAACTTTTTCGGTGATTCGCGGTTAACCATCGGGGGGTGCATCATTTTTGTCAAATTCAAGCACTTTTCAAGGCAGCTCATGGGTTTTCAAGTACTTTTCAAGGTTGACACAAAATGCAAGCACTTTTCAAGGTAAGTGGAAATATTCAAGCACTATTCATTTTTGTGCAAACACTGCTATATTCGAGGGCGGCCTTTAGTCGAGAAATCACGGTAGTGTAATCTGACCAAAAATAGCCTTTATAGTGCTCTTGAGAAATGTCCATTTACAGTCCAAGAATACTATTTTTGAAAATTTACCACTGGAATGACTGGCTCGATATAGCTATTGGTCTGCAAATGGACATTTTCTTGAGCAAATTTGAGCGTTAAGCGGTTAAACAAAAATTGGTTGGAGAACATAGCATGGTAGGCTTGAGACAAATTTCTGTATAAATTTGATTGGTTAATATTGACCATACATGTATATCAGATGTCCAGGAAATTCTATTAAATTAGAGGAGGCGTAAGCAATCAGAGCTGTGAAACCGGCGACACCGGGATCACGTCTGCTAAAGCAGTGATCCGTTGTTGATCCGTATGCGAAAAAGGCTTATGGATCATTCTAACACTGCTTTGTATGCTGAAGGGTATCTTTCCACCGAAACTTAATGAAGATCCCCCTAGTAGAAGTTGAGATTAGTGTTGGGAATTGGTACTATTTTTGTGATCGATGATTGGTCTTATATACTAACCGATGATCAGTTAATGATTGCTCATAATAGGTTCCCATTTTTTAGTCATTTTGATTGCAGTAATTATAGCGTGTTCAAGGATAATTACCCCTTTCAAACCAAGTCGCAGGTATGACAGATTCTTAATAATTTAAGAAATAATCTGTTGAATATTTTGAAACTAATTTGACTGGAAGCTGTTGCTGCCTTAGGTTATGACTGGGGAGATTGAAGTGAATGGCTACTGGTGTGTCTTTTTTGTTTTTAATGTCCCTAAGATGTTCTTTAATACGTATTTGGAATTCTCGTTTAGTTTCACCAATGTATTGTTTAGAACATGTATTACACGTTATTAAATAAACCACATTCATTGTGTTACAATGTTTTTGTTTTGGTACGATAGTTAAGCCCAGTGTGTGAGCATTTGAATGTGCGTTTTTTGTCCATTTGTTGACAAAATGCGCAATTGTGTTTGTTGCATGGAATGACAGGGTTGGTGATGTTTCTGCCTTGAATACCAAAAGTTTTTGCATCCATAAATTTGGCCGTTATTAGTGTGTCTTTGAAGGAGGGATTCCTTCTGTGACCAAATAATGGCGGTTCCTGGAATGTTGCCCTACATTTGGGGCTGCTCTGTAGTTTGTCCCAGTGGCGTAAGATAACATTTTTAGCTAGTTTGCTATGTGGGTGGAAATCCATAATGCATGGGATGCGAGTTGAAATTTGTTTTTGTGTGTTGGGTGAGAGTAGATTTTTCTTTGTTTTTTCAAGGGTTCTGTTGAGACAGTTTTCCAGATCTTTTTCTGGGTAACCGCGTATGACATAATAGTGTATTACGTCATGCGCATGTTTGAGGAAGTCTTTATCTCTGCTACAAATTCTCTTGATTCTTAGTAATTGGCCAAAAGGGTTGGCCTTTTTAGTGGAATCTGGATGTGCTGAGGAGAAATGTAGGTAACCATGTGTGTCGGTAGGTTTGGTGTATAGGTCAAATCCCAAGTGTCTATTGGTTAATAGAAATACTTTGGCGTCTAAAAAGTTGATTGACACTTGTGACTTTTCGGCCGTGAACTTGATTGAATGATGTGAGTTGTTCATCATGTCGGTGAACTGATTCAATGATTCCAAGCCGGAGGTCCAAATCATGAAGATGTCATCAATATAGTGGAGGTAGAGGGCCGGTTTGGTTGGGTTTTTGTTCAGGAGTTTTTCTTCAAGCATTGCCATAAAGATGATGGCATAGCTTGGAGCGACTTTTGTCCCCATAGCGGTGCCTCCAATTTAGAGGTAATGTTCGTTGTTGAATTCAAAGTTGTTGCAAGTTAGCACAATTTTTAGAAGAGATAGAAGTCTTCTTGCTGTAACTGTGCCAGGGCAGCCATGTTGTCTTAAAAGCTGTGCGACTGCTCTGAGCCCTTCGTTGTGTGGAATGTTGGTATAGAGTGATGTGACATCCATAGTGACTAGAATTGTGTGTGGGGGTACCGGTCTGAAATTCTCAAGTTTATTGATAAAGTCGGTGGTGTCACGTACATAAGACTTGATTAGTGGTAGGTGGATTTTGATGTGTTCATCGATGAAGCTACTGAGGTGTTCAGTGGGGCTTCCATTACCACTGATTATTGGTCTGCCAGGTGTTAGCGGGCCAATAGATTGTTTGTGTATTTTTGGTAACAGATAGAATCTAGCTGTCCTTAGATTGTCGATTCTTAATCCGTTAGCTATCTCAGTTGAGATTTCACCACTTAAGACCATATCTGTGATGGCTGTTTCTACCCTTTCAGCGTGGGTAGTGGTGAGATCTGTGGTTTGCTTGACATAATAGTTTGGGTCGCTGAGTTGTCCGACAGCTTCCTGTTTGTAGCTGTCTGTGTCCTGTATGACTGTAGCTTGTCCTTTATCCGCTTTTTTGATGACAATTGTTTTGTCATTTTTTAATGTAATTATAATTTTTCGTTGTTGTTTAGATAGGTTACCATGTGGGTAGTGTCGGTGCACTTTTTTGTTAATGTCATGTTTGACTATTCTAATGAACGCATCTAGAGTAGCGTCATTGCCTGGAGGGGGTATCCAGGTACTCGGTGCCTTAAATTTTCGTGATAGTTTATCTGTGAAGCCATTGTTCTGGCTGCTTACTGTGGGGTTTTGAGTTGACGTTGACTCATTGCCCCAAAATGACGGAGGAAATTGAAAGTGAAGTTTCAATCTAAGTCTTCTGAAAAAATGGTTTAGATCAGAGAAGAGTTGACCAAGGTTTGGTTCAACAATGCTAGGACTGAAACCTAGACCTAGATCCAGTGTCTTGCGGGTTGATTCGGGAATATCTTTGGATGAGAGATTGACAACAAAAGGTTTTGTTGGTGTTGTATTTTCATTTTTATAGTTTAAGAACACATTATAGTTGCAACAGTTGAAAGCAGTTCCTATATATGTAATTTTGAAAATACGATTTAAGTCAGTTTTTTCAGGAGAGCATACACTTTGTCTAGTGTGTTGTCTCTCGTTGGCTTGTTTCTGCCTTGATTTGTACGTCGTTTCTGTGGCTGGTAGTTTTGGCCCCGGACTGGACGTCTCTGGGTTGTGACCCCTTGGTACGGGTTTTGATTGTACTTCTTCCTGTCCCTGCCTTTGGTGGGCATGTTCATCTTCTCCCTGTCCCGGGGTTTCTTCGGTGGACTGGTCGATCGTTCTCTGGTCTTGAGAACCGTCGCTCTCACTGCCTGTGTTGCTTCTAGAAATACTTTTTGGTCTCCTGTAGACGCCCTGAAACCCGCTTTGTGGCGGCGGGTTTGTTCCGAAAGCTTATCTGCCCATGTTCTAAGGATAGCTGCTAGGTCCGCAGCTAACTGTAAGCTGTGTTTTCTTAAGATATCATTCCATTGGTTGGTGACAGCGTTGTCATCCGAAGGTGGAACGTATCTTACACTGATGGCCATGTTGGCTGGAAATTCGTCTTTAGAAATGGCTATTTCTAATTTGTCTAGTTGTAGCATGGTGCGTGCGTGTTTGCACGTAGTATTCCGCCAGTCCCTGTAGGACTGGAATTACTCCTCTGGAATGCAGGGTTTCTTCCTTGGATTCGTGACTACAGCCCTCATATCAACGGAACTGCTCCGTTCATCGTCTGCTATGCGGAATCTCTTGCGGCTCTGGATGGCGTAACCCACTTTGTCAATCACAGCATTGTTCATCATGTCTACAATGGTTTCTGTAGAGTCAATTGATATAGCAGAAGTTGCTGCTGTCGGTGTATCCATCTTGAAAGTCTTGTGGATGAAATCACGCTTTTCTCAAGCAAAATTTGATATTTTTGTAAAAAGCTTGTAAGATGCTATGTTGTCCTGATGCTAACGGTTAGCGTCTGTTGAGTCTGGATGCCGATGCACTGTTTGCGCGCTCCTTTTATAGTAATCTTGTACCCGGTTGTACCCGATCCTATGTGTATGTACCCAGATCTGGTAGATACATCCCATTGTTGTTGTCATATTTGTACACGACTTGATGTGTAGTTGTACCCGATTTGGTAACAATCTGTGTTCTTTATGTACCCGAGTTTTGGTGTACCCGAGTGTTTGTTTTAAATGTGTATTGGTGTACCCCAGTGTGCGTGTACCCGAATGTACCCGGTTTGTGAGTAAATGCGTACCCGAAATGTATGGTTTTATACATTGGGTTTAAGGGATAGATCTTTAGTAAAAGGTTATAGCGGCATTGGTCCATTTGTTGGTGGGCCTTTCCATATTTGATCCAGACTTCTGGCGTTTCGTACCCATGTTTGGGTTATACTCATCAGAGGAAATGTGTAGACACGTTGTCACAGTAGTTTTTACTGGGATGTGTATATTCGAAAATCATTGTATAGTAGTTAAGATGATAAAGTTTTTATCATGCTATCGTTTTAGAAGAATGCGTGTAGTGTTAAGATGGCTGTGTGCCATTTTTCTTACCTTATAGTTTACAACACTAATTGAGATAGCAATGAGTATCCACATGCATGCAGAATTTCTAAGTATTCAAGTGAATATAATTTCTTCAGTCATAAGACATGTTAACTCATAAGTAATATGTAGAGGCATAACAGCCGAGAGAATAGGAGTGAGTGCTTGTAACTCAAGGGTGACAGTTCTCCTCCTGGCTGGGCCGCCGCGTTGTGCTCTTGAGCAAGGCGCTTCACTCTGCGCTTCTCCAGGGTAGTATAGGTAATGTGAATGCATAGCTTACAGTGCAACCGAGCTGAAACCTCCCTAAGAGAGAATAAATCCAATGACCAGGGGTAAGAGATGTAAAGTATCTGAGCACTTCGGTGAAAGCGAGGCTGTAAAATGTAAATTAACTTACATACATACACTTAGCTAGTGCTATGCTTGCATAGGTTAAATATAAAACTCGATCTAATATATACATGTACCTGGTAATATTTTAATCACTGCACCCAGAGCCATTTCATAATGTTCCAAGGCAGCGTCAAATTTCTCTTTCTCCACCTAGAATGGCAAAGAAATACATGTACATCTTCAGAAAATAAATGAATCAATCAGCCAACCAGCCAATCAACCAACCAACCAGCCAACCAAACAATCAACAAACCAACCAAACAGCCAACCAACCAACCAATCATCCAACCGAATCAACCAATCAATCAATCAATGCATATATCAATAAATCAATGCATCTATAAATAAATCAATGCAACAATCAATGCATCAATTAATGCATCAATCATCAAGTGAGTGGTCTGGAAAATGTATATTAAAGAATTTCATGAATTACACAAAGTGACCACCTTTATTTAGATGGCCATTTAGGAATATGTGGATGAATGCCAGCTGTGTACCTCATATTCTGCAACTTTGATCAGTTTGATGGCTGCGGCTAATTCAGCACTGTCGTTACATAGCTTCTCTGCAAACAGACAATATATACATGTACATGTATTGTTATTCAACTATGGCAAAATTAAAGCTTCGAACCCCGAAAGGGCAGAAACGAATAAGTGTTTTAGTGAAACTCAACATACGCCCGCAGGCATACTTTTTTGAGGAATGCTAAATGTGAACAGTTCAGTTTGTCTTTGATAGTTCCAATTCGGGGGGGGGGGCGACTTCTATTAGGAATACATTTGGAATTCTTGGCAAATACATCACTAAAAATCTTGAAAGTCTTCAGAGCTGCATTGATCAGTACAATTACAGCAAGACAATTTTGATGAATTTTAATCTTTCAAGGGAGATAACTCTGGCGAATATGGGCAGATTTTGCCGAAACGAAATCATTGCACTTCGTCTATCCTTAACACATCTGCTTATAAAAAAATTTAGTGTAGGTTCAAAACTCTTCGAGATCTGGTCCGGATAAGAAATCAGACGGACAGACATATGGGTGGACGGACGGACGGCGAGCGTCATCACATAATACGACCCGCTTACGTGGGCATATATAAGAATCATCTACAATGGACCTTTCCAGTTTATCCATCCATCATATGATGTCATAATCAACTACGTGGCGTGTAGGATGACATCATAATGAATGATGTCATGAATGACGTAGATACATGTAAGTAGGTCACAAATGCATAAATGACGACTGACTACTGGTAAGCTTTGTTGTATGAATTGTGTTTTTATTATTTAATAAACATTCTGTTGAATATTTTCAAACTAATTTGAATGGGCCAGAGCACTGCCATAGGCAGCAACAGCGATCACCCAGGGACCGATCCCAACACGGGCGAAGCATGTATGGGTGGAGCTTAGCTAGGGATTGGTGGAGCCAGCTAAAACTGACATACTACTAAATTTAATATTTTGAAGCAGCCTATGTCAGCAACAGGTTCTTATCCAACTAGCTCCAAAATATTCAACAGCATAGCTGTGTGTATTTCTTTAACCTTTTACCAGCTATATTTGGTCATGAAAATCTAAATATTTGCTCATTGAATGTTGATTTGCAGGCCAAGAGAAGACTATTTTTGAACATTGACCCCTGGAGTGATTGATTCAATTATCGAGCCAGTCATTCCAGTGATAAAGTCTTCTTTTGGCCTGTAACTGTGCATTCCCCAAGGCCGCTTCTGAGGCTGGTTTGGGGCGGAAATTTGTCATGAAAGGGTTAAAATGAAATTCTGGGAGTTCAGTGTTCCCAGGGTTAACCCTTACCACTCTGATGACAAAATTTTTAATTGTTCATTTTTCAACAAATTAGGTGGAAGATGTTGCTGTCAAATTGTTGAAAAATGTACACCGGTTTCTTTGATATTGACACAGTAAAAACATAGAATATTGACCTCAGAGTGGTAAGGGTTAAATGGACCGGAAGTAGTGAGCCTAAATTAGGCCGATTGGTTATGAAATTCAAAATAAGCCCATAGTTGATTATTGAATGTCCATTTGCAGGACAACTTTAGACTTTTTTTGAAAACATATCATTGGAATGACTGACTGACTTTGTCATCGAGTCATGGTCATGATAAATTTTCAAAAATATCCTTCTCTTGGCCTGTAAATGAACATTCCTCAAGAGCAAAGGAGTCGCCAGTTTTGGCCGGCTTGACCATTTAAAAGATTAAACTGTCCGGAAGATATTTTAACAACTTACATGTAACCAGCCAGTTCCCCATGTCAGAAATAGGCGGTTTTTAATTTTAAAATTTATTTTCCTACAATATGTAATATTAGTTTTGAAATATTTGACCTGTATGACTGCTTTTGAATTGAGATTTTAGGATTGCAGGGTTTAATAGCTAACGTAGGTATCAAGTGAATATCATAAATTCTATCAATAGAATCCTATTAATCCTTTAATGGTCACACCGGCCAAAACCGGCCGCTGCTATGGTCTTGTGGAATGTCCATTTACAGGGAAAGAAAATACAATTTTTGAAAATTTACCACTGGAATGACTGGCTCGATACCCGAGCCAGTCATTTCAGTGATAAATTTTCAAAAATTGTATTCTCTTGGTCTGAAAATGGACATACAATAAGAACATTAAAAATTTTCTTGAACAAAAATATAACAAATTTGACCATTAAAGGGTTGATTAAATTCTGAAGCATTCATTTACAATTTTCTACCTTACATTTATGAGCGGCTTAACGATGATAGAGTACTTTCTCATGTCGAGTTCTGAGGAGCCTACCTCCATGATTTGAGTAACAATGGACCTTTATAGTTTTAGCTATGCCCCACCCATCCTTAGTTAACCTCCACCCACGCTTCTCCCATTTTGGGATCGATCGATCCCCAAATGCCTTATCAATTTCCAGAAAACTATACAGGTAAGCTGTGGAATATTTTGAAACTAATTTGACTGTGTGCTGTAACTGCTGTTGTTAGTAACCTAGTAGTAGTGTCTGAAAAATTAAGTCATTAATAGTATTCAAAGAACACGAGGCCCAAGGTGCCTGTGTCACTCACCTGGAGCACTATGCAATTTTGTCAAAATTGTTGGTGGGTGGTTTACAAGTCTTTTAAATGAGTTTGTAGACATTTTTGCAAGTTCAATATGGCTGCCAAACACGCTACATTTTGATTGATCAACTGCGGCCATGTTTCTGACGTAGCTCCTTCCCTTAAAAAACTTTAATGGCACTCGGTGCCTAATCATATCTTCCAATTTTGGCCCAATCTGCTCAGTGGTTCTAGAGTTGTTTTGGCAACGATGGCCGCCAAACCATTTGGCCAATCAAGTTCCCTTGAACAAACTTAGTGCAGCTCTTGCCCTATATGATATTTCATGCCTTTTGAATTGATCCCACTAGAGGTTTTGGAGATTTTTTAAAGACATTTCTAAAAATCGACCAAAATTCAAGATGGCGCGAGAAGAATACATTTTAAATTTCCAATCGCTTTAGTATGGGAGATTTTGGCGGGTAAATGATCCAAGACAGTCGCTAAATCGTTTATCCAACAGTTTCGAAATGGCAAATTTGAAATCACAATACACAAATACATATATAAAACCAATTTCGGCCTCAAAATCCATCAAATAAAAAAATCCAATATGGCTGCCAAACATGCTATATATTGATTGGCCCACGGCGGCCAGGTTTTTTAATGGATTAACTTCTCTTGAACAAATTTTAATGGCCCTTAGTGCCTCATCATATATCACAAATTTCGGCCTGATCGCTTCTGGGTAAGAAGTCGTTTTTGCGAAAGTGAGGTCATCCAAGATGGCCGCTGAACTACTTGGTCAATCAAGTTCCCTTGAACAAACTTGGATCAGCTCTTGCCCTAGATCATATTTCATGAGGTCTGAATTGATCCCTCAAACGGTTTCGGAGAAGATTTTTAAAGCCATTTCTAAAAATCAGCCGAAATCCAAGATGGCCGCTGGCCAAATTGACCGATCGGCTTCATTTGAACAAAATGGAATCTCTATGCCCTAAGGATACTTCCTGCTAAATATAATTGAAATCGGCCCGGTAGTTCTCGAGCAGACATTTTGAATTTCCCATTGCTTTAGTATAGGAGCTTTTGGCAGGAAAATGATCCAAGATAGCCACCAAACCGTTTATTCGACAGTTTCGAAAATTGCAAATTTGAGATCAGAATACCCAAAAACCTATATAAAACCAATTTCAGCCTCAAAATCCATCAAATAAAAAAATCCAATATGGCCGCCAAACATGCTCTATTTTGATCGGCCAGGTGCGGCCATCTTATTTGACAGATTAACTTCCCTTGAACAAACTTTAATGGGCCTTAGTCCCTAATAATATCTGCCAAATTTTGGCCCAATCACTTCAATGGGTCTGGAGAAGTTTTTACTAAAACTAGGTCAACCACGATGGCCGCCGAACCATCTGACCAATCTAGTTCCCTTGAGCAAACTTGGTTCAGCTCTTGCCTTAGATCATATTTCATGAGGTTTGCATCAATCCCCCAAGCGGTTTCGGAGGTTTTTAATGACGTTTCCTAAAATCGGATAGAATCCAAGATGGCAACCGGCCAAATTGGTCGATCGACTTTGATTGAACAAACTTGGATCCCTATGGATGCTTCCTGCCTAAATATAATTGAAATCATCCCAGTGGTTCTTGAGAAGTTGTTTAAAGGAAAAGTTGACAGATGGATGACGGATGATGGATGGACGGACGACGGATACACGACGGGTGAGCTAAAAATCAGATGAAATCCAAGATGGCCGATTGGCTTCGTTTGAACAAACCTGATCCTCTATGCCTTAAGGATGCTTCCTGCCAGATATAATTGAAATCAGCCCGGTAGTTCTCGAGAAGACATTTTAAATTTCCCATTGCTTTAGTATGGGAGCTTTTGGCGGGAAAATGATCCATGATGGCCGCTAAACCATTTATCTGACAGTTTTGAAAATTGCAAATTTGAGATCGGAATACCCAAAAGCCTATATAAAACCAATTTCGGCCTCAAAATCCATTAAATAAAAAAATCCAATATGGCCCCCAAACATGCTATATTTTGATTGACCCACGTGCACGGCGGCCATATTTTTTTTATGGATCAACTTCTCTGGAACAAACTTTAATGGCCCTTAGTCCCAATCATATCTGCCAAATTTCAGCCTGATCCCTTCAGCGATTCTGGAGGTTATTTTCGCTAAAACTAGGTCAACCAAGATGTCCGCCAAACCATTTGACCAATCAAGTTCCCTTGAACAAACTTGGTTCAGCTCTTGCCCTAGATCATATTTCATGAGGTTTGCTTCAATCCCTCAAGCGGTTTCGGAGATTTTCAAACACGTTTCTAAAAATCGGCAAAAATCCAAGATGGCCGCCGGCCAAATTGGCCGATTGGCTTCGTTTGAACAAACTTGGATCCCTATGCCCTAAGGATGCTTCCTGCGAAATATAATTGAAATCGGCCCAGCAGTTCTTGAGAAGTCGTTTAAAGGAAAAGTTGATGTACGATGGACGGATGACGGACGGATGACGGATGGATGGATGGATGGTCACCACGGCATAAGCTCACTTGGCCTTTCAGGCCAGGTGAGCTAAAAAGTCAACATACCAATTTCATCAGGTTTATAGCTGCCTGTGTTGTTAGACTTGGATTTGGTTAGAGAGGTATGACTTGGCTTCATCAGCATCTTCAACTCCTCTGCGCGCTCCATGTATTCACGTACCTGCATGCGAGCACAAACAAACGCTTTCATAGGGACAGGCCAAATAAAGCTCATTTATTTCACAAACAAGTAACCGTTTCACCAACAAATCCCTGAAAATGTATATTCTTTGCGATATAAAACTTATTCTGTTGAATATTTTGAAATTAATTTAACTGGAAGCCGTTGCCGTTTCTTGAACAAATATGATGGTTAAAGGGTTAAATATTTTGGACTTAAGCTGTCATTGCTCTTATATATGCAGCAATGGCTTCCAAAGAAATTATGTTCAAAATATTAAACAGCATGTTTTTGGGTTTTTTGGAAACATGTTATGTTATTTCTGAGCTGTGCACAGCATTCTGCAATATATGCGCACCACACACCACCCCCACACCCACACCCATGTATGAAAACATCCATTTTTCAATTTTCATAGGTCAATAAGAAAGCTGGTTGCAATGCAACCACGAAGCTGGACTTTACGATGTTACAATGAACTATACACCTGTGCAAAAGTTAAGCACCAGCAAAAACAATAGAATGTAGAAACATGATGGTACAACTAGGCTGCCATACTTTTTGTCCCCGCGTTAGCTGACATAATTCCAAGTACGAAATGCACATGCATGCATGACTTCACGCCGCTTGATGTCCGTGCGTGGCGGGAAACAGCACACGTGTTCAGTTATGTAAAAGTCCAGTTTGAGGTGTAGAACATTACATACAGATTTAGGCGACAAGATTAGGAATTTTGTGTTCATGACCGTGGTTTATTTGTACAGAGAGAATTAGCTCTTGATTGTGAACCGCTATGGCAAGACGAAGGTTAAGTGATCGTGTGAAATGGCAAATCATAGGCATGCATACCACTGGTATGTCATGTAGAGAGATTGGCAGACAGCTGAACATTAACCATACTGTAATCAGTCGTTTGATTGCAAAACATGGGCAAACTAACGAGGTGAAGGACAGGCCTAGATCTGGAAGACCGAAGAAGACTACTGCCCGTGATGATCGAGCCCTAGTACGCCTTGTTAGGAGATCTCCATTCACCAACAGCAGAGTGCTCAGCCAGCAATGGGAAACGCGCAATAGAGTGTCAATGTCTACCATCAAAAGGAGACTGTATGCTGCTGGCATGAAAGCTGGGAGACCTGTCAGACGTCCTCTCCTCACTGCACACCACAAAGAGGAGCGTCTGAGGTGGTGCAACGAAAGAAGACACTGGAACATGAGATCCTGGAGGCGGGTACACTGGTCCGATGAAAGTTGGTTCCTGCTTCATGCCACAGATGGTCGAACTCGTGTATGGAGGTCCAGACGCACGGCGTACGACCAACGTAACATCATGGGAGAAGTTCCATTTGGTGGAGGTTCCGTTATGATATGGGGGTGCATCTCATTTGATTGTAAGCTGGATCTGTTGACTGTACCTGGAACACTAAATGGACAAAGATATCAAGATTCCATACTGGATAGAGTTGTGGTCCCTCATTTTGTAAATCATGCACCTGGAACCCACCCTATATTCATGGATGACAACGCCCGACCACATCGTGCTAGAGCTGTGCATGAATACCTCCGCCAGAATGCCATCAAAACCCTACCATGGCCAGCAAGGAGCCCTGACATGAACCCTATTGAGCATATCTGGGACATTCTGGGAAACATGGTGAGAAGGAGGGATCCTCCTGTGCAGAACCTACAGGAATTAACAGACGCACTCCATCTTGAATGGCAACGAATACCACAATGGCGTATCAGTCGGTTGGTGACCAGCATGAGACATCGTGTCCAGGCCGTCATCCAGGCACAAGGTGGATATACCCGGTATTAATAATGACAGTCTCAAACTCGTGCACAGATGTTAAACTTCGTTTTCAGACACCATTAATGACAATCTAGCCACGTGTGTCAACTGTAGGGCAATAGTTGTCAGTTGTGTCAACGTAACCATATTCAGGCCTCGTTTTCAAGTTCAAACAAAAACATACAGTGTTTCCCCACCATCATAATCAGCATTCCTCTAGTTGCCTTATTACCTCTTGCACTAAGATGGATGGGTACATAAATGTTTATGCTATTGCTTTCTTCATAGCACATGAATATACCCTCGCATGTGCGTAAAAATAGGGTGGTGCTTAACTTTTGCACAGGTGTATATATGAAGCTGGACATCAAATACAAGTCTAATTACATAGACGAAGGCTCAATATATTAAGGCCTATAAATACAATTGTCAGAGACCATGACCTTTGTTTGACACCAAAACCACTGTGTCAGCCGTTCACATTACGCGGAAGCAAGCATCCAAGCTTGGGTCCAGTATCATTAACCAAACATGAGACACAAAATGTATATGTATACACCTTAGCTGAACTACATGTAAATGTAAAACGATAATATTGAGACGGTAATATTAAGAAAAAGCCTTATCAAGGCCACAGTGACCTTGACATTTGACTTTTTTACCACAACAGCTTCCAGTCAAATTATTCTCAAAATATTTAACAGCTGTCCTGCAAGGCTGTTTTCAAATTAAGATACAAGAGTTTTTAGGGGTTCAGAAGGTTAAGATGGGTGTTAACCTTCTAACACTCAAATCTGCCAAAAATGGCTTCAGCAGTGGTCTTGGGAAATGTCCATTTGCAGACCAACACTATTTTTTGAAAACTTACCACTAGAATATATTAATGCCTGGCTCGAAAACCGAGCCAATCATTCCAGTGATAAATCTTCAAAAACATTTATCTCTTGGAAAAATGGACATTTTCTTCTAAAAATTTTTAATTTCTTTAATAAATTTAATGGTCAAAGGGTTAATTGAGCATTATTTAAATCTTGCCAATTCAACTATATTAACCCTTTCACCGATAAATCCCTGAAAATGTAAATGCTTTACGCTATGAAACTTATTCTGTTCAATATCTTAAAATTAATTGGACTGGAAGGTGTTGCTGCCTCAGGCAGCAACGCCTTCCAGTAAAATTAATTTCAAAATATTCAACAGTTTTCCTATATGGTTGCTTTGAAAATGAGACATGAAGAATTCAATGGTGAAGGGGTTAATCCTCTTATGAAGCATCTTGGGCATCTCCAATATCTGAGGCCCTCTTGAGGCATCCTAGAGACACACACCCATCCTAAAATAGGTTCGCTGTTGACTATGTTTCACAATATTAGATGATAGGTAGTACTGAACCAGGAGCCTGCTCCGTAGGGAAAGCGCTACGCTCCTTTAGAAACACCTTTTTCTGCCTCTGCTACATACATGTACATGACAAAGCGGCAATAACGGCTCTATGGAGGATTTCAGTTTATCAATCAATCATATGATGTCATAAACAACTACGTGATGTGTAGGATGATGTCATAATCAATGACATGGTGAATGATGTAGCTAAATTCATCATGAATTCTTACATGTAATTGATGACGGACTAAGCGTTGTACGATTTGTACCTGTATCTCCTTATTATTTAATAAACATGCTGTTAAATATTAATGCCATTGGTAGCAACAGCACCCAGTCAAATTAGTTTCAAAACATTCAACAGCTTACCTGTATAGTGTTCTAGAAATTGAGATTTAGATAGTGCAGGGATTAATTCGCTCCCAATACGAGCGAAGTGTGGGTGGAGCTTAGCTAGAGATGGGCGGGGATAAACTGTATTCAACCATTGAAGCATCTATTAGGGTGAAAAGGTTTTTCTCATGGAACACCTCATAAATAATAGTACATGTCCCCAAAACAAAATAAAAAGTATTATTGAATATTTTGAACACAATGGACCTTTTCACTTTTAGCTATGCCCCATCCACCTCAATCTATCGATCTCTGACTGAACTCCCTGACTATCAGTTTCCAGAAAACTATACAATCATGTGAGCCATTGAATATTTTGAAAATTAATTTGACTGGGTGCTGATACTGCCATAGGCAGCAACAGTGGCCAGTCAAATTAGTTTCAAAATATTCGACAGATGTTTATTAAATAGTAAAGACATACAATTTGTACAACCTGTCGGACTATCAAGCGTTAAAGACAGACAATATCGAATCATGCATGACCTAATGATCATGACATCATCATACACGTCAATTAGTCAATTATGACATCATATGATGTCAGGTGATCGATGGATAAACTGGAAAGGTGAATTGGATTAGAAGACATTGTTGTCTAAGGCAGCATTGTTTTTCAATCAAATTATGCTCAAAATATTCAATAGAACATTTCTTACTTAGGCCGGACCAATTTAATGTTTTGTGTTATGAAAACTCTGTGATAAAATTGCTAGATGGAAAGAAACTTGAAAATAATATCTAGATATGTAATAAATGGCCAAAGGACCATAATTAATGCACAAGGAGCATCATCCATCAGGCAACCATACATGTAACTGTTGCCACAGACAGATAGCAATGGTTGTTATCATTATTGACCAAAGCAGCAATCATCCTTACCACTAATACAAGCACCCTATCAAGTTTCAAAGCAATCAGATAAACCGTAATGGAGTTATCATATGGAAACCAATTTCAAGATGGATACCCTTGGCTGGCAGCCATATTGGATTCTGGATTATCGTCAATTTTGATGAGTTTCTTCTCCAGACCTAGTCCAACCACCATATACCGGTGCCTGGTAACCATCTTGGATTTCGCATTTTTGTCAATTTGGAAAGATTTCTTCTACAGACCTACATGTAGTCCAACCACTCTATGAAGTTTCAAAGTGATCTGATAAACGGTAACAGAGTTATCATCTGGAAACCACTCCACCGCTACAGTTCGGATGGCGCCATCACATAATATCCTGCCAAAATATTGGTGTCCTTGACATTATTGACCAATGGGAAAAGTACCATTGACCAATGGCCCAGCCATCCCTGACATTGTTGATCCAGCAGATGACATTTACCAACTGAACGATGGTCACAGTAAAAAAGATTGGATGGGGAAATACAAGAAAATTGGTGTCATTGATATTATTGACCAATGAGAAGCGTATCATTGATTAATGGGGCAGCCATCTATGAATTTATTGACCCAGCAGATGACATTTACCAACGGGTCAATGGTCACAGTAAGAAATGTGAATGAAGAAATGCAGGAATATTGGTGTCATTGACATTATTTACCAACGGGGAAAGTACCATTGATCAATGGGGCAGCCATCACAGACAATATTGATCAAGAGTTCAATTGTCACAATACTGACATTTACCAAAGGGGCAATGGTGAGGTCACAGTAACAAATTTGGATGGGGAAATGCAAGAATATTGGCATGATTGACCAACAGGAAAAGTACCATTAATCAATGGGGCAGCCATCCCTGACATTTGATTGAAGTATACTAAAGGAACATTTCTCACAAATCTTGTTTTATTACATCAACAATTTAAGAAACGTGACACAGATTATTTTCCCCATAGGGTTCAATAATGTTTTAAAGAGCCAGAGTTATGGCCCTTATTTCAAGGCGTGGCTACTTCATATTCATCGGGCCAGTAGATATTGCCTGAAAGAACTTATCTGCTAAATTTGTTTTTAATCCATCAACAATTGACAAAACAAATGAATTTTAACCAACGGGTAAAATAGTTTTATGTCTTAATAAACCAGAGTTATGGGCCTTGTTTAAAGGTACAACGTCTTTATATTAATAGTCCAACTAATATTTGACTGATAAAACATACCGGCTAAATTTGAATTTAATCCATCAACAATTGACGAAACAAATGGATTTTCAACATAGGGTAAAATAGTTTAAAACTTAATGAACCAGAGATATGGCCCTTGTCTAAAAATGCATACTCTTTATATCCATGGTTCATATAGACTGAAGGAACATATCTGCTAAATTTGATTTTAATCTATCAACAATTGGTGACAACATGTATATTCGCCATATGGCTCAATACTTAAAAACACCTCAATGAATCCGAGTTATGGCCCTTGTTTAAGGGTGTGGTTACTTCATATTCACAGCTCCAATAGATGTTGCCTAAAGGACCATATCTACTAAATTTAGTTGTAATCCATCAATAAATGATGAAATGTGCAACAAACGTATTTTCCCCATAGGTTTCAATACTTTGAAATATAGCCAGGGCCATAACTCTGCTATTTGTGGGTGTTGCCTCTTCATCTTCATAGCCCAAAAAGATATTGCCAAAAGGAACATATCTGCCAAATTTGTTTTTAATCCATCGACAAATGGCGAAACGTGCCACACTTGTTTACAGACGACAGACAGACAGACAGACAAATCGCGATTGTATAAGCTCACCTCATGCAAATTATAAACTCCTAGATGAATTACTTAAATAGATCCTTACTTTTTTTCTTAAGATATCTTTTCTTCTTGAATCTTTTTCAACTGAAAGATAACACAGTCAAGAAATTTCATTTTACATTATCAGAAACATGAGCGCAGTAAATATCAGACAAATGAAATATATTGAAAACTATTTTACTAGTTAGTTTACATGGAAACAGATTGTTGAAATATTGGATCTAGCAACGTGATCAATCTTTACGATGAACAGCATATTCTGTTGAATATTTTAAAACTAATATGACTGGAATCAGCAATATTAATTTCAAAATATTCAACAGCTTTCCTGTTTCAGTTTGCCCTGCAATTGATATACAGGAAATTTAGTGGTGAAACCATTAATCCTATTATGGTTAAGCCAGACAAAACTGCCCTTGCTAGTGGTCTCGAGGAATGTCCAGTTTCAGGCCAATAGAAGGCTATTTTTGAAATTTTACTACAGGAATGACTGGCTCGGTCATTGCAGTGATAAAATCTCAGAAATTGTGTTCTCTTGGCCAGCAAATGAACATTCAATATGCAGATATTTTGATATTTTTGAACAAATTTAGACATCAACCCTTTAGCCCTTGAATTTGTTCAAGACAATTTCAATTTTCTCACAGAAAATGTCCATTTGCAAACCAAGAGAAGACCATTTTCCAAAATTTACCACTGGAATGACTGGCTCAGTTATCGAACCAGTCATTCCAGTGGTAAATTTTTAAAAATAGTCTTCTCTTGGTCTGCAAATGGACATTTCCCTAGATTACTGCAGAAGCCATTTTTGGCTGATATGAGTGTTGGAAGGGTTAAAGGGCTAATATGGACCATTGCAGGACAACATGCAACACACAGTACAGCTCAGAATTAAGTTAACATGTCCTGAGAACAAAAATGCACCCGACAAAAACAAAAGCGCACCAAGAAGAAAACAAAAATGTGACAGATGCAAAACAAAAACGTAGGCGAAGAAAACATAAATGCGACACAGAGAAAACAAGAATGCGTCAGGACAAAAACAACAAACAAGAGGCCCAAGGGGCCTGTATCGCTCACCTGCATCATAGGCATTTCAACCAGAAAGGCCATCAACAATAAGTAGAACCATACAGAGTTGAGCAGAATTATAACAAGAAAACAGAAGCCAAGTTTCTTTATGTATCAACTACTTTTGAACAAAACCTAACGGCCCTTAGTCCCTTATCATATCTCCCAAATTTCGGCCCAATCCGTTCAGCGATTCTGGATACGAAGTTGTTTTCATGAAAACCAGGTTATCCAAGATGACTGCTAAAGCATTAGGCAATCTAGTTCCATTTAACAAACTGGATTCAGCTGTTTCCGTAAATAACCTGTCATGAGTTTCGAATCAATCCCCCATGTGGATCAGAAAAGAAGATATTTAAAGGCATTTTAAAAATCCAGGATGGCCGCCAGGCAAATTACAGACCAGCTTCATTTGAACAAACGTATCTCTATGCCCTAAGTATGTTTTCTGCCAAATACACTTGAAATTTCCTATTGCTTTAGTACATGGGAGTTTCTAGTTGGAAAATGATCCATGATGGCCGCTAAAACGTTTATTCGACAGTTTTGAAAATGGCAAATCTGAAATCAGAATGACCAGACACATATATATAAAACCAATTTTGGGTTTCAAGATTCGTCAAAATAAAAAAATTCAATATGGCCACCAAACATGCTACATTTTGACTGAGCCACGGAAGCCATATTTTTTTATGGATCAACTTCCCTTGAACAAATTTTAATGGCCCTTAGGCCCTAATCAAATCTCTCAAATTTCAGCCTGATCCTTCCAGTGGTTCAGGAGAAGTTGTTTTCGAAAAAACTAGGTCATCCAAGATGGCCGCCAAACTATTTGGCCAATCAAGTTCTCGTGAACAAACTTGTTTCAGCTGTTGCCCTAGGTCACATTTAATGAGTTTTCTAAAAAATCGGCCAACATCCAAGATGGCCGCACCCCCCCCCCCAAATTCTCCGACCGGCTCCATTTGAACAAACTTGAATATCTATGCCCTAAGGATTGTTCCTGCCAAATATAATTGAAATCGGCCCAGTGGTTCTTGAGAAGTCGTTTAAAGAATTCTCCATCGCTTTACTATGAGCCTATTGCTTTACTATGGGAGCCTATGGTGGGAAAACAAACCAAGACGGTAGTCAAACCATTTATCCGACAGTCTCGAAAGTGGCATATTTGAACTCGCTACCCTGATAAGCATATATAAAGCAATTTTCGCCATTAAAATACATCAAATACAAAAAACACCAATATGACCAACAAATGCTAAATTTTGATTGGTTGATGCCGGCCATGTTTTTTAATGTATGAAATTCCTTTGAACAAATTTGAATGGCCCTTGGTGGAGCTATCCCTTCAGCGGTTTGGGAGAAGAAGTCGTTTTCGGGAAAACTATGTCATCCAAGATGGCCACCAAGCAAATAGGCCAATAAGGTTGGCTTGAACAAACTTGGGTCTAACGTTGCCATAGATGATGTGTTACGAGTATTGAATCAATTCCTCTTGCGGTTTCGGAGAAGATTTTTTAGTGTTTCTAAAAATCGGCCATTTTGGCCGGCGGCCATCTTCGGTTTTGGCCGATGCGCTTCGTTTGAACATACTTGAATCTCTATGCCCTAGGGATGCTTCCTGCGAAAAATAATTTAAATCAGCTCAGTGGTTCTTGAGAAGTTGTTTAAAGAAAAAGTTGACGGACGACAGACGACATACAGACGACGGACGGTCGCCATCACATAAGCTCACTTGGCCATTCTGGCCAGGTGAGCTAAGTGAAATTTTTTTCAGCGCACCATAAAGTATCAGACAGAGTTTGGAAACAAAATATGAACAGGGCTAGAGAGCACATCATGTCTTCAAAATACCCAGCGCATTTGTGAAAAACATAGGCGAGTTTACAAGCTTAATAAATTGTCTTTGGCTTGTTAGACGTCGCAACCATAATATTCTTGAAGCCGGTGTTACCCATTCGAGTTGTCAGTTCTTGCTGTTCGCAAACAGATTTAACAAGTACCCTACGATTCGACAACGGCACTGGAACAGTTTTCCTGAACAAAATTTCCACTCCACATCAGACGAGGAGTGGAAATCTATTTCGTGAACGCTAAGCAGGCTAAACTGTTCTCGCTGTGGCAGTCTAGAATAGTTTCAGAATGTTGTGCACGAACAGAGAAAAAGGACAACACATATTTTCATGATGTTCTATTAAATTAGTTTCGTATCGGGAATAAAACAGAATTGTGAAGTTTATTTGTTGAAATGAAGGTTTGCGACAAGATTTTGCAATGACTTATATAATGTACTTATGCACAAATGTATTCCCGTTGTTGGTGATTGTACTTTGTATTTGTATGAAAGTACGAAATATGATAGCTCCGTTTATTAAATCCACAGACCTGTATTGCTATAGACCACTTATAGCCATTATAAGGTGGCATTTCCAATCAATATTTTCTAATATCTACTGGTTGCTGGTGACAGGTACGTATTATTGTGAATAAAACCTTACAATGAAGACAAACGGAAGCTCACCTACATTTGATCGTGATAGATCTTTTTTGTAGTTTTGTCTGACATTTTATCGGAAATATTAGTCCTGCGAATCTTCCCAGTGTTCTTATTCGGTTGCTTTCACATTTATTTTTTAAAATATTCAGCGCAGCGAAACATAGTTTATTCTCGTCCAGTTGCTTTCGCATTTACTTTCTATAAAAATCCAGCACAGCGGAACATGCCGACTTGTGGGATTTGACATAGATTATTTTTCGCGATAGACAAATATGCGTAGGACTGCCAGTATTTTAATAGCACTTATTTTCATTTCAATCCGTCTACATTATATATCGAGGAGACTATTATCGGCGAGCCAGAGAAAAACATGACTGCGTTTTAGAAAAACAATCTTGTCGGGAAGTGCTTTGGCGCACTTAGGCTTATTCTATGTAATTAATCCATGTACGACACGGAAAACGTCGCCTGGCATTTCGACCACCGTCCCGTTTGTGTTTTTCATTTGGCGCGCAATGTTTTTCATTTGTGTATGTGTTTTTCATCTGACGCGAAATGTTTTGCTTTTTGCACGCATAACGTATGTTTTGCTGCCGTCACATTTTTTGTTCACTTAATTCTGAGCTGTACTGTATCTCCAGAAATTTTGATGAATCTGTCAAAACTGCTGTGAGTGCTTACATGGAGACCAAGTTACAAGAGAGCAACTGGCCAGCAGACATGGGTCAATTAATTTTCAAAACATTTACATATAAAGCCAAATATTTCATATGTCTATACATGAAAATGCAAATACTTTCAATTTTGTACTGAAAATATAAAAACAAATACCGTTTAAAACTTAAAAAATTTACCACTGGAATGACTGGCTCGATAACCAAGCCAGTCATTCCAGTGGTAATTTTTTTTAAATAGTCTTCTCTTGGCATGGCCTGATAAATGGACATTTTCTAAGAGAAAATTTAAATTTTTTTAACCAAATTTGATCATGAAATTATTAAAGAGTATTTCAAATACGTCAAATACATTTCATATACATGTCCTGGAAGATATCATATTTACCAAATGGACCTTTCCAGTTTATCCATCAATCAAATGTAAATTTGATGGTTTGGTTGTCCATCAGTAGAGTTACTCATCAACCATACTTTGGTCTTCTAAAAGACATGTATTTGAGACGCATTTCAAATACTTACATAAGTATTTGTATTTGTATTTAAATACTTTGTCCAAAACGAGCCAGCCCTTCCAGTGGTAAATTTTCAAAAATAGTCTTCTCTTGGCCAGCAAATGGACTTTTCTTATGACCATTGCAACACCATTTTGAGCGCCTTGACCATTAAAGAGTTAACAAAGCTACAGAGAACAAAACGAGTTGCAGAAAATTCTGAGGAATAAAAAAATATTTTTTGACCCTTCAGATTCATCTCAAAATTATCTCATTATTTTTATTTAACCATTTATTCCTCGAATTTGTTCAAGAAAATTTCAATTTCTCAGAGAAAATGTCCAAGTGCAGAACGAGAGGACTATTTTTGAAAATTTACTATTGGAATGACTGGCTCGGTTATCGAGCAAGTCATTCCAGTGGTAAATTTTCAAAAATAATCTTTTCTTGGTTTGCAAATGGACACTTCAAGACAAGTGCTGAAACCATTTTTGGGCAATGAGTGTTAAAGGGTTAAGTGTTGGCCAAGAACCCAACCCATCACTAGCTAAGCTCCACCCACACCTCGCCATGTTGGGATTGATCGATCCCCGAATGCCCTAGCTATCAATTTCCTGAAAACTATACAGGGAAGCTGTTGAATATTTTGTAACTAATTTGACTGGGCGCTGTTGCTGCCTATGGCAGCAACAGCGACCAGTCAAATTAGTTTCAAAATATTCAACAGAATATTTATTAAATAGTAAAAGCGAACAATTTGTACAACAACCATAGGCTGTCTTCAAATATGCATTCGTGACATACTTATCGACGTCATTCATGATGTCATTCAATATGATGTCATTCTACACTTATGACATCATACACGTATGATGGGTGGGTACTCTGGAAAGGTGAATTGTTTTTCCCCCATCTCCGATCGTGTGTTTTGGGTGGGAATTTTTGTACAACAAAACATTAAATTGGTCTGGTCTTACTGTTAGTCCTCTACCGTTATTGTTGAGAAATACTATCCAACCCACTGACAATACAATAGCGTTTATGTATTTCAATGTAGAAAATGGAAAAAAATTCCACAAACCAGATTTGTGAATACACTTTTAGTGAGTTTTTGGTTTTTTAAATAAAGCTATAATAGTATCTAGGGGGGGGGGGGTGGGGGTGGGTGGGGGGGACTATAGGTTTGCACTCTGTCTGTCTGTCCATCCATCTGTCGCTGTTGGTTTTCTGCACTTTTTTCAGTCTTTCAAGATATTCTACTGAGAATTGCTACATTGCTTTGCTATGAGAAGTTACAGAACATGCAGTTCGAGTTTCAAGCATATTCCTCAATTTGTTATGGAGTTATGTCTCCTTTCGACTTAAGAAATACGAAAAATATCAGCTTTCCGCACTTTTTTCGCGCTCCTTCAAAGTATTCAAGTGAGAATCGGTAGTTTACTTTATTATAGCGAGTTACAGAGCAAGTACGAGTTTCAGACATTTTCGTCCCCTTATGTCCCCTTGCGACATGAAATATGAAAAATATTAGTGTTCCACACTTTCTTTCACAGTCTTTCAAGATATTCAACTGAGAATTGGTCCGTTGCCTTGTTATGAGAAATTACAGATCAAGTTCGAGTTTCAGGAGTTTGTGTAAACCTTTGATGGAGTTACGTCCCCTTTTGTCATGAAATATGAAAAATATTTGTTTTCCATACTTTTTTCGCACTCCTTCAAGGGATTCAAATGAGACTTGGTAGGTTGCTTTATTATAGGAAGTTATAGAGCAGGTTTGAGTTTCAGACAGTTTCGTCCATTTTCCATGGAGTTATTCCCCCCTTTCGACTTATGAAATACAAAAAATATTAGTTTTCCACAATTTTTTTCGTAGCCCTTCAAGATATTCAACTGAAAATTGTTACATTGCTTTGTTATGAGAAATTACAGAGCACGTTCCAGTTTCAGGCGTTTGCATCAACTTTTGATGGAGCTATATCACCTTTCGACTTATGAAATACAAACATAACAGCTTTCAAGACTTTTTCGTTCTCTTTCACCATATACAACGTACATGTTTCAGTGAAACTTGGTATATTGCTTTGTTATTAGAAGTTACAGATCACGTTAGAGTTTCAGCTGCTTCTGTCAATTTTTAATGGAGTCTTTGACTGTCAATCTCTAAAGATTTATATCACCAGGTCATGGACATGTACATACAAAATGCTTGTTATTACAGTTATAGTCACCAAACTTACAGGGATTCATCTGTATAAGTACTAGATACCTTTGCTCGTGTATGACGCTGATACTATCACTAGTTCTCATTTTATGTTCTGCTGAATATACATGTAAGTCCAGCCAGAAAAAAATCCATTGACAGGCCTAGGATATTAGGACACCTAAAGTGGGATAAGGGATAGAGGTCCAAAATCCTTACATCACAACAATATAGGTGTAAATATGTTACACACAAAAAATTTATGCGAGGTAGTGTTGTTCCGATTAATCGATTTGATCGATGATTGATTGCTTTGCATGTTCAACCAACCGATCGATATGATTTCAGAAATCGATTTTGGTTGTTTATAAATTGACCTTATTAATATATTTTAACTGGTCAAGCTACATGTAGAAAATGAATACTTTTTTTAAAGTAATTTAAATTTAATTGTTACAACTATATAGTATTACTCCTTAGTCTAAGACATTAATTCTTTCAGCACTGAAATAGTATGTTAATTTCAAAGCAACCATACCAATAACATGTTGAATATTTTGAAACTTATTTGACTGGAAGCTGTTGCTGCCTAACAGCAACAGCTTCCAGTCAAATTAGTTTCAAAATATTCAACAGATTATTTCTTAAATTATTAATAATCTGTCATGCCTGCGACTTGGTTTGAAAGAGGTACAATTATCCTTGAACACGATATAATTACTGCATTCAAAATGGGTAAAAAATGAGAACCTGTTATGATCAATCATTAACTGATCATTGGTTAGTATATAAAACCAATCATCGATCACAAAAATAGTACAAATTCCCAACACTAGTGCGAGGCCTACTTTTTTATTTGTAGCTGGATGTTTATGCAATTTTGCGAAAAGTACAACGTTAATTTCCAACTATTATAGTTGACATAAAATATCAGATATTTATGGTCGAGTTGCTTAAATTCATGAGTACCGAATGGAACGCAGCTACAGTAGCCACTTTTTGATTGACAGGTCTGAACCTTTTGACAAAGTTTTGAGCAAAATACGGTCAAAACAAGAAACTTCATACAATTACTGATGGTAGTGATAACAATTGCAAGATTCCTTAATGCACTTTCTTAGATTACTTACTTGCGCTTATTTAGCACCCAAAATGAGCAATTTTCACAATCCAAAGTTACCACCTGCTTTGGTTACATTTTCCCGCCGCGTCGGATTAGACTGACTGACGGTAGCACGTCTAAATTTTATTGGAGAGGCTCTAGAGGAAGGGGTGGGTGCTTATCAATGATTTACCAAAATGTCAAAATTAACATAAAGTGCACACATGTTTTTTTTAACGATAGAAATTTTTTTATTCTTCCCTTTATGCCTGCTGAACATGTTTTAAAGACCCTAACGTTAGTTCATTTCTTCAGCTCATTAATATTTATGAATTTCATGTGACATCACTACCTAACGAAAGCGGCATCCATTTGGGTTTTTTCTTCTCTTCAAATGTATCAACTGCTTTTATAGTTTATACATTCATTTGTAAGACTAATTTATGGGTTAAAACAGGAAAAATTAGCAGTTGAAACATTCAACAAACCAATACCGTGATATTTAAGGATTTACAAGCATGTACCAGACAGCTGAAGATGCATAATCACCAATTCACGAAATTTGGTACCGCTATTTCACACATAACCTGGCGAGGTGGGTTAGTTCAAATGTTTGGAATTTGTTTAAAAAGTTCTGCGCTGAAATTTTTGCATTTGTATTCGGAAGTATTATTTTAAATTGTGTTAAATTTGTGCACAGATCTGTTTAAGAGTTTTCTTTCACGAATGCATTACTTGCTTAGATTCACGAACTTTGGTATCCATAGTATACATGATTTCTCTAAATTCTGAGTGAATACATTGACTTGTATATGTCATTTTATTCACTCAAAAGTAAACAACGATGAAGATTAGCAGGGGCCCAGTAGCCCATGGCTACTAATAGATTTTAGGTTGGACTACAAAAATTTCAAACTTATTAGCCCCGGTCGCGGCCTAAATTTTTCTATTCATATTTTAAGATTGTGAACAGAAAATCATTTTTATATCTGACGACTCTACTGCAGGTTGAGCCAGTTTCATTAACCCTTTCAATCATTACAAATTACAGTTTTTACAATGCATACAGTATATTCTGTTGAATATTTTGAAATTAATGTGACTGGAATGGCTTCCAGTCATATTAATTTCACAATGTTCAACAGATTTTCTGTTTGCTTGCCGTGAAATTGCGATGCATGTAATTTATCGGTGAAAGGGTTAGGCTTGAATGCAACATATTTAACCAGGGCATAATTTATCTGGTATCGCATCTCAATTTGCTACACATATTTAGGCCACTGCTATACATTCTGCATCATGCATAGCTGTATCTGCTTTGCAAAATTTTTATGCGATTGTAATTTAGCATTAATTTTCATAATTTCTATCCCTACCCCTTTCAGTGACTAATACCCTGAAAAAGTAAATTCTTTACACTGCATAGCATATTCTGTTGAATATTTTGAAATTAATAGGACTGGAAGCCATTGCTGCCTAAGGCAGCATGGCTTCCAGTCAAATTATTTCCAAATTACGCAACAGCTTTTCCTGTTTGTTTGCTCTGAGATTGAGATACAGGGAATTTATCCATGAAAGCGCTAATTGCTATACATTTTTTGCAGACAACTATGCAATTTATAATTTGCATAGCAATTCATGCTATACAAACACTAAATTTTAAATTATGCCCTGTTAACATATATATGTATTCTACACTAATAACTCATCAGTTATTATATCCTGTGTTTCTAAATCTGAGACCTTGTGTGCTGATGCATCTTAATTAAACGATCGCGCCCTTAAAAAATTAACTAGGCCCCTTAAATTTTGCGTTTAAGGGCCCAGATGGCTAACATGGTTAAAAAGCCATGGTTTTATCACTAAAGGTAAATAAATTCCAGCCATGACTAATATTAAAATGGATGCCAAGGATACCTGCATCTAACCTTTAAAATGTATTTTAATATGTTCTTAAAAAGATTAAATCTCATATGTTCTTAAAAAGATTAAATCTCTTTTTTTGCTAATTGAAAATGCAAATGTGTGGGACTGGAAACTTTCTTGAAAGCATTGACTGACACAAAACAACATACAGTTGAATAATGCTTTTTAACGCTTTCACGGCGAGGCCGGCCAAAGCCTGCCTCTGTAGTGCTCTTGAGGAATGTTCATTTGCAGGGCAAGAGATTATTTTTGAAAATTTACCACTGGAATCACTGGCTCGATAAGCGAGCCAGTCATTCCAGTGATAAATTTTCAAAAATAGCCTCCTCTTCGCCTGCAAATGGACATTAAATAAAAGTAAATATTTTAATTTTTTTAACAAATTTAGTCATTAACGGGTTAAAAACTAGACGAGGACCTAGAACGAACTGAGAAGCAGGCATAACTGCGACGGGCAGGATTGTGCCTCGATAACACATTGTTAAGTGATCCAAGCAGCACTATCTGTTTCCATCATGCAAAACTTTATGGTACTGATAAATATGCACAGCTATCTAACCAACCATTCCAGTGGTAATTTTCAAACTAGAAGAACTGTGTCTCACATGTCGAGCCCTTTAGTTTTTCCGTATATTACACATCATGTGTGGCAGTGCTGCAAAATCAGGCTTTCTTAAAATAGTATATCCCACTTGATGAATCAAGCGTCTATTGAAAAACTCTTAACATGCTTCTAATTCTTGAAAAGAAGATAAATCACGCAGAAAGCAACTCCAAATCAACACCATATAAAGGTATGGAAAAAATCATTACAATTTTACTGCTACCATGCAGTGATGATATAGCAAAGATCTGTAAACTTCCGTTGGGATCAGATAAGCACTTGGTAAATTTTAAGGAAAGAATACATCATCATATTCATTATCATGTAGACTGAAAGCACCGATGGCATAAAACAACAAGAGGCCCAAGGGGTCTGTATCGCTCACCTGGACCATAGGTATCTCAACTAGAATGGTCTTTAACAATAAGTAGACCTCTAATGAGTTGAGCAGACATGTAACAAGAAAACTGAGGCCATGTTTCTTTATGTATCAACTTCTCTTGAACAAACTTTAATGGCCCATAGTCATCAATATCATGTCTCCAAAATTTCGGCCCAATATGTTCAGTGGCTCTGGAGACGAGGTTGCTTTCATGAAAACCAGGCTGTCCAAGATGGCTGCCCAACCATTTGGCAAATCAAGTTCCATTGAACAAAATTGGTTCAGCTCGTGCCCTAAGTGATATTTTATGAATTTTGAATCAATCGCTCAAACAGTTTCGGCGAAGATTTTTAAAGACATATCTAAAAACTGACCAAAATCCAAGATGGCCACCGGCCAAATTGGGCGATTGGCATCGTTTGAACAAATTTGAATCTCTACAACCTAAGGATGCTTCCTGCCAAATATAATTGAAATCGGCCCAGTAGTTCTAGAGAAGACATTTTAAATTTCCTATTGCTTTAGAATGGGAGCTTTTGGTGGGAAAATGATCCAATATGGCCGCCAAACCATTTATCTAACAGCTCCAAAAATTGCAAATTTGAGAGCAGAATACCCCAAAACATATAAAACCAACTTCAGCCTCAAAATCCATCAAATAAAAAAATCTAATATGACCGCCAAACACGCTATATTTTGATTGGCCCACTGCGGCGATGTTACGGATCAAGTCGTTTTCCCTAAAACAAGGTAAACCAAGATGGCCACCAAGACATGGGACCAATAAAGTTCTCTTGAACAAACATGGTTCAGCGCTTTCCCTAGATCATATTTCATGGGGTTTGCTTCAATCCACCAAGCGCTTTCGGAGATTTTTAAAGACAATCGGCCAAAATCCAAGATGGTGGCTGCCAAATTGGCCGATCGGCTTCATTTGAACAAACTTGAATCTCTACACCCTAAGGATGCGTCCTCCCATATCTAATTGAAATCGGCCCGGTAGTTCTCGAGAAGACATTTTAAATTTCCTATTGCTTTAGCATGGGAGCTTTTGGCGGGAAAATGATCCAATTCAAGATGGCCGCCAAATCGTTTATCCGACAGTTTGGAAAATTGCAAATTTTAGATCAAAATACCTCAAAACATATATAAAACCATGGCCGCCAAACACGCTATATTGGCCCACTGCATGACAGACGATGGACGGACGGATGACAGATGGTTGCCAATGCCTAAGCTCACTTGGCCTTTCAGGCCAGGTGAGCTAAAAATGCAGTTTTAATGAGATTGGATACGTCCTTGATTGATTAAATGAGAACTGCGAAACTTTAATAATCTTCTATTTCTAAGCAGGATTATATCACACACAAAAATCCAAACCACGTATGAGTATGAAAAAAATTTGAATATCACAATCATTATGACGGATACTTGATGCAAGAATGGCATAAATCAAAACTGTAAAGCTTTAATGAGATCGGATAAGACCTTGATGAACTAAATTTCCATTGAAAGATTTTAACATTTACCTAATTCTTGGTGCAAAATAAGCGAACTCCAAACCCGTAAAAATATGGAAAAAATTTGAAAACCATTTCAATTATGATGGAAACTAGATGCAATGGTGGCATATATTATAATAAGTCCTTGATAAATTGAATGTTAATTGAAAACTTAAACATTGAACTAATTCTTGGCGGACGCCGGATACTGGAGACGGGACAGTGAACGCTACATGTGTATTTGGATCGCTATATCGAGATGGTCCCCTTCACTATTTGCACTCGACAAGAATAGTCCTCTCTTGGTCTGTAAATGGACATGTCTGAAGACCAAGCCATTTTTGGCCCGCTTAAGTGTTACAGGGTTATTAATGCCTATCACTTACAGTGTATTGCTGGAACAAAGTAATCGAGGGCTTGGCAATACAATTTGACGGCCTGTTTGTATGCGCCACTTTGATCAGCATTAACCGCAGCTTCAACCAAGCTTTTCTAAAATAAAGATTTAAAGGTGATCACAAACGAGAATTACAAAATATAATAAAAATGTAAAAAAATAAACGTTTTTATTTGGCTTGTGCAATTACGTGATTAAATCGAAAATCATGATTATTTTTTTAAATCACAAATTTATATGATTAATTATTAAATAATCGAATAATCGTGAATACATGTAATTTATTCAAACATATTGCAAAAACTATCTGTTAGTTACTCTTTAACGTAATAGGTCACAAAAATCGTGATTTTGTTCAGCGAATGTATGCTCATTTGCAGGCCAAGAGAAGACTATTTTTGAAAATGTATCACTGGAATTACTGGCTCGACTAGTCTTCTCTTGGCCTGCAGATGGACATTTCTAAACACAATTGCAGATTTCATCATTGATATGCCTTTGTTGTTACATCTGAGTAATTTGTGACCTGTCTGATTAATCGAGTAATCGCGATTATTCTTTAATAATGGATCGTGATCACTCAAAACAATAATCGCACAAGCCTAGTTTATACCATATTTGATAAATTATAAAGAGTTTGGCAAACTCTATCACTGTTCAAATTTCTGTAAACGTCATGAAGGCCTGTTTGTACGTGCCACTTTGATCAGCATTAACCACAGCTGGGGCCAATTATTATTCTGCTGAATATTTTGAAATTAATGTGACTGAAATGGCTTCGATCCAGTCATATTAATTTCAAAATATTCAACAACCCTTAAGGCAGCAAGTTACATGTATGATATATATATATATATATATATATATATATATATATATATATATATATATATATATATATATATATATATATATATATATGAGATTCGATTAACAATAATAATGTTTATAATGCTTATGTGAAACAAGTACGAATGTGAAATAGGCGGTTTTAATTTTCAGAAATGTAACAAATTTGACAGACAGACAGACAGACAAAAACAGATTTATGCAAATTGTGCATCACAACAAAAATGTAGAAAATCGTGAACAATTTGCTGGGATAGATTGAACATTTTGAAATTATTGAAGGTAATTTCAAAATATTCAACAGGTTGATGCTGGATCTCAATAACACTATTAGCAATGTGTGTATATGTATAAAATGTACAGACCCCCGTGCCACCCCACCATCGAGGCCTTCTTCCAATACTGATAAATACGATATATCAATATCTCATGATTATTATGGATAATTTATCGCAATATTGTCTAGAGGAATATTAAACGATAAATGAGCCAGGCATTTCAATGGAAATTTTTTTTTTAAATAGTCTTCTTTTGGTCTGCAAATTATCTATGAGAAATTCAAAATTTTCTTGAACAAATTTGAGGGTTAAAGGATTAAGACTGAAACCTGAATTTTCAGAATCTCAATTTCAACGTAATTATATCCCAGTAAGCTGTATCTGGATTCTGGGAATTCAGGATTACAAGTGTTAAAATTGAGTCAAATGCATGTGCAAAGTTTACATAGCTTAGCTAGAAATGGGTGAGGTATAGCTAGAAATGGATCCCACCGTTCGGACATAAAGGAACTTACAGCTCTCGGTAATGACTCTTCTGTGGGTACATGGTCCAAATCAACAAAGGGATGGTTGAAGAAGGCATCAAAAGTTATCCGGTCTTCGGGTCTCCGTTTCAACATCATTTGTAGCAAATCACGACAGTCGTCCGATATGCTTACTCCATATGGAAGCTGAAGTGTATGAAAATATAATTATCTGGTATTTGTCTGTAATCAAATGGTAGACAACGAAGAAATGAAGAGATATATCATCTAGTTTATGGCAGCAACATCTCTCAGTCAAATTCGTTTCAAAACATTCAACAGACATACGATTCATATACCTTAGTGACAGACATGTACATTTTGTATGTCAATCTTCGTGATGGAGCTACGCCATTTTGACTGTGACATCAGCTAACATGTTGTAAAATCTGAATCTGAAGTGCAGATTTTGGATACAAAAGATTACTGTGCATTCTGATTTTGAATTTAGGATGAGAAGGGCTAGAGGGTCAAGCCGTGGTCACAACCATTATGTCGGTTGCCTTTCATGGCGTACAACACAGGTCAGTCAACATAATGGCTGGACATTTACTGATGGTAGAGACCACTGATGTTATTGTGATATGAACACTGCACAAATTAGTCTTGAATCATTATAGCCTTTAAAGGTCATAATGGCGCTCGAGAGCACGGATCGGTCACCAATATGACATCAGTGATTTCTACCACAGAGATAGGAATGATGGTGTGCCGGGCCAGGATTGGCTGAGGCGAGGGTTGATGAGCGTGCTATATACATGTATTTGCATGTCTTGTGCAAACGGATCTACTTTTGAGATCACTCTTTAGATCACTTTTCGGTCCACTTTTTTGATAGTATAAACATGAATGTTGGATATTAATTAGAAGTTTTAGTCAGAGTACAGCTATGATTGTCACAGAGAATAAATTCACAGTATGATATTAGTTTGAAGTTGCTGTTTGTCGATACAAGTATTAATAGCTAGAGTGATGCAACAAGACCAGAGAGAAACACTTTGGCACAAATCTAAGAATCTTCGATAAGTCAGATGGCCCGGGGAGGGATATAAATATTTGATCACAGAATCAAAGGCGAGCCGCGTTCCCCACTTGAATTCAGCTAAATTTGAAAACCAATGAGCTGCTGCTGGTACAGAATTTATAATGTGACATATTTCATTATGGCGTCAGATACTCGAGGGACAGATTGGATCTCTTATGATTACTGCTGTCAAACATATATGAGAAGAGTTGTATATTAAAGGATAATTAACCTCATCTCATAATACATGTATCTATATATCCAGGTGATCTAATAGACCACTCATTTTTATCATCCCGTCAAAGAAAAATATTCAGGCTTTAGTAGCTAAATGTTGCTACATTTCTACAGCCTATGATGGCTGTCATGATTTACTTTTCAACCAATCAGAAAAAAACTAGCGGTTTCCACCCTCAGTCATAGAGGTGCCATCTATAGCTTGACAATGTGGTATAAAGGCAACCATACCAGTAAATTGCTGAATATTTTGAAACTAAATTGACTGGAAGTTGTTGCTGCCTTAGGAAGCAACAACTTCCAGTCAATTAGTGTCAAAACATTCAACAAGATGACTATTACATAATAAAGAATATAATGCATTGGCACCAGGGCTTCAAAAATGTCCATATTGTCCGGACATGTCCGATAATTGTCTTCAATTACCGGTAAATGTGATGTCCAGTCAGACAGCAATGTATGTATTTTGTTAAATCATTGTGAATAAAAAAAGATTCTGCCAGCAATTTCCGGCTTATACTTTTGTGCATTTATCCACTTATCCAAGTAAACATTGCATTGACAATAGCCCTACTACTTCGTGGTGAAGTAATGTCCCTGGAAAGTCTCACCATAGCCTATCAAGATCATCATCAAGAGCACAAAATTTGAATCTAACGACGTTTATCACCATCTTGTTGTTGGTCTGCCTATGCAATGGGCAATTACAAGACATTTCTATTACCCCTCTAAGCCGCAATGACATAATATTCCGCTACTCTGATTGGATGGCTTGCTCTGAATTGACTGGAATGACATACTAATTTATGAAGAATCCATTCTGGCCAGGTGAGCTAATAAATTGGACTCCTCCATTATATTATGTCTTTGGTGAATTTACAATTTAATAAACATTCTGATGAATATTTTGACTGATTTGACAAGAAGCTATTGATGCCATTGGCAGCAACAACTCCCAGTCAAATTAGTTTCAAAATCTGCAGTGATCTTGGTAAATATTAATTTGCAAGCCTACAGAAGTCTATTTTAGAAACTGTGCCACTGAAGGGACTGGCTCGTTAACTGATTCAGTCATTACAGTAGTAAATCTTTTTTACATCTTATGTCAGTCTGCAAATGGACATTTTCTATGAAAATTTCTTGCACCAACTTGAGGCTTAAAGGGTTAATCGGTCAATTAAGAAACAATTTTGTTATAATTTCCATTATTAATATTTTAATGAAAAAGAGGCCCAAGGGCCTCTGATGGACATCTGGACCATTAGCATTTGAACCATTTGTATTTAAATAGATATAGAATTTTGGGAAAATCCAAGAAATCCACACACAAAATTTACCGATCAAATTTCTTGTTTGATACATGTATATTAAAGCCTACAACAATAGGACAAGTTTCATTGAAATCGGGCAAGAGATTAACCCTTACCACTCTGATGTCAATACTGTATTCTATCTCTTACCGTGTCAATTTCAAAGAAGCTGGTATACATTTTTCAACAATTTTGGTGGACGATGTTGCTGTCTACAACAGCACCATCTCCCACCAAATTTGTTGAAAAATGAACACCAGTTCATCTTTTAATTTAATTTGAAAAATTAAAATTTTGACATCAGAGTGGTATGGGTTAAGGAGTAGCATTTTAAATGGTTTCAGAAATTTTTCAGAAATTCCATTTTAGCTGTCAAGAAATTGACCAAATGAAAATTAGAGGTTCTAGAGCATACCACTGTGGAATCTTTCCAGCCAAATTTGTATAAATATATGAGCTCAGATTAGTGTTGTTCCGATTAATCGATTTGATCGATGATTGATTGGTTTGCATGTTCAACCAACCGATCGATCATGATTTCAGAAATCGATTTTGGTATGCATAGGGTGGTTGGACTACGTATAATGAAGAAACTGATCGAAATTTACGATAATCCAAAATCCAATAGGGCCGCCAGTCACCAGGGAAAAAACATTAAAATTTCTTTCCGGACGATAACTCCTTGACCATTTAAAGGATCGCTTTGACACTTCATACATGTATAGGATGACTGGTCTGGGTCTGAGGAAGAAATAAATATTTTCTGATAGCTTTCATTCATTGGTTTGGCATGATGGCGGGGTATTATGCTCCGTTTGCCGAGTTCTTGTCTCAAGATATTGTCCTTTACATTTAACGTTATGTCAACTCTTTCTGGGATGTGATACAACATCTCGCCTGTTTGGTGCTGAAGAAGATAAAGAGAGATGACCTGTTCTGTCAGCAAGCTAAGTTGTTTAGACAAAATGGACAAGTGGCTAAAACGGGCATCATGGCAGCTGGAGAAAAAGCACTGGTATCTCTATATGGTGGTGCAAAAGAGGAAGGACTGAATAGCTTACGATACATGCTGTTTGTTGATAAGGTTTCTAAAAGCACATCACACGTGGACCCGCAAACTCTACCACCAACCTCTGCTGCTGCAAAATACCCCTGTTTCCGTATATATTATCAGATAATGGAGTGGAAAGGGACAGGTAGCGATATGAAACCAGAAGAGTGGGGATGACACACGATTGATAAAAGATACCTGCCAATACAGACCGACAAGCCTGCTGCACCGTCAGAACTATTGGAGTGTGTTGGGAATTGGTACTATTTTTGTGATCGATGATTGGTTTTATATACTAACCGATGATCAATTAATGATTATTAATCATAACAGGTTTTCATTTTTTACCCATATTGAATGCAGTAATTATAGCATGTTCACGGATAATTACCCCTTTCAAACCAAGTTGCAGGTATGACAGATTCTTAATAATTTAAGAAATGATTTGTTGAATATTTTGAAACTAATTTGACTAGGCTTGCACGATTTTCCGATTTTATCGTGAAGCTCGATTTATTTTTAATATCGCGATTTTCATGATGTAATTGAGGAAAAATCGGAAAATCGTCAAAAATTTCATGTTTGTTTAAAATCTGAGGTGTGGACTTTTCCGTCACATTTTAGTAGTACATGAGTACAATTATAATTGATTCACGCCTGTGATCATTGTGTTTATATCCCGCCATGCCATGCATGTGTAGAATAATTACTAATCACAACACAAAGCGCTAAGATAAACAAGCTAACAATAGTGAGGTAACACCTTTGTCATTGAGAAAACCAGCTAGTTACTACGTCGAATCGCCATATAATTTTCTTTCTTTCGCTGCAGACCCTGAGTCTGTCGTGAAATACCAAGTATATACTTAGTTGCAGAGTGTTAGGCAGTAATCAGTGAACGTAATTCTTTTTAATTCTAGAGTTACATGCACTTGTAGAAATTTCAATTAATAACGAGGTCAGGCGGTGTAATAATTTGTCCTTTTTGATTCGGCATGTCTAATTAAAGAAAATAAAGCTGCAGCATTCCAGATTGTTGTATTTTGAACTGTGCGTTCTGTTGATTACTCTTACATGTAAATGTAAATAGCACATTCTGAAAGCAACTATAAACTGCACTATAGGATGAGTTTACGCCATCACTCTCGTAGCTACTCGAAGCTAGCGTCCTATGTATGTGGATTGCACAGCATCTCCCCGGGTACATTAGTGTCTTCGCGCTACTCGGGTAATGACCTAAACTCGTCCTACAAAGGGAGGCTATAAGCAGAAGCTGGTACATCACGTGATTTACATTGTTTTCACCGACAGTTTATGTCAAATTTTGATGAAATAAACGATGTTTATTCAACTATACGCAATATTTAGGCAGTCCCAATTAATAATTTCACTCCCACGATGATGGATATAACGTATACATTAAGCATTTATTTCAACTTTTTCTAGAAGTTTGTAAATGTCTGTCTGTTTATCTGTCCATTTGTCTTTGTTGAAATGTTTAAATATCTGACAAAAATTAGCTTATGTCGCAACTATAGGACATTCGTGTTTGATGTTATATTACAGTACATGTTTTATTATGAATGTGTTTAGATACAGGACTGTATACTCATTGACTTGAATGTGGTACATTTGTATATGTGTATATTCCGAGAACCTCTTGATGCTAGTGTCATATGTCCCTAGGAACAGTATCTTTTGATGAATATTAAGTTTTCAGGAGAGATACATGGAACTATGTCTAGGTGTGTGCGATTATTGCTTCGAGTGATCACGATCGATTATTTAAGAATAATCGTTATTACTCGATTAATCAGCTTGGTTACAAATTACCGAGACATAACAACAAAAGAATATCAATGGCGAAAGATGCAATGGCATTTACAAAAGTCCAATTGCAGACCAAGAGA
This sequence comes from Chaetoderma sp. LZ-2023a, assembly GCA_034401795.1. Lineage (NCBI taxonomy): Eukaryota > Metazoa > Mollusca > Caudofoveata > Chaetodermatida > Chaetodermatidae > Chaetoderma > Chaetoderma sp. LZ-2023a. Next base: position 120,979,828 of record CM067360.1, read on the forward strand.
AGACTATTTTTGAAAATGTATTCCGCCCGCATGCCTGGCTCGGAATCGAGCCAGTCATTCCAGTGATACATTTTCAAAAATAGTCTTCTCTTGGTCTGCAAATGGCCATACATGTACATTCACGGCCCAAAATGCCAGTTTTCATGACTGATCTCATTAAAAAGTCATTAAAAGATTGGAATTGAAATATTTTATGCAGTAGAAATTATTCACGATTATTCGATTATATAATTTTTAAATCATATAAATTCACTATTTATGCCACGCAAATTACGATTTTCTGATAAATAAGTCTCCATTTAAATGTCAACAAAAGATTATTTTCGAAATGTTACCACTGACTGCAATGACTAGTTGGATAACTGAGCCAATCATTATACTGATAGATTTTTTTTCAGTCTTCTGTTGGCCTACAAATCAACATTTCCCAAAACAACTGCAGAGGCTGTTTCTGGGATAGCTTGATTAATTCTTGTTTCACATCGAACAGTCAACTGACAATGTTTCCACGGCACAAAAATTCTGTGGCAGAACTGGTTCACCACGGCACTACTACACCATTTTTTTCTCCAAATGTCATCAAGTATCTATGATTAAATCACATTTAAGTAGCTAGGCTTACAATTTTCATCCACATCAGATATTTGCTGTGGCAAATTAAGTTTACCACGGCTGTTACCATGGCTTTGCCGATTGCTGTGGTGAATTTCGAAGGCTGCATCGAATCACTGCAATCTAAAAATAGAGCCTTGGCTTCATGCTGAGAATAAGCCTCTAACGTAATGACCGACAATTTTGCAATGCTATCATAACGACTAGACTATTACACAGTCAAATATCGGACACCAAGCGGATCGGAACCCAGTCTATCATCGTAGTGAACTGTAAACGTACCACTGTGGATCGTGTTGCTATTAAGATCATCCGAACGCTTGTATCACTAGCTTGATACAAACATTAAACATTTAACCATCGAATTTGTTCAAGAAAATTTCTTACAGAAAATGTCCATTTACAGATCAAGAAGAATATTTTTCAAAATTTACCACTGGAATGACTGGCTCAGTTATCGAGCCAGTCATTTCAGTAGTAAATTTTCAAAATTAATCTTCTCTTGGTCTGCAAATGGACATTTTTCAAGACCACTGCAGAAGCCATTTTTGGCAATATGAGTGTTAAAGGGTTAAAATGAATCCAGTGGTTCATGAGATATCAGCATATACACGATGCCAGCAAATTCTCATCCTCATTTTGGGGTGCGCCCAATTTTAATTTTGTAATGAATTAAGAGGGACATTTTTTCTGTTAACTATTTGTCATATATATAGAAGACTCTGAGTTTTATATCATCAAGAATTGGATGAAATAATATTGTCTAGTATATATAGCATACACAGTCTGGTATGTGTCGTGTCCTTTCACGATTCAATTCTCATTTTAACCAAATTCTGGCAAAAATTACTACGCTAATGGCCACTTATAACAGACGAAATTCTTTTCTCGATCTCGTATCGAAGGAGATCTCGCGAGACATGAATGCGAATCACTGATATGTCGCCAGAACAATATGCTAAATACTGATAACAATACTAACCACTACTGGTTTGGTATCCCATATCTTTTCTCCCAGCTCTTTGAAAGAATTGGATGCAAATGGCGCTTGACCAAACAAACATTCTGAAAGGACAATAAAAAGATATAATATATACGTGATAAAGGAGTTAATGGATCTTTCCAGTTTTAGCTATGCCCCGCCCATCACTATCTAAGCTCCACCCACACCTCGCTCATGTTGGGATTGATCGATCTACAAACTCCCTGACTATCAATTTCTAGAAAACTATACAGGTAAGCTGTTGAATATTTTGAAACTAATATGACTGGCCGCTGTCATATTAGTTTCAAAATATTCAAAAGCATGTTTCTTAAATAGCAAAAACACAATTCGTACGTGTTGGATTACTAAGCATTAAAGACAGGGTTAATCGAATCATTCATGACGTCATTTTTATGATTGTCTCGCGAGACAAAAATAGTTATCTCTTGACCTGCAAAGGGACATTCACTAAGCACAAATTAAAGTTTTATTGACAAATCTTGAATTACGTGTATTACCAGGATAAAGCAATCAAGCATAAGGGAGATAACCCTTGCTTACATGACTATCCATGTACTAATTTTGAAGCTTATCCATGTGTGCATTTTTTACTAAGAGGAGATAAATCTGGTGATTATGAAATGTTTTCGTCGCAATCCAGACTCAACGTACCAGTAGATCTTGTTCCAAGACCCTGATGTACCAATTTTGAGACAGATACAAAGATAATGTTTTCGAAGCTTCTTCACTTAATTCTTTTTTTAAAATCATTTTAAACATTTAACACTTTCACGACGAAGCCGGCCAAAACCAGGCCACTGCAGTGGTCTTGAGGAATGGCCATTTGCAGGCCAAGAGAAGAATATTTTTGAAAATTTACCACTGGAATGATTGGCTCGATAACCGAGCCAGTCATTTCAGTGGTAAATTTTCAAAAACAGTCTTCTCTTGGCCCGCAAATGGACATACAATAAGTAAATATTAAAATTTTTTGAACAAATTTTGTCATTAAAGGGCTAAAAGATCAAGATTGGGAAGGAAAATCTAAATTTTTGTTTAAACTATCTGCCTGCAGACTACATTTCCCATGGACTTTAACTGAAAACAATTTAACTGAAAGTTTTTGGTGGCTATTTTCAAGATATTCAGCAGGACCAGAGTTATCGCCCAGGGGGATTTTTGTCTGGTGGCTCGAACAGCCAGACAGTTAATAAATGTCTATTTTCAGGCCAAGGCGCAACAGAAGGCTATTTCTTCTATTTACAACTCGGTTATTGGGCCACTCATTCCAGCGGTAAAATTTCAAAATAGTCATCTCTTGGCCTGCAAATGGACATTCCTCAAGACCACTGCATAAGCTGGTCTTGGCTGGCTTGACTATTAAAGTGGCAATAACTATAAGTCCTAGTAACTTACAGAACAAATTCTTACCATAAAGAATGACACCCAGGGACCAAATATCCACTCTGGCGTCATAATGGCCATTGCATACAATCTCAGGAGCCATATAGAGTGGAGAACCTCTCATTATTATCAGCTCCATACCGTCAACAATGGGCTTTGCAAATCCAAAATCTACAAAAAAAACAACAACAACATGAGCAATCAGAGATTTCAAGTTTTTCTAAAAAGTTTTTCAGATTTTTCAGATCATGCCTAATCCTTAGCACTTTGATGTCATATTAAATTTTAATTAATTTTTCAACAAATTTGGTGGAAGATGTTGCTGTCGTAGATATGACAACAACATTGTCCACCAAAATTTTTGAAAAATGAACACCAGTAAAAGATAGAATATTGACATCAGAGTGGTAAGGGTTAACCCTTTAATGACTAAATTTTATCAAAAAATCAAAATATTTGCTTATTGAATATCCATTTACAGGCCAAGAGAAGAGTATTTTTTCAAATTTACCACTGGAATGACTGGCTCGGTTACCAAGCGTCAAAAATCCAAGCGTCAAAAAATTGATTGTAATGCAACTCCTCCAAAAACATTGGACGAAATTCAACCAAATTTAGTATGTGAGTTACCCATATCAATGTGGAGCGAATGAGCACATTTACATTTGGTCCCGCCCCCAGGGGGTGGGGGATGGGGTCAAAAGGTCATGAAATTGATTGTATTGCAACTACTCTGACACTGTTGGATGAAATTCAACCAAATTTGGTATGTGAGTTATCCATATGATTGTGGAGTGCAAAAGGACATTTACATTTGGCTCCGCCCAGGGGTGGGTTGTGGGTGTGTGTTAAAAGTTCAAAGCGGTCAACGTGGGAATTTGCGATGACGCGTCATCGATCGATCGATCTAGTGTTAAAATTGGATCCAAATTGGACCAGTAGTATAGGAGATATCCAGAGTTCCAGAATCTGATAAAATCTGGATCATGGTATTTTATGCAGATTATAGCCAATGTTTGGAAATCCTCTACAGTAGCATGTTAACACCTACCACTCTGATGCCAAAATTTTCAAATTAAATTAAAGGATGAACTGGTGTTCATTTTTTAACAAATTTGGTGGAAGATGATGCTGTCGTAAACACCAAAATCGTCCACCAAAATTGTAGAAAAATGAACACCAGTTTCTTTGCTATTTACATGGTAAAAGATAGAATATTGACATCATAGTGGTAGGGGTTAAGTTCCTTTTCTGTGTTAAAATCTGAGCCAAATCAGATTTAAGTAGTTTTTTAGATAAGCTCTGAAAGGACACACACATGCACGCACGCATGCACACATGACAGAGGCACAGACAGACAGACAGACAGTAGAATACAGTACCCCGTTCCCTTTATGGGATGAGGGCAAAAATACCGTCGCTCAGCATTTACTAACAATAGAAAGAGCACACTTTGAAATCGAATCAAAAATCAAATGTTATGGAAAAGAATGTACATGTACAGTAATTAACCCGCTCATTACAAATCATTTACAGTGTGCCGGTATAAAATACTCGCTTGAATATTTTGAAAATAATTGAACTGGAAGCTAGTTTCCAGTTAAATTAGGAAACATAATATGCTATAGTTCACCTGAAATTTACAGGAAAACTAAAAACTAACTAGTTATTTAAAAAACAGAACCATGTTAGTTACGTGCAGTACAATTTTTAACACGAGGTACGAAATGTTCTGTTGAATATTTTGGACGTAATTTTATAGGAAGCCATTGCTGCCTAAATTCATATCAAATTAAGTCCAAATTATTCAAAAGTAAGTATGTTTTTGTTGTTTTGAATCATTTAAGTTATTTCTGAGCTGTACTGTATTGGTCTCAAAATGGATGGATTCATTTTATGGTGACAATGTTATACAAATCCTACTGGCACCAAAGATTACCTGCAATTTTGAGGACAGGATTCGACACAGATGTTAGGAGGATATTCTGTGGCTTAAGGTCCATGTGTGCAATGTTATTTGAGCGCAGGAAAAACAAAGCATTTGCTGAAAAGAAAAATTACAATAAAGTGACAAGACTCAGATTAGACTATCGATCGCCTCATCAATTGTATGTTCTTAAGATTTTTTTTCGTATCAAGACTATTCCCAGTTTAGTTGAAAAAACATTCTTGTGCCAATACATGTATGTTAATGAAATCAGATCGATGGCTTCTGAAATACTGGAAAATATTTTGGTATCTCTAACCATACGGCGGCAAACAGACCCAAAGGTAACATTTATTTATCATAAAATGCATCAATACACCAGATTTGGCAAGTGAATATGAATAAGTGATAAGATCCTGGACAAATTTTGAATTTCACAAAAATGTGCTTTGTTGCTCAATGAATTACGAAAAGTACATGTAGGGCACAGTAACCATACGATGTACCCATAAATCGAATGGACCTTTCCAGTTTATCCATCCATAATATGATGTCATAATCAACTCTGTGACGTGTAGGATGATGTCATAATCATTACCTCATGAATGACTCGATTTAGTCCATCTTAAACATTTAATAGTCTGTCAGGTTGTATGAAAATAATTCTTCACAGGAAACTAAAAAAAAAAGATTTTGAGCCGGCATGATTTTTTAGGGTCGGTCAGGAGAGGACAACCAAACTATTATTTAAGGATGACCTTACCAATTTGTTGTAGGAATTTCTTGACGACATTCTCAGGTAATTTTCTTCGACTTTGAATGAAATGTGACAAATCTCCGCCAGAGCAGTATTCCATCATCAGGTAAATGTAATGTGAGTCCCACTGAATGTAAACACACCATGAGTCAAATGGCTTAACCGTTACTCCTCTAATTTGTTCTGGAAAATTAGTCTTCTCATGAAAAAAATGTCTCTTTGCAGACCAAGGGAAAATTATTTTTGAAAATTTACCACTAGATTGACTGGAATTAGCCAGATTGAGTGTTAAAGGCTTAAGGACTTGATAAAATGGCTTCTGAAAAAATTGGTCTTGAGAAAAATCCATTCGCGGGCCAAGAGATAATTTTTGAAAATCTACAACAGGAATGGCTGGCTCAATAACGGAGCTAATTAGCACAGTGGTAAATTTGCAAACAAGAATTCCGTGGAATTAAATGTCTCGCTAGATTGTCCTTTTTGTGACAGTGACCTTTGACATTGTGACCTCAATGTCATCACGGTGCTTCATCACCTAACATTACAACTAGGCATTATCAATGTTTAGTTTCAATAGCATTAACCAATCCTGACAGGCTGATATATAAACTGAGAAGTATTGCTAAACGCAAAAAATTAATGTTGAAAAAACAGTTTTGTACCAAGGTCACAGTGACCTGAACCTTTGACCGTATGGTCTTAGTTGAAATAAGATTCACTGACCCTGAAATATGAGCTGAGAAGTTTTGCTAAACACAAAAACTTAACATTGTCGACTCCATCGCCGCCATTGCTGCCGGAAACGTGATACATATGTCTCGCTTTCTGCTTCGCAAAAATTGCCTTATCTTTGCCTGCATACATGTACATGTCCACATTCATTTAAGCAAATATTTTCATTTTTTTCTTCAAATCTTGGTCATTAAATGATTAGATAATCCAAATAGACATGTCCATCAAACAATAATTATTCAAATTAATAAATAATAGAGGAATCCAGTATATCGATTAATCATATGATGCTATGACGTAATAATTAACTACGTCACATGTAGACTGACATGATAATCAATCACGTCATGAATGACATAATTAAAGTTCTCGTGTCCCATTTAAATAGAGCCTTTTTCACAAGATATGAGATGCCTGCCGATTTCTGTAGAAATTACCCAGCATGCTATGCTACCCAGCATGCAATGCTAACCAGCATGCAATATCCTGACTCCATAATTGTTGTAACTACATGTATTGGACGCCATATTCGTTTAGTCTATTGTCTCTATAGGCCAGGATTTCTCAAACAAAACCAACCTTCCTGCACGTGCAAATAGTCATTTCTCCTCCAGCTCAGGAAACGTAAGCATGCACGTAGGGTGTACTATTCACGGCAGTACATTCGACGGCCTGCATTTCAATACTGTTCAGAGAATGTGTGGCATGTCCATGAGAAAATAGGAGAAAGCTTTTATATACATTGGCAGTAATTTGCATGAAAGTTGTTGCTATCAATGACACCACCAACATTCAGTCAAATAATTGTCAAAATAATAATTAGATAATGCGATTACTACCTGCTATATATTTGATAATTTTATTGAAGTTTTGCTACAACAGTTTTCAGTTGCTATAATATACGCTTTCTCACCAAGAACGAATGCTTAGCAACGGCATGCATGTTTCGTTGACAGATTTGTGCTTTTGTTTGAAATGCATTTATCGAACAAAAACATACACATGGTAGCTAGGTGAAATATTTCCTTCGTGCAGGCAAAGCGTATTCTGGCCATACATGTATACTCACTCTACTTAGATAGTAATACTGAGCGCCGTGTGATTCTATGGACAACAATTTGATAACGTTGTTGGTGCCTTAGTTAGCAACAACTTACAGTCAAATTGCTCTGCAAATCTGTAGAGTGGCTGACTGAAATTTATTAAGATTATTTTAGAATACATAGACTGAAAGCTATTGCAGCAACTCTTTTTTCGACAAAAATTTGACTGAATGTTGGTTCTGTCATTGATAGCAACAACTTTCACGCAAATTACTGTCAATGTATATAAAAGCTTTCTCCTATTTTCTCATGGACACTGTCACACTTTCTCTGAACAGTATTGAAATACAGACTGTCGAATGTAAATACGCCTTACATGCATGCTTACGCTTCCAGAGCTGGAGGACAAATGACTATTTTCACGTGCAAGCAGGTTGGTTTTGTTTGAGAAATCCTGGCTTGTGCAGACAATAGACTAAACGAATATGGCGTCCAATAATTACAACGATTATGGAGCCAGGGCATTGCATGCCGAGTAGCATTGCACGCCGGGTAAATTGAACAGGCATCTCATATCTCGTGCAAGAGTGTCTATATTTAATGGCACACAAGCGCTTTAAGTCTATTAAAACATTTATAGTCTGTTAATTTGAACGAATTGTACATGTATGTCTTTACTACATGTACTTGTACATGTATTTAATAAACATTTTGTATGAATATTTTGAAACTAATTTGGCTGGGCACTGTTGCTGCCATAGGCATCACCAGCTCTCAGTCAAATTAGTTTTAAAATAATCAACAACTTATTTATCAGTATTGTTACCTTGTAAGTTTGGGGTTCTGGAAATTCATGATTCAGAGTGTATAAATCTATCCCAATACATGCACAAAATGTGGGTGCAGCTAGCTAGAAATGGGCGGGGCAGAGCTAGAAATGGGCGGGGCAGAGCTAGAAATGGGCGGGGCAGAGCTAGAAATGGATCCCTTTACATGTATTTCTACCAGCCTCGGGATAGCGCTAATTTCAACCACTGCATCCAGTCACTAAATCGTAATGCTTTGCAAAAGCATTTTCGGTCCCTGGAATGGTTATGATACATGTAACTCACTTCAAAGTCTTTAAGCTCCACAATATTCTCATGCTTAAGCTTTTTCAGCAGTTCAATTTCCGTGAGCAGATTTTCAGTAGATACTTTCGTTAAGCTAGTTTTGAGCACACACTTCACAGCAACTACTTGTCTTTCACCACCCTGAGGAGCACAAACAGAAATAACACAAACATATGCATAAAGCTACATGTACATGTAAGTTACTATTCTCACATGTCTGAGTTTAACCGCTTAACCGTTACCACTCTGGTGTCAAAACTTTAAATTTTCTAATTAAATTTAAAGATAAATCCAGGTGTTCATCAGGGCTGGGGTTAAATACTTTCAAAAGTATTTAAATACAAATACAAATACTTTGGAATTCTTCAAATACAAATACTAGTTATTTGCAAAGTATTTAAATACAAATACAGATACGTGTACATGTACTTAGGGGAAGTATTTGAAATACTTCTCACGTCTTCTTACATGTCTTATAGGAGATCAAAGTATGGTACAGATTTAACTCTAGTGATGGACAGCCCGACCCTCAAATTTACATGAGCACAGACAATCATAAATACCATCATTTTATGAATGGAAATATTCTGTAAGGAAAATATCTATGATCTAGGGTCAAGTTCATCGGGTTAACAATAGTTAAATATAGTGGACTATATGTAGATCCCAGCCAAAGTTGAAATAGTAAACTAGCTAATAAAGTTACTAGTCAACCAGCATCCTTAATGTTTAAAGCTAGGATTCCATTAACGGGTATGCGTATCCGTATCCGAAATATTTTTTGCTCCCATTACAAATAGATAGTATGATTCCATATGTCCGTATGCAAAACCTGTCCGTATCCGAATCCGATTACTACATGTAGCGATTTTATTCGGATACGGACCGCATTCGGATGTGGGATTCCTTGAAAATGACGTTTTCATTACGTCATTCATGGACTTTCCCTAAATCGGCACTATTATTCTGTACATGTGTTCCAATATATAAGTTAAATTCATAGTAAGCGCGCTGGAATGTGAAATTCACTGAAAGACTGATAGACTATTTTAGAACATATTCATGCTAGTAGTAGTAGTAGTAGTAGTAGTAGTAGTAGTAGTAGTAGTAGTAGTAGTAGTAGTAGTAGTAGTACAATTGATTGTATAAAATCACTACTTTCGGATACACATACGCATACGTACAAATGGAATGACTCATTCGGATACGCATACGCGTTAATGGAATCCCAGCTTAATGAAAAATTATATTGAATTCAAAATAGCAGATAACCTTCACTTTCCACCTTTAAATGCACATAAATATTTCAATATCTAATTTAAGTTTGATGAAATTATACTTTCCTGATGTATGGCAATGTTCTCAAGGCCTATTCCCTTTGCACTGTACCTCAAATGGACACTGTTAGATGCTTTAGCATGCTACTGTAGTTTGAGCAACCTTTCAGTAGTTCAGTAGCCATTAAAAAAGCAGCAAACTACATGATTTTAAACAAGGCGAGAGAAGAATAGCTATGAAATTTTACCACTGGAATGATTTCTTGTTATCGAGCCAGTCATTCAGGTGGTAAAATGTAAATATAGTCGGGTCATTCCGTGTCAAGACATCCAATTTTCAGAAATCTTGTTGCATGACCGATTCAGATTATCATAATTCTCTATCTACTGTATTACTAGTGCATTTTAGGAAATCCTGCAAAATTTTAGCTCTCAAATCTTAATATTTTTGGAGATATGGTCGCTAGAACAGCAAGGGGGTCCACCACATGTGAAGCAATCGTCATTTTGTAGCATTTTTAAGGCTCTGCAAATTCTTAACCTGACATCCAATTCCAATAAAACTTTCAGTGCTTGGTCACATATAGGGGCCCTCTTGAAATATGCAGGGCACAATAATTTTTGTGCTCATGTTGGTAACCTAGGTAACATTAAAAATGAAAATTTATTCAGTGACAAATTTTCAGACCCACTTGTGATTACAATCATGTTAAAACTATTAGAGCTACAAACTTAATACTTGATGGGTCAATTACATATATATATTTGTTAGTTTATGAATAAAAGAAAAAATGTGGTTCTTAACATTTTTAAAATATAGGCCCTTGAAATTGGCCCAACCTGAAAATGATCCCATATTCAACTTTCAGGATGACCACATGGGATAGGTGGAAGAAACTTGTGCTTTACAGACAGTAAAGCATTATGTGTGCTCTACAACATAACCAAAATTCTATTTTCTTCCATTCTTCCTTCACATTTTTGGGGACAAAATGGGGTATTTTTGCCATTTGTGAGTATACATGTGCATGTATTTTTATGATATTAAATGTTAATTATGTATGTATATCAGTTAATTTTTCTTGTCTGAAAGTGCCAGTCACAGCAATGTGAACAAATAATATTGTTATCCCAGCATTAAAAACAAGAGCCATCAGAAAACGGCATATCTCCCCTACCCCCCCCCCCCTGGCAATGCAGTTTATGTATCAGCTTTAAGATATTTAAAGGCTGATAACTCTGTCATGAAAGATTTTTTGGCCGCGAAAAAAGCACATGCACATCTGCCCATGATACTGATAATGTGGACAAAATTTTAAATTAATCCATTGAGACCGCTAGGAGTTGTGTTGATGAGAAATGATTGTCAGAGATGGACTGACAGACGGACATACATTTTGGACAGACGGATGGACGTACAGGTATACGGATAACACATGATACTGATAATGTGGACAAAATTTAAAGATAATCCATTGAAAACTCTAGGAGCTGCGTTGACAAGAAATGATTGTCAGAGATGGATGGACTGACAGGCGGGCGTACATACATTTTGGACAGACAGATGGATTGAAGGAAATGTCAATTTCCCTTTCTCCGAGATCTAACAATACTCACCATTCTGTTACTTCTGATATACAGCTGGCCTTGACAGCGGCTCTAGGATTATAGACTTAGAAAGCTTTACCGACTCCTGGGAACCGGGTACTCGGCTCCCAACTGCCGAGTACCCATTTACCATAGAGCTCATATTGTTTGCATAGCCACCAAACAAGAGAAAACTATGGCTTGCCCCCGTGGGGCTGGGAGGCTGGGTCCGTAACAGAATGGTGAGTATTGTTAGATCTCGGAGAAAGGGAAATTGACATTTCCTTCATTCTCCTTCGATCAATACTCACCATTCTGTTACTTCTGATATACACCAGATTTGATCAGTAACCTGGTGGGAAGGGGCAAGCCATAAATGCTAATTTTGCCCCTTGGAGAAAGATTTTAGACTTCAAACTTGACTAACGGAGACCTAAAAGGACCGTCAAGTTCACGGAACCGAATCACATTCGCATCACCGCCCCCCCCCCTTTTTCCTCCTAAGAAAAGGGAGAGAACTCACGAACATGTATCTCGCCTGAAACACAAATATGCCAAGAGGGTTAACTGCTCCCTGCATATTCCATGTATTAGCCTGGGAATGACCATGAATATATAAGATGAATGAACATGATACACATCCATAATACAAAAAACTCTCACTATTGAATTACCTTATGATAATTGGACTCCAGACGTACCGCCTCCAACCATTCACCTGGTTCGGCCATCAGTGACACAATCTGGTTGTCATCCTCTCGCTTGACCATGCCTGCTTTAGGTTCTTTTCTTACGGAAGTGAAAAAAGGGTGAAGAGCAGTGTGGCCACTAACTATCGTTTCAAAACAGCTAAAGCGAGTGGATTGGCTGAGTCTGACACATCCCTCATATAGTAATCCGTAACGGAACACCATTGTAAAGGGCGGTCGAGGCGGCTATTCCTCTGACATCGTGTGTCCTTACGCCTTGCACCTGGTGCCCAGTCGCCATCTCGTGAGTAGTCTGAATGCATTCGACCACCCAACGAGAGATAGTATCCATGGATGCGGCGCCATAAGGTTTTTTATGGCAGATCCACAGATGTCTATCGTTCGACCGTAACGAGTCAGTCCGTTTCTTGTACTTAGTCAAAGCACGGACCGGGCACCAGACACTGGCATCACGATCAAACCTAGTTAACTTCGGTATAATGATCGGTTTGCCGGGATATCTCAAAGATTGGTTCTTTGACAAAAACTCTGCTCTTGGCAGAAGATGCAGACCTTCTCCAGAAACAATAAATCGGTCCCTCTCTGCCGAAAGCGCATGGATCTCACTGCGCCTTCTAGCTGAGGAAGCTGCCAATATAAAGACCGCCTTTAGAGTCAAATGCTTTAGACTAGCCAAACGCAACGGTTCGAAAGGGTGCTTGGCCAGTACATTAAGCACTAAAGATAGACTCCAGGCTAGACAAGGGATAACTGATGCCAAAGCTGACTTGTATACAGCAACTGTGACGGGAGCTAGTCCTGAAAAGAACAGCTCACAGAGAAAGTCTGCTATTTGCTGAATAGTGGATTGAAAGGTATCAATACCCTTTTCTTCACACCAGTCTGCAAATCTGTTAACCTTGTTGTTATATGACTTGAAGATTGACCTCCTTCTCGCAGCCGCGATGAATCAGCAGCCTGTCGAGAAAAGCCTTCTGACGTGGAACATTGTTTGATAACATCCACGCAGTCAATTTGAACATTTCGGGACGCTCGTGTAGGAAGCGTCCCTTGGCCTGGGAGATTATGTTCGGAATCTCGGGCAACTGCACAGGATTTTCCACCAACAGATCCAGAAGATCCGTGAACCACGCCCTGCTCGGCCAATACGGCGCTATTAGTAGGACCAGACACGGTTCGTCCCTGACCTTCACCAATACCTTCGGTAGAAGAATGGTGGGTGGGTACGCGTAAGCGTGCATCCCCCTCCAGCTTATCGCCAGAGCGTCTGTATCGACGGCATTTGGATCTGGAATCGGCGAGACATATGTCATGATTTGAGCATTTTCCTTTGTGGCGAACAAGTCCTCGTTGGGTTTGCCCCAATGCTCGAAGATCCGTCGCAGAACTGGAGGGTTGAGGGACCATTCTGTTGGCAGAATTCTCTGTCTGCGAGACAAAGCATCCGCCAGAATGTTCAATCGGCCAGGAATATGAGCTGCTTTCAAAACAACCGAGTAATTCCTGCACCATTGAATCAAGTGCCACACTCTGATACACAGAGTGGGCGATCTGGTCCCGCCTTGGCGATTTATATATGATACTACTGTCGAATTGTCTGACCGTATCAATATAACCTTGCCCCTGATCATCGGAAGGAACTCTTCCAACGCCAGTTCCACTGCCATCATTTCCAACAGATTGATATGCAGCTGACTCTCGGGGAGAGTCCATGTGCCCGAGACCTGGTGTTCTCCCAGGCAGGCACCCCACCCCTCCAGCGATGCATCCGTGTACACGGCCAGCTGGGGGTGGGGTAGGTGCAGCAAAACCCCTACTAGGAGATTCTGACGCTCCTTCCACCATACAAGATGCGACATTATCGGCCCCAAAACTGGTACCAGTTTTGACAGGGGTTCGGTTCTCTGTTTCCACAGAGACATCAGATACAACTGGATAGGCCTTCGCATTAGAGCAGCGTACGGGATAACCTGCTCCATGGAGACCATCATGCCCAGCATCTGAAGAAACCGCCTCGCCTGAATGTGGTTTCCCACTCGAAAACTCTTGAGGATGGCTAACAGAGACACCACTCTGGGCTCTGACGGGTACACCCTGCCCTCCTCGAGATCGAATCGCATCCCCAAATAAACGAAATGTTGAGTGGCCGTCAACTCGGATTTCTCCTCGTTGACTATCCAGCCTAGATCTGAAAGTAACCTCAGAGTCAGAGCAGTATCCACGTTCAACCTGGCTGCCGAGTCTGCCTTGATCAGCCAGTCGTCTATGTAGGTGTGTAGCGCCACGTTCTCTTTTCTGAGAAACGCTGTCACCGCAAGGACCACTCTTGTGAAAACCCTCGGAGCTGTTGACAGGCCAAATGGGAGAACAATAAACTCCCATATTTGATTCTGAAACGCAAATCTCAGAAACCTGTGACAACTCCTGTTCATCGGAATGTGGAAATATGCATCTTTCAGATCGATCGATACACACCACATTCCTTTCCTCAATCCCGCCATTACCGACCTCTGCGTTTCCATCTGGAACCGAGGCGTATGGATAAACCAATTTAATGGCCTGAGATTGAGTATGGGTCTCCATCCCCCTGTGCTCTTGGGGACAAGGAACATGTTTGAATAGAAGCGTTCCGGTTTGCTGGTTTTATTGCTCCCTTCAGAAGCAAACCCGACACTTCCTTTTGAACGGCTTCTAACTTGTCTGGCTCCCTTGGTACGGGTGTCCAGACAGGTGCCAAAGACAGATTTTGTGGTGGAAAGTCCCACCACTCCGGCATGTAACCCTGGGATAACCATCCCAGGACCAGACTGTCTGACGTCACACCTCGCCAGGCCTCGACGAAACGCATGAGCCTTCCACCCACCATAGACGCCTCGACGTCTAACTGGGTTGTCCGGCTCGCAGTCCGCCCCCCCCTCTTTCTTAACGAGAGAGAGAGAGAACCATTTCGTTCTAGGCACGACGGGTATAACTGGCACCGCTGTTCCTGTCGCACAGGCGCGGTCCAGACGGATATGAAGGGAGCTCTCGTACCCTCAGGTACGATCCGGCCCCTTCTGTCCGCCCTTTGAGGACTTACCCTTTCCCTTCCCCTTCCCGCCTCTAGGGCGGTCAGGAGCAAACTTGGGGAGGGTAGGCGCCTTTACAACCTTCCTGGCTTTCTTCGCCGGCGGCGGTTGAGAAAAGCCAGCTGAAGCAGAAGTCGCAACAGGCTTAGCTTTCGCCTTGCCCGTATGCTTCTTCTGCTTCTTTGAAGGTTGTCCCGCTAGCGGAATACGACATCTTGCCCGCACCTCCCTGGAGGCCGCAGGGAGCTGACCCTTGGTCATAAGTTGTTTGCTATAAATAGCCTCCAACAATTCTATGAACCGTGGATCCAGTCCCATAGACTGGATCCTGGCCGCAGGCAAAATCCCCGTCCTCATCGACGCAACCGACGGACGGGACGCATCTTCATCGGCCGTGGCCGAAACCACAGACGGGTCAACCCTGGCTAGCCATGCCAGAGCCTCTGACCAATCTATCTCCGATGAAGACACACCCGCAAACACGTCACCCGTTGACGTGTTCACGGGCCTGCCAGCCATGGCCTCCTGGCAAGGAGCCATGGCTGACACACCAGGCACTCCGGTACCACACGGTTCCGCCACCACCCCATGAAACACTCCGGTCCATGGGGTAGGTCCGCACGGAAAACCGTATGGACCTGTAGCAGTCGCGGAACCGTAGCCAGACACGGGCGCCAACGGCACCCCACATCCGACTGCCGGACCAGGCGAGATAGGTGAGTACCACGCCCGGCCCGGCCGAACCGTTACCGTGTCGGCTGGTGCCAAACCAACCGTCACGGAACCGGTGCCCGGTACCAGATTAGCCTCAGCCACAGGCGGAGCCGCTGCCCTGGCTTGCGCCAAGCCAGACAAATGGAGGCCGGTTCCGTCCAGGACGGAATCGACCTCCATATTCTCCACCTGCGGCATCACAGGCCGGAGCAACCTCTCCTCCTCGGCCTCCTCGTCTTCGGACTCCGAAGAGTCGTCACTAGATGAGGAAACCTGGCGGACGGCTCCCACACCTGACGGACCGGCCACCGCTACTGGACCACCCGGAGGTGGCCGCAGAGAAACAGGACTGCTAGGGGTCCGTACAAGACGGCCCCCTCGGAAACCAGTCCAGAACCCTGTCCGAGGACAGGGTCCGTACCAGGCATGGGGAGAAACTGCCCCCCAACCTTTGGTAGCAGGGACGACACCAGCGTGGGCAGAACGCTATGCAGAAAACCCTGCATAGCCGGACCAAACCACGCCGGCGGTGCCATCTCCGCCACCTCCAGCTGGGGACGTGGAGCAGCCCCACCGGCCGAACCGGGCGCTCCACGATTTACTCTCGGACCGCCTGACCCCGCTTCAGACCCAACCAAGTCCTTCTGGGCAAGGAACTTAACCATCATATCCACGGACCACACTGCGCACACATTACACCTATGGTCTAGGTTACAGGGCGAACACCTAAAGCAGACATGGTCCTTAAATACGACTCGTACAAATTTATGGCACTCGTCACATGATGGCGGGGTTGGCTTGGCCTATAAAATAAGCTCAAAACTACAATTACAAGCGGAACGAGACCCTGATGGAAGGCAGACAATTAATTTTCAAATAATTTGACTCATAAATTAACCGTATCCCTCCCGCACCCCACCCCGCCATGTTACAACAAAGATCGCATTGATTATGACGACAAGAACGAAGCGGGCATAAAACACACCCATATTAGATCCTCCAGGATGTGTAACGGCTCCAGGAATCATATCGCATAGCATTCGGG
This sequence comes from Chaetoderma sp. LZ-2023a, assembly GCA_034401795.1. Taxonomy (NCBI): domain Eukaryota; kingdom Metazoa; phylum Mollusca; class Caudofoveata; order Chaetodermatida; family Chaetodermatidae; genus Chaetoderma; species Chaetoderma sp. LZ-2023a. The sequence continues at coordinate 120,996,801 of CM067360.1, forward strand.
GTATATTTACCAATCAATATAAATTATACTCCCTACCGAAAGCCAAACGATATGTGAAGAAAACAACAAAATGTATAACAAACTGCTGTATCACACGGTAAAACCGCAGACCACGCATCTACTCAAGAATTTTGAAACCACCGATCATTGCAAACCGATCGTGATCGCACGTAAACTTGAACATTCTAAAGTTTCCGGTACCATTTTTAGTACGCAGCCCCCAGAACGAGATGCGCGAATTAATGAAAAAATTTTCTTCACATAAACATCCGAGCGAACCGGGTGTGACGTCACCTGCTCGGATCCTACGGAGAACGACGTCAGCCGATATTCGTGTTAGAAATACCGTAGCAAACACCTATTTTCATATCTGCCGATCGCCTGTTGGGGTTAAAGAAGGCGATTGTCTGGCATATATCGTTGTTAGCACACGTCCCAGATTCTCTGGGGTCAGAAATCAGGACATGCGACACACCAAAATTTAGAGACCTAAGTCTTTTAACTATGGATAATAAAGAATGATACAACCTGGTTTTCATAGGCGGTATTCTCCATAGTATCCAGTTAAATCCTCAAGAACGCACAAACTATCACTTCACAGACAAAGACTTAGATTTCTTTAACAAAAGACACTAAAAATCTTCTCTTGCAAAAAGCATGTATTGCTCTTGTTGCAAACAAGAATGAGCTCTATGGTAAACGGGTACTCGGCAGTTGGGAGCCGAGTACCCGGTTCCCAGGAGTCGGTAAAGCTTTCTAAGTCTATAATCCTAGAGCCGCTGTCAAGGCCAGCTGTATATCAGAAGTAACAGAATTGTGAGTATTGATCGAAGGAGAACTACAGGTATACAGATAGCACATGCACACCTTCATGTGGTAATAATAATACATTTTGTATGTACCAATTTTCAAAAGAATCGGAGCTAAACTGTAGGAGTTGCGTTGACAAGAAATGATTGGCAATGCAGTTTATGTATCGGCTTTAAGATATTTAAAGGGGGATAACTCTGTAATGAACAATTTTTCGGTCACGAAAAAAGCACATTCACATCTGCACATGATACTGATAATGTCGACAAAATTTGAAGTTAATCCATTGAGACCTTTAGGAGGAGTTGCGTTGGCGATAAATGATTGGCAATGCAGTTTATGTATCGGCTTTAAGATATTCGGCTTTAAGATACTTAAAGGGGGATAACTCTGTAATGAACAACTTGTCAGCCGCGAAAAAAGCACATGCACATCTGCACATGATACTGATAATGTCGACAAAATTTGAAGTTAATCCATTGAGAACTCTAGGAGTTGCGTTGACAAGAAATGATTGTTAGAGATGGATGGACTGACAGATGGACGCACATACATTTTGGACAGACGGATGGACGTACAGGTACACGGATAGCACATGCACACCTACACATGGTAATGATAACACATACCAATTTTCAAGAATCAGAGCTAAACTGTTGGAGTTGCGTTGACAAGAAATGATTGGCAATGCAGTTTATGTATCAGCTTTAAGATATTTAAAGGGGGATAACTCTGTAATGAACAAGTTTTTGCCGCGAAAAAAGCACATGTACATCTGCACATGACAGGCCTACTGATAATGTGGACAAAATTTAAAGTTAATCCATTGAGACCTCTAGGAGTTGCATTGGCAAGAAATGATTGTTAGATGGATAGATGGACCGACTTACTGACAGACAGACAGACAGACAGACAGACAGACAGACAGACAGACAGACAGACAGACAGACAGCATGACAGACAGACAGACAGACAGACAGACAGACATTTTGGACAGACGGATGGACATACAGGTACACGAGAAATGATTGGCAATGCAGTTTATGTATTGGCTTTAAGATATTTAAAGGGAGATAACTCTGCAATGAAAAATTTTTCGGTCGCGAAAAAAGCACATGCACATCTGCACATGATACTGATAATGTTGACAAAATTTTAAGCTAATCAATTGAGACCTCTAGGAGGAGTTGCGTTGACAAGAAATGATTGGCAATGCAGTTTATGTATCGGCTTATATAAAGCGGGATAACTCTGTAATGAACAATTTTTCGAATGCGAAAAAAGCACATGCACATCCACACATGATACTGACAATGTGGACAAAATTTTAAGTTAATCCATTGAGACCTCTAGGAGTTGCGTTCACAAGACGGGGGCAGACGGACGGATGGACGAACATGCTGATCGCTATATTCCCGTCTTCCAGACCGGGGGTTAAAAATGTTATGGATTGAAGGAAATTTCAATTTCCCTTTCTCCGAGATCTAACAATACTCACGATTCTATTACTTCTGATACAGCTAGTCTGGATAGCTGGGCCCTAGGACTATCGACTTAGTAAGCTTTACCGACTCCTGGAACCGGGTACCCGGCTCCCAACTGCCGAGTACCCATTGAAGCTCATATTGTTTGCATAGCCACCAAACAAGAGATACCCATGGCTTGCCTCCGTGGGGCTGGGAGGTTGGGTCCGTAATAGAATTGTGAGTATTGTTAGATCTCGGAGAAAGGGAAATTGAAATTTCCTTCATTCTCCTTCGATCAATACTCACCATTCTATTACTCCTGATATACACCAGATTTAGACAATAACCTGGTGGGAAGGGGCAAGCCATCAATTGCTAATTTTGCCCCTTAGAGAAAGAGCTTAGACTTAAACTTGATTAATGGAGACCTAAAAGGACCATCAAGTTAACGGAACCGAATCACATTCGCATCACTGCCACCCCCCCCCACCCCCTTTTTTCTCCTAAGAAAAAGGAGAGAACTCACGAACATGCATCTCACCTGAAACACAAATATGCCAAGAGGGTTAACTGCTCTTTGCATATATTAGACTGGGAATGAGCATGAATATATAAGATGAATGAACATGATATATAAACATAACACAAAAAACTCTCAATCTTGAATTACCTCATGATATTTGGATTTCAGACGTGGCGCCTCCAATCATTCACTCGTCCGGCCATCAGTGACACAATCTGGTTGACATCCTCTCGCTCGACCATGTCTGCTTCTTAAATCTCTCTTACAAATGCCAAAAAAGGGAGAAGAGCAGTGTGGTCGTATAACTATCGTTTCAAAACAGCTAAAGCGAGTGGATTGGCGGAGTCTGACACATCCCTCGTATAGTAATCCGTGCCATATGGCTTCTTATGGCAGATCCACAGATGTCTATCATTCGACCATAACGAGTGTGTCCGTTTTTTGTATTTAATCAAAGCATGGACTGGGCACCAGACATTGGCATCACGATCAAACCTAGTTGGCTTCGGTATAATGATCGGTTTGCCGGGATATCTCAAAGATTGATTCTTTGACATAAACTCTGCTCTTGGCAGTAGACGCAGACACTCTCCGGAGACAATAAATCGGTCCCTCTCTGCTGAAAGTGCATGGATCTCACTGCGCCTTCTAGCTGAGGAAGCTGCCAATAGAAAGACCGCCTTTAGAGTCAAATGCTTTAGACTAGCCAAACGCAACGGTTCGAAAGGGTGCTTGGCCAGTACATTAAGCACTAAAGATAGACTCCAGGCTGGAATGACTACCGGTTGTCTCGGTCGGAGATTGCTCATTCCCTTCACCATCACATTCAACTGGGCCACCTCTGGACTATCCCTGTTGGCTAGACAAGGGATAACTGATGCCAAAGCTGACTTGTATCCAGCAATTGTGACAGGAGCTAGTCCTGAAAAGAACAGCTCACAGAGAAAGTCTGCTATTTGCTGAATAGTGGATTGAAAGGTATCAATACCCTTTTCTTCACACCAGTCTGCAAATCTGTTAACCTTGTTGTTATATGACTTGAAGGTTGACCTCCTTCTCGCAGCCGCGATGAAATCTGCACCTTGTCGAGAAAAGCCTTCCGACGTGGTACGTTGTTTGACAACATCCACGCAGTCAATTTGAACATTTCGGGACGCTCGTGTAGGAAGCGTCCCTTGGCCTGGGAGATTATGTTCGGAATCTCGGGCAACTGCACAGGATTTTCCACCAGCAGATCTAGAAGATCCGTGAACCACGCCCTGCTCGGCCAATACGGCGCTATTAGCAGGACCAGACACGGTTCCTCCCTGACCTTCACCAATACCTTCGGTAGAAGAATGGTGGGTGGATACGCGTAAGCGTGCATCCCTCTCCAGCTTATCGCCAGAGCGTCTGTATCGACGGCATTTGGATCTGGAATCGGCGAGACATATGTCATGATTTGAGCATTTTCCTTTGTGGCGAACAAGTCCACGTTGGGTTTGCCCCAATGCTCGAAGATCCGTCGCAGAACTGGAGGGTTGAGGGACCATTCTGTTGGCAGGATTCTCTGTCTGCGAGACAAAGCATCCGCCAGAATGTTCAATCGGCCAGGAATATGAGCTGCTTTCAAAACAACCGAGTAATTCCTGCACCATTGAATCAAGTGCCACACCCTGATGCACAGGGTGGGCGACCTGGTCCCTCCTTGGCGATTTATATATGATACTACTGTCGAATTGTCCGACCGTATCAATATCACCTTGCCCCTGATCATCGGAAGGAACTCTTCCAACGCCAGTTCCACTGCCATCATTTCCAACAGATTGATATGCAGCTGACTCTCCGGGAGAGTCCATGTGCCCGAGACCTGGTGTTCTCCCAGGCAGGCACCCCACCCTTCCAGCGATGCATCCGTGTAAACGGACAGCTGGGGGTGGGGTAGGTGCAGCGAAACCCCTATTAGGAGATTCTGACGCTGTTTCCACCATAGAAGATGCGATATTATCGGCTCCAAAACTGGCACCAGTTCTGACAGGGGTTCTGTTCTCTGTTTCCACAGAGACATCAGATACAACTGGATAGGTCTTCGCATTAGAGCAGGGTACGGGATAAGCTGCTCCACGGAGACCATCATGCCCAGCATCTGAAGGAACCGCCTTGCCTGAATGTGGTTTCCCACTCGAAAACTCCCGAGGATGGCTAACAGAGACACCACTCTGGGCTCTGACGGGTAAACCCTGCCCTCCTCGAGGTCGAATCGCATCCCCAAATAAACGAAATGTTGAGTGGGTGTCAACTCGGATTTCTCCTCGTTGACTATCCAGCCTAGATCTGAAAGTAACTTCAGAGTCAGAGCAGTATCCACGTTCAACCTGGCTGCCGAGTCTGCCTTGAGCAGCCAGTCGTCTATGTAGGTGTGTAGCGCCACGTTCTCTTTTCTGAGAAACGCTGTCACCGCAAGGACCACTCTTGTGAAAACCCTCGGAGCTGTCGACAGGCCAAACGGGAGAACTGTAAACTACCATACTTGATTCTGAAACGCAAATCTCAGAAACCTGTGCCAACTCCGATTGATCGGAATGTGGAAATATGCATCTTTCAGATCGATCGATACACACCACATTCCTTTCCTCAATCCCGCCATTACCGACCTCGGTGTTTCCATCTGGAACCGAGGCGTATGGATAAACCAATTTAATGGCCTGAGATTGAGTATGGGTCTCCATCCCCCTGTGCTCTTGGGGACAAGGAACATGTTTGAATAGAAGCCTGGAGTGTTCCGGTTTGCTGGTTTTATTGCTCCCTTCAGAAGCAAACCCGACACTTCCTTTTGAACGGCTTCTAACTTGTCTGGCTCCCTTGGTACGGGTGTCCAGACTGGTGCCAAAGACAGATTTTGTGGCGGAAAGTCCCACCACTCCGGCATGTAACCCTGGGATAACCATCCCAGGACCAGACTGTCTGACGTCACACCTCGCCAAACCTCGACGAAACGCATGAGCCTTCCACCCACCATAGACGCCTCGACGTCTAACGGGGTTGTCCGGCTCGCAGTCCGCCCCCCCCCCCCCCCCTTTCTTAACGAGAGAGAGTGAGAACCATTTCGTTCTAGGTACGACGGGTATAACTGGCACCGCTGTTCCTGTCGCACAGGTGCGGTCCAGGCGGATATGAAGGGAGCTTGCGTACACCCTCAGGTACGCTTCGGCCCCTTCTGTCCGCCCTTTGAGGCCTTAGCCTTACCCTTACCCTTCCCCTTGCCCTTACCACCTCTAGGGTGGTCAGGAGCAACATTGTGGAGGGTAGGCGCCTCTACAGCCTTCCTGGGTTTCTTCGCCGGCGGCGGCTCCGAGAACCCAGCCGAAACAGACGTCGCAATAGGCCTGGCTTTCGCCTTGCCCTTATGCTTTTTCTGTTTCTTTGAAGGCTGTCCGGTTAGCGGCTTGCCCACAGCCCCTAGTGCGTGCGCTTGCCGCACCAGCTCTAGCTGTAGATTTACCGCTAACCGATTCTGCGCAATACTGGCGGTGTCCTCTAAGATGGCCCGCGCTTGGCCACCAAAGATGCTAGGCCCTGTCAGGGGCGTCCCAAGAAGACGCTCCCTGACTGCCGTAGCCGGACACATATGGTCAATGACCATTTGCCTCCTGGACTTCGTCACACGCGCTTGCACCCTTGCCAATGCGTCCATTGACAGCACCAAGCCGTCATTAACGCACGATAGCGCCACAGGTGGCACAGGGTGGCCTGCCCCCGCTTCAGCCCACACCGACTGAAGTAGACGATAGGAGTGATTGACAGCGCTCATGGCTGCCCTCACACCCTCATCGCATAGGGCCAGGACTTCTTCCTGGTGTACCTGGGCCTTATCCACTAGTGCCGGACCGGGACCACCCGACCCGGCACTCTGGACGCCCAGTACCCATCGGTCATCCTCCGTGACCGACGGGACTACACCATACCTGTCGTATTCACCCCGCGGAATACGGCACCTTGCCCGCACCTCCCTGGAGGCCGCAGGGAGCTGACCCTTGGTCATTAGTTGTTTACTATAAATAGCATCCAACAAATCAATGAACCGTGGATCCAGTCCCACTGACTGGATCCGGGCCGCGGGCAAAATCCCCGTCCTAATCGACGCAACCGACGGACGGGGCGCATCTTCATCGGCCGTGGCCGAAACCACAGACGGGTCAACTCTGGCTAGCCACGCCAGAGCATCAGACCAATCTAACTCCGAAGAAGATACCCCCGCAAACACGTCACCCGTTAACATGCTTACGGGTCTGCCAGCCATGGCCTCCCGGCCAGGAGCCACGGCTGACACGCCAGGCACTCCGCTACCACATGGTTCCGCCGCCACCCCATGAAACACTCCGGTCCATGGGGTAGGTCCGCACGGAAAACCGTACGGACCCGTAACCGTCGCGGAACCATAGCCGGCCACGGGCGCCAATGGCACCCCATGTCCGGCTGCCGGACCAGGCGAGATAGGTGAGTACCACGCCTGGCCCGGCACACCGGTTCCCCTGACGGCTGGTGACAAACCAAGCCGCGCGGAACCGGTGCACGGTAACGGATTGGCCTCAGCCGCAGGCGGAGCCGCTGACCTGGCTTGCGCCAAACCAGACAAATGGAGGCCGGTTCCGTCCAGGACGGAATCAACCTCCATATTCTCCACCTGCGGCTTCACGGGCCGCAGCAACCTCTCCTCCTCGGCCTCATCGTCTTCAGACTCCGAAGAGCCGTCACTAGACGAATAAACCGTGGAGCCGTCCTGGCGGACGGCTCCCACACCTGACGGACCGGCCACCGCTACTGGACCACCCGGAGGTGGCCGCAGAGAAACAGAAACCCGTCTGGCCGAAGCCAGACGGACCCGCCAGGGGGCCGTACGAGACGGCCCCCTCGGTAACCAGTCCAGAATCCTGTCCGAAGACAGGATCCGTACCAGGCATGGGGAGAAACTGCCCCCCAACCTTTGGTAGTAGGGACGACACCAGCGTGGGCAGAACGCTATGCAGAAAACCCTGCATAGCCGGACCAAACCACGCCGGCGGTGCCATCTCCGCCACCTCCAGCTGGGGACGTGGAGCACCCCCCCCCCCCCCCCCCCGGCCGAACCGGGCGCTCCACGATTTCCTCTCGGACCGCCTGACCCCGCGTCAGACCCAGCCAAGTCCTTCTGGGCAAGGAACTTAACCATCGTTTCGACGGACCACACTGCACAAACATTACACCTATGATCTATATTACACAGGGCACACCTAAAACAGACATGGTCCTTGAACATTACACGGACAAACTTATGGCAGTCGTCACATGATGGCGGGGGCTGGCTTGGCCTATAAAATAAGCACAAACCTACAATAAACAAGCGGAACGAGACACGGATGGAAGGCAGACAATTAATTTTCAAATATTTTGACTCATAAATTAACCGTAACCTCCCGCACCCCACCCCGCCACGTTACAACAACGATCGCATTGACTATGACGACAAGAACGCGGCGGGCACAACACACCCATAATAGATCCTACAGGATGTGTAACGGCTCCAGGAATCATATCGCATAGCATTCAGGGTATATTTACTAATCAATATAAATTATACTCCTAACGAACGCAGCACGATATGTGAAGAAAACAACAAAATGTATAACAACTGCTGTCTCACACGGTAAAACCGCAGACCACACATCTACTCAAGAATTTTGAAACCACCGATCATTGCAAACCGATCGTGATCGCACGTAAACTTGATCATTCTAAAGTTTCCAGTACCATTTTTTAGTACGCAGCACCCAGAACAAGATGCGCGAATTAATGAAAAAATTTTTCTTCACATAAACATCCGAGCGACCGGGTGTGACGTCACCCGCTCGGATTCTACGGAGAACGACGTCAGCCGATATTCGTGTTAGAAATACCGTAGCAAACACCTATTTTCATATCTGCCGATCGCCTGTTGGGGTTTAAAGAAGGCGATCGTCTGGCATATATCGTTGCTAGCACACGTCCCAGATTCTATGGGGTCAGAAATTGGAACATGCGACACAACGAAATTTAGAGACCTAAGTCTTTTAACTATGGATATAAAGAACAATACAACCTGGTTATCTTCGGTGGTATTCTCCATAGTCCTTAGTTAATCCTTTCACGAACACACAAACTATCACTGATTAAAGACTTAGATTCTTTTAAAAAACACTAAAATCCTTAATGCGAAAAGCATGTATTGCACTTGTTGCTATGCAAACAAGAATGAGCTCTATGGTAAACGGGTACTCGGCAGTGGGGAGCCGGGTACCCGGTTCCCAGGAGTCGGTAAAGCTTTCTAAGTCTATAATCCTAGAGCCGCTGTCAGGGCCAGCTGTATATCAGAAGTAACAGAATGGTGAGTATTGATCGAAGGAGAAAGGCCTTTCCTAAACCCATGTTGTGATTGGTTTATTAAGTAGTTGTTCTCTAGGTGCGCATCGATTTGATTTCTGAGTAATGTTTCTAAGATTTTCCCTATACATGAGGTGAGACTGATCGGCATGTAGTTACTTGGCTGGTCCTTTCCCCTTTTTTAAAGATTGGCGTGATGTTGTCTAGTCTCCAATCCACAGGCACTTTTCCAGATCTAATCGATTTGATCATAATCTTGGATATAGGGTCAGCAATTTCTTTTGAGGCTTCTCTCAGTACCCTAGGGTGTATATTGTCTGGTCCCGCTCCCTTATCCGGCTTTAAGTTAGCAAGGGCTTCCTCGACAATGATGGCTGATATTTCTATACTGAGCCAAAAAAGTTTAGCAACAGTGAAGTTTGGTTTGTTGTATTAAAACTATGCGTCCATTTATAACCAAATTTGCAGGCTTGTTTCGTCAATGTAATGTCTCGCTGATCATGAAGAAATGCAAATCATTTCTTGCATTTCTCGGCCGCACGCTTACTGCATGTGAAAATGCATTTTTCATGCACTGGTCCACATTGGCGGGTAGCGAAGGCAAAAATTCACCATATTGCAAAAGCAGATAATGTACGTTAACAGAAAACGCTTAAAAGTTTACCCTACCGAACATGGGCCGCCGCCCAGGGCTACCCGAAAATCAGCGCCATGAAGCAATGGGAAGACTCGCTGCTGGGCAGAGCGTTCACGCTGTTGCTCGACATTTTAATGTTCACGCCTCAACCATTTCCCATCTCCGCCAATGTGAACAGGAAACTGGACATGTTAATGACTGACCACGATCTGGCAGACCGAGAGCAACAACACCACGAGAAGACCACTACTTAGTGACGTCATCACGACGTCACAGGTTTGAGACTGCGCAGCGGCTGTCCCGTAATTTGCACACCACTACCGGCACTACAGTGCATGCACAAACTGTGCAAAACAGACTCCATGATGCTGGACTACATGCCCGTCATCCACTTGTTGCTGTTCCGCTTACAGAGCGTCACATCGAGAATCGGTTTGCATGGGCAAGAACTCATCAGCGATGGCGTGCTCAAGAATGGAGCCACGTTTTGTTCAGTGATGAGTTGAGGTTTTGTGTGGATGTGGCGGATGGTAGGCAACGGATTTGGCGACGTTTACGAGAACGGTATGATGCAGCCAACATCATTCAGCACGACAGATTGTGCGGCAGCGTCATGGTGTGGGCTGGAATCCATGAAAATGGCAAAACAGATCTTATTGTGATTCGCGGAAATTTAACGGCTCAAAGTTACTGTGAAGACGTTGTCGCCCCTGTTGTCATCCAGACTTTATGTTCAGCAAGACAACGCCCGTCCTCATTCAGCTAGGGTTACCAGTGATTTCCTTGAGGCTAACAACATTCCGGTGTTGGACTGGCCAGTGCGATCACCGGAACTGTCTCCTATCGAACACGTGTGGGACATTCTTGGCCATATGGTGCGTGAGAACCATCCACATCTTCACACCGTGCGGGAGCTGGAAGCTGCACTGCTCCAGGAATGGGATGCGATTCCTCTTCGTGACATCAGGTGCTTAATTCGAAGCATGAGAAAGCGATGAACGGCGGTGGTTAATGAGCACGGAGGTCACAACCGATATTGACAGCTCAATGTCATTATTTAAATTGGACCCTTCCGTTGAATGATGCCGTGTTAAAGGCGCGATGCTAGCATTACAGTAACAAGAGACTGTTGTTCAAATTGGAAAATGACATATCAATTAAATAATATATTTGAATCAATTTATTGTTTTTGTTAAATAACATTTATACAGTAATATTCTCAGTGTTGCTAAACTTTTTTGGTTCAGTATATGTTACACAGTCTGGTTTATATATTGGTTTGCTTTGGAGTTGGGATGCTGCTTAAGTCTTCATTCGTAAATACATGTACTGATGAAAAGTATTCATTAATAGCTCAGCATTCTCGAATGTATCTAGAAGGATATTTGCTTCATTATCTTTTAGTGGTCCTACCCGGTTTTGTTTTTTGTTTTTTCCTTACATAAGCATAAAAACTCTTGCTGTCCTGTTTAATTTTGTCTGAGTTTCCTTTCAAATTTTCTTGTTGCATTTCGGCATGCTGTTGTTGCCTCGTCGATGGACTTTCTGTACATTTGATAAGTTACTGGGCCCCTGTTGTTTGAAAATTGTTTCCACTTTTTGTATTTTGTATGTACCTTTTTCCGTGCCAGGCGGTCCATCCATTGAGGTTTGTTTGATTTTTTCGGAGTTTTTGTAGGTATATGTTTAGTAACTAGTCTATGGTAATTTTTTTTTTAATTTCCCAACAAGCCTCGGAATATTTATTCTGGAATAAATCATCCCATGAGATGAGGATTAGTATGTTTTTCAGTGTTTGATAGTCCCCTTTGTTAAAATCTATAATAGGCTTGATTTTTTCCTCGATTATAGTCTTTGTCACCAAGTCCTACACTAAAATGTTATGGTCACTCCCTCCAAAGTGCTCACGTACTTCTAAGTTTTCAACCATGTTTTCTTCTGTTGTTAACACTAAGTCTAGAATTGTGGATTCTCTTGTAGAGGAGTGAACATGTTGGTGTAGATAGTTGGAGTTCACAGTCTCTAAAAATTTGGCACCCATGGAAGAACTCGAATTGTAGTTTTCCCAATCAATATTGCGGTAATTGAAGTCACCCATGATCAAAACCAGGCCTCTCCTACTATTTTCCTCTATAATTTTATTTAGCTTGTAGTATTCAGTAGCATCTGGGCTTCTGTAGCATACACCAAGTAGTCTTTTTTCACCATATGCATTCTATCTCATTGAAATTTAATTCAGAATCCAGCCGTACTAACGGTCTGTATTTGTCCTTTACATAAAGCATTATTCCACCACCTTGATGATTTGGCCCGTCTTTTCTAAAACATGTAAACCCATCCAGTGCCAATTCCAGGCCTGGGGTCAGTTACATTTAAATGTAACTAGTTACAGTTACAGTTACATTGGACTATGTCAGTTACAGTTACAGTTAAAGTTACATTGGTTGAGCAATGTAACTAGTTACATTTCAGTTACTTTGCATAATGTAACTAAAGTTACATTTCAGTTACATTAGTTACTTTGTCTGATAATTATGTGGACATGAAAGTCATCATACAAAGTGTAATGTAGTCAACCAATTTGAGATATATAGTAGGAACAAAATACCACTATAACCACTTATATAATATACTGACAGAACTGAATTTATTTCAGATATAAAATATAAAACCTGCTGAAATTTGTTCAATGAATTTGACTGAATTTTATTGTTGCCATATGCAATAAAAAATTTCATTCAATTTTTTTCCAAAATAATAAGATGCTTTCATTGTAAAAATGTGCATACATATTTCTTCCTCTAACCCTTTCAGCCATGCACGCCAAATAACATACATTAACTTTATTGTAAGAAATATTTGGCTGATGTTTTGAAACTAATTTGAAATTAGTTTCAGTATGTTCAACATATTATCCTTGGAGCATGGACTTTCTACAGTATAATAATCCACCATTTATCATGGGAAATATAAGTTTCCAGTGAAATTAGCTTCAAAATCTCCATCAGCTTTATTGTATGCGTAATTTAAAGTAGCAATTTAAATATGTCTGCTGAGTACTTTAGACAAACTTTACTTTCAAAAGATGTTGCTTCATATGGCAGAAACAGCTTTTTTCAGGTCAAATTAGATTTAAAATATTCAACAGCTTCCCAGTACACTAGTTTCATTCCACAGCCTTTATAAATTTGTCTGCTATACCAAAATGGTTGATGGCTTGACTTTTATCAATGGCATTGTCTTTTGATGTTTATCACCACACATATGTGAATTGACCCTACATGTAGCTTGAGTATAGTTGCTGAGCAATGATGTCCTAAGCTGGCCTAATCAATAGTATACTAGTTACTTCAGTTACACGAAAAATGTAACTAAGTTACAGTCAGTTACAGTTACAAGTTACCCCAGCCCTGGCCAATTCAGTCTAAGTGGTGTGCATTTGCCCAGGTTTCAGTGAGCCCAATCACATCAGGTTCTACGAGGTGTGTGTATAATTCTAGTTCATCCATACACCTGAATTGTTTTGTAACTGTACTGTTGTAGCTATGTCTCTATGTTGAGACTGTGCTTTTAAAAAAATAAACAAAATAAAAAATAAACACTATACAAAGAAAAGAACAGGACATGCTTGCTGTTAATACCCATTGTGGCAGATTTTACCTTTCTTTACAATTCAACATTTGCTGTTTTTAATCCTTTTAACGCTTTAACACTAAATCAGGACAAACAACTTTTGCAGTGGTGTTGAGAAATGTCCATTTCCAGATAAATATAGGATTACTTTTGAAAATTTACCACTGGAATGACTGGCTCAATAACCAAGCCAGTCATTTCAGTGGTAAATTTTCTAAAATAATCTCATTGTCTACAAATGGATATTTATTATGAGAAAAATACAATTTTCTTTAATAAATTTGAGCCGTAAAAGGTAACTTAATTCTCTAATGATTTAGTAAACAACCTGTTTCTATGGTAGCCTAATGTAAAAGCTGTATAAGAATTTGATTAAAGTTATCACTGCCTGATGTAGCAATAACATTCAGTCAGATTATCATATCTAACAAGCATATTTTGAGAATAATAGCATGTTGTAAATATCACATGCAGATATAGAATAACCCTTTAATGGTCAAGAAAATCAAACCTTTGGCCTAGCAAATCTATTTTGCAGGCTACAGGATTAATATTTGAAAATTTACCACTGGAATGACTGGCCTAATATTCATGCCAATTATTCCAATTGTAAATTTCAAAAATAAATATCCCTGATATCTGGAAATAAAGTTGCTGCCCAAAGCATCAACATCTTCCAGTCAAATTAGCTTCAATATATTCAACAGCTTACTTTAATGAGAAAATTGTAATAAATCTATTAGAAAAGTTTGAATTGTAACTGAATTGTAACTGAGTTTCTACTGCAATGTAACTGGTTACATTTCAGTTACTGTAACTGAAAGAATTCTTCAGCTACAAGTTACTTCAGTTACATGAAAAATGTAACTAAGTTACAGTCAGTTACAGTTACACGTTACAGTTACCCCCAGCACTGGTCAATTCAGTCTAAGTGGTGTGCATTTGCCCAGGTTTCAGTGAGCCCAATCAATCAGGTTGTAACAGGTGTGTGTATAATTCTAGTTCAACCAGTTTGTTCATTAAACTTCGGCAGTTGATGTAGATACATTTTAGTTTAGGATTTGTGAGTTTGGAATTACTGCCAGGGGAACTCACTGTATTTTGCTTGTCTATAAAATGTATTTGGTTGATCAAATGACCAATGTTTCTTAGTGGCTTTTTCTGATTATGTGTAGATTGGGTTTTATCATTATTGTTATTTGAGGTGATGGAAGGTTCAATTAAGAAATGGGTTTCTATGTCTTTGGATTCGTTTAATTCATCCGTAAGGAGCATAAAACGGTTTGGATTTGTTACATGTATGTCTCTGGCTTGACAAAGTAACTGATTTGGAAACGCTATGTATGTTACACCACTCGCACTCCTGGTACCGGGCCTTGCCAAAAATCCTGACCTTTGTGCAGTTTAGAATATAGGTAACTTATGAAGTTGTCTGAGAGCAAACAGAGTCAATGATAGTTGGGGTGGATATGATCTCGATACACCTCGTGTTTTCTCTCCGGTTTCTCTAGTGAACAAGTGTGTGTTCTCAATGTGTACATGATATTTAAGTGGGTTGCCAAGGTATAAAGCATTGCATTGAATTGGTAAACTTGGTCGTTTTCGTGTGTATCTTGCAAGGATGGACGGGGTAGCAAGGATAACACTAGGATCTGTGTGTCAGGTAAGATGTTTTTAACTTTATCAATAAGGTTGTTGTAATATTGAATCATCCCCTCAAGTTTGCGCTTACCAATATCATTAGAGCCAACATGTGTGATGATGGCATCATAATGATTGGATAAGAGATAAGAATCCAGTTTGTCAGTTATTTCACTCATTCGCGCACCTGAGAAGGATCAGATCATAATATTTGTTTGTTCCGTTGACATGTATCGGCTGCTCAGTTTTGCCAGTGTCGGGCTACCAATAATGAGGACATTTTTTCGTGTTGGGTTTGGTGCAGGCTGGTTTGGAATGTAGTTTCGAGGTGGTAAGTGTGAGTTGTCATGTGTTGTGTAGCTATTTCTGTTATTTGTTCCATTGTTAGTGTTTTGATTTTTGTAGCTAGTTACATGGACCAGGATAGCAGAAACTATATTTCTGTATCTTCTGTATGGTTGATCAGAGTTTATATCTATGTGTGTGGTTTGAGATCTATCAGAAATTTCAGAGATTTTGTGGTTGTTGGTATTACTTCTGTTCGCAGCATTAGTTATAGCTGCACCTTGTCTGTGACCGAAATCAAAATTTGTCAAGGTGGAGGTTGCTCTGGCATGCCGCAATGGTTGCTGCTGATTTGTGGCCATGGATGTAGTAACAATATATGGTCTTACGACTGGTGTGTTGGTCGAATTTCTAATACTTTGAGGTTTGTTTTGAGTCACTCCAATTGATTTCATAGACAGGGGGATATATTTCTTAGGTATTTGTTGGCTTCAAGCTGTTGTCCGAGACATTAACTGTTGAGCAGTCTGAAGATTTAGTACTTGGTCACTAAGGTGTTCATAGTTTTGTTTAATCGCTCCTATTTCACTTAAGATTTTCTCAATATCTTGTCTTCAGTTTCAACGTCATCTGATAGTGGTTTAAAATTAGCTGCATTTGGACGTCGTCTCAATCGTGCTATTTGTTATGTCATGTGAGCCTTGCATGGAGATGCCAACTTCCTGATTTTGTTCAAATTTGTCTTTGTCTGTTTGTGCTTTATCAGGAATTTGGACTGTGTCAGCAGTCACAGACTGGGATGGTAAAGAACCATCTGGGGAATCATGCGAATCTTGCATGGACCTGTCTATTCTCATATCCTCTTTGGAGTTGTCTTTGTCCGATAGTGCTTTATTTGGAATTTGGATTGGCTCAGCAGTTATTGACAGGGATGTCAAATGACCTAGGTGATCAGCATACTGTACATACTCTCGATCATATGATGAAATATGCCACGCCAGGAAATCTGCTATATGAGTAGACAGTGACGTACATTTTTGGCATGAATATTTATGTTTGGAATAAACAAGTGCCGAGAGCATGTAGGGAGGAAGTTCAGAACATGTATAGTGGATCCAGTCTTTACATGTATCACACTTCATCATGTATTGGTTGTCAATGTTTCCACACCTGCAGTGCGGCTGTGGCTTGGTCTTAATAGTCTTAGGACTTCTATCAATGATGATATTACTTGGGGGTTAGACTGACAGAAGAGGTAAAGATGGTAGTTGGAGGGGTTGTTATGGTCATTGTAATAGCAGAGAAAGAGTTACTGCTCGCATCTGGAGAGGTTGTGGCATTTCCTGGAATGTGTGTGGTATTGGGTAAAAAATATTTCCTGCGGACTTCATCTTCTCTTATTGTATCGCATTCATTGCACAGCCAGTAATCAGATGATTTAATGTGTGTTTTGTAGGATGTTTACAATCATGGCACACCATTGTGGATGCTCTACAGATCCACAGATTGGATGTAAGATGTAAATCTATTATAACTAACTGTCCATTCTAACGTGCAGAAGACAATATTTTCATACCATATTTTACATATATATAAATTGAAAATGGGCAGTCCATCAAAGGCACAGCCTATGAGTCGATGGACCCCCTAACATACAATACGAGACAGTGTACATGGCATAGGTGATGAGAGCTGCTATGATGCTGATGCTATGACATGTAGTACATAGCATATAGCATGTAGCTTATACTTTTTTATGCACACACACACACACACACACACACACACATATATATATATATATATAATATATATATTATATATATATATATATATATATATATATATATATATATATATATATATACACATATATATGTATATAAATACACATATATACATACACTTACGTGTTAGTCGAAAATGTGCGGGTTATTTCTCTGCCCTGTGCCACCTCAGGGAAAATAAAGACAGGGGGAGCCGGAGGAATGACAGTACATAAAAAAGTAAGAGGTTGGTCATTGGATAGAAAGATTGGTAAGAAAACACATGTGCAAGATAATGTTACTATAGGTTATAGTGCTGTTTACATTTGATCTAATTCATTTTAATTTTGATTTTTCTTGATAGCGGTCTTCCACGCACACATTCCTAGTGGGCTGTCAATATGTATGAAACATGGTTTTATTGTCGTGGTACCACGAAAATATAAACAGTTTAGAAGAAACTTCTATTGAGATCGACAGGTGAGAGCAAAACATTATTTTACTTTTCTGTAAGCCTTGTATACTGTTGCATATGACCCACTTCCTAGTTTTTCTGTAATTACAAAGTTTTTTAATCGCGGCGGTGGTGAGTTTGTTGACGCGACAGAACTACTGCTGTTTGCAGCCATTTCCGCATTATAACTTTACCTTAACCGCCTCCAAACATTGAAGAGTTACAAAGCTGAAAGCAAGCGCTTGAAAATTCCACTGGTTATCAATTTGTGTAAATAATACGTTTTCTTTATTTAGTTTTATCTGAATGGCGACTTGCAGCCTAGTTTTATCGTACTATATAGAATTAAATCCCGTTGATAATTCTGCTCAGCAATTCTGAACATCTGCTAAACATCCACGGTCGCTATGGTAACTATAGAATAATCAACTAAACTTCATTTTCTAAATCTAATCATCACTGATGGTTTTTGTTATAGGTTTTCAGGGCAGAGTGTCATTATTCTGACGGCCCAAAAACATCCCGACACATGCATTTATTCCAAGCGCCCGATATTCGATTTATTATAATGGTCATGGTGGTTTGGTGGGATAAACCGCTGTGCCGTGCATGCTTGGAATTCCAAACCAAAGAACCAAGTTTGATCCCTCATTCTGGCATGCGATAAATGTGTAAAACATTGCACTGTTCCATAGACCATTCAAGATTCAAGATTCAAAGTTGCTTTATTTCATGGTTTTTCTATACATATAAATAGACTCTAAACAGGCAGGCCATTAAAGGCATGGCCCATGGAGCGATGGACTCCCATTAACCATTAATATGACGCCTCCTTCGGAGGGGATGCAACGCCATCAGTCACGTTTCGTGGAGTGTCTGTGCCAATGGGGACGTAAAAGAACTCACTCAGATTGTCAGGCCCTTATCTGGAGCTTAGTTATGAATATGCTTTTTTATGCCATTACAGCATTTTGTGGTAGCATTGAAGAGACACTAGCGTAGAGAAGGAGAATCGGATAGGGACAAACACAGAAAATGAAAACATTAGCAATAAAACCAACCATGGCATCCACAAGTCAGCATGCAAACAAATGCTAGGAGCATGTAGGGTATAACCATGAGTGTAGGTGGCACACCAAAGCTGACGCGGGGAACACTCATCTGCACCCACAGTATTTCTACAAATCAGTGTTAGCCCTTGCCACTCCGATGTCAGGATTTTTAATTTTCAGGTTAAATTAAAAGATGATCGGGTGTCCATTTTTCAGTAAATTTGGTGGATGATGTTGCGGTCATAGACATCAACAGCATCAACCAAACTGTTGAGAAATGTACACCGACTTCTTTGTTATTTACACAGCAAAAGATAGAATATTGACATCAGAGTGGTGAGATATTAATCAACAACAGTCAAATCATTCAAGAACAAACTAGATATCCAAGAAAGAACCTTTGAACTGGACTGAGCAAGCCATACTACAACAAAAACACTGAGGCAATAACAAACCAATGGCTTATGCCTAGTAAAATGATGATGATGATGATGATGATGCTCTGATAGTGTAAAGAGTAGATGTCAATTGTCAACCTTGCCATCAGTGTCTCCATGATGTTATATATAGTGATGGCGGATGGTACATGCTACTTTATTGCTTTTTTATGCCAGTACAGTTTACAGAACTTGATGAAAAGAACATATTAAAAAAAACACCCAAACAATATAGAAAAATACAAACTTAATCTTAAAGAATTCGGACAGATGTGTACAGACTGGGCCTCACTGTGCAGCATAGTTGGCAGCCTGCTCTAACCAACCTATGCCACAGCTGTCAGCGATGCTGTCGGTGACTTTCCTGTTCTCCTTCGATCAATACTTTCCATTACATTACTTATTGACAACAGCACCCTAAAGTTATGTGCCCTAAGAATCTTCAGATTTTGAAAGCTTTAACCGGCTCCTGGAACCGGGTACCCGCCCCAACAAACGGGTACCTGCTACCATGAGCCAACACTCTTGTTTGCATAGCAACAAGATCAACACGCCTTTTTGTGTGGGAGAACTATCTAGAATTTTTCTCTGATCACTTTCTGTGCTTTTGTGTCTGATTCTTTCTGGATATATAATCGGATTACAATGGAGAATGCCACTGACACCCAGGTTGTATTTTTCTATTTATAATCTTTGTGTTTTTTGTATGTCCCATTTTCTGACCCAGGAACTGGGATGTATGGTGCAATGAAATATGCCAGGTATGATCGGCTCCTTTAAGCCCCAACAGCGATCATGCAGTAATATGAAATATTTCAGGCATTGTCACAGTTTTTTAACACTTAAAATCGGCTTACGTCGTTCAATCGCATGATCCGAGTGGGTGATGTCACACCCTTTTACGGCTCGGATTATTTTGGTGAAGGAAATGTTTCGTTAATTCGCGCATCTTATTCTTGGTAACTACATGCATTTAGTACCAGAAACTTATGAATTATGTCAGGTTTTGTATATGTTTCCGATCTGTTTGTATTGATCAGTTATATCAAAATTTGTGATTAGATGTGTGTTCTGCGGCTCTACTGTGTTCTACAGCTGTAGTGTTAATTCATTATGCTGTTCCTTCTCGTATTGTTTATCAATCGTCTGTGCAGTATAATTTCAGAATTGATTCTTAAATTTACCACGAATGTATTTGATACAGTTCCTGGTTCCGTTTTATACATCCTGCACGATCAGTTTATTGGTGTATGGTGGTGGCCCGTTCATGTTCTTATCATCAGTTTACGCGATCTTGGTTGTAGCGTTTTGGGTGTTGGGTGCTGGAGGGTTAACTTATAATATATTGTCAAACTATTTGAAAATTATATGTCTGCCTTCTGTGCTGTGTCATACCCCTTGTTTTTTTATCCCTTGTGCTTGTTTTACAGGCCAAGCCCACTCCACCGTCGTGCACTGAGTGCCATAAGTTTGTCAGGGCTGCGTTTAAGGGCCATGTCTGTTTCCAATGTTCCAACTGTAATGTAGATGACCGATGTGAATCGTGTTCAATGTGGCCCGTCGTGCATATGGTTAGATTCCTTCCCAGAAGGAGTTGGCTGAGTCTGTCGTGGGGTCAGGTGGTGCGAAATCAAATCGAGGAGCGTTCCTTTCGGCCCCTGGGGTACTTCTCGTCTGTAGTCTGAGGGATCGGAGATGCCCCCCCCCCACATCGTTTGGGCCCACTATGCAAGGCTTCTTGCCCACACTGGTGTCATCTTTGATCCCCAAGTCTGTGGTCCAACCTCTCCCCATGTCTGGTATGGCCCCTTTCCTTGGACAGGGTTCTGGACTGGCTACCGGGGATGCCATCTCACATGTCCCCTCCCCTGGCAGTCCCGTCAGGCTCCGGCCTGGCAGGTACTGCTTCTACGCGGCCACCTCGGGTCCATCAGGCATGGGAGCCATCCGCCAAGATGGCTCCAGTGTCTCCTCTTCTGGTGATGACTCTTCGGAATTTGAGGACTAGGAGGAGCGGTTGTTGGAGCCTATGGAGGTTGATTCCATCCTGGATGGATCTGCCCTCCATTTGTCTGGTTTGCCGCAAGCCGTGGCAGCCACTATGCCCATAGTTGAGGCCGCACTGGTACTGGGCACCTGTCCAGTGTTAGTTGGTTTGCCGCCAACCGACATGGTGATGGGTGTTGCTGGCCAGGCTTGTATACACCTATATCGCCTGGTCCAGTGGCCACACACGGGGTGCCATTGGCGCCCATGTATGGCCACAGTTCTTGAACCGTCATGGGGCCACACGGTTTTCCATGTGGGCCTACACCATGGAACAGCTTGTTTCATGGGGTGGTGGTGGAACCGCATGGTACCGGTGTTGTTGGCTATCCAGCAGTGGCTCCTAACCGGGAGGCCGCTGCTGGTAAACATGTAAGCACATCAACGGGTGGTGTGTTTATGGGTGGGTGGGGGTGGGTGTCTCCATCGGAGTTGGACTGGGCTGATGCTCTGGCTTGGCTAGCCAGGGTTGACCCATCCATGGTCTTGACCACATCTGAGGAAGACATGTCCCATTTTTTGGTTGCATCCATACGGACGAGGTCTTGCCCGCTGCTAGGATCCAGTCCATATAACTGGATCCGAAATTCAAAGACCTGCTAGAAGCGATTTATGCAAAGCAGTTGTCTTTGAAGAGTCAGCTCCCTGCAGCCTCCAGGGAGGTGCGGGCAAGGTGCCGTGTTCCGAGGGTGGAATACGAGCGCTATAGTGCACTCCCAATGGTCACAGAGGATGGCCGTTGTGTTCTTGGCGTTCCAAGTGCTGGAGTGGGTAGCCCCGTAGTCGAGCGCTACATATACTACTGTGTGCTGAGGGTGTGAGGACAGCTATGAACGATGTCAACCACTCTTATGGTTTGCTTCAGTCGGTGTGGGCTGAAGCAGGGGAAGGCCACACAGTGTGCCACCTGCAGCGCTTTCGTGTGTTAATGACGGCCTTTCGCTGTCAATGGACACACTGGCACAGCTGCAGGTGTGTGTAGCCAAGTCCAGGAGGCAGATGGTCCTTACCATATGCATCCGGCTTATCGGCTGTCAGAGAGAGGTTACTTGGGACACCCCTGAAGGGTCCAAGCATCTTTGGTGGCCAAGCGTGGGCCATCTTAGAGGGCACAGCTAACATTGTGCAAAGTCGGCTAGCGGTCAATATGCAGCTGGAGCGAGTGCGCCAAGCACACGCGCTAGGGGCTGCATCGAAACCATTAGTCGCTCAGCCTTCCTCCAAGAAGCAAAAGAAGCATAAGAGCAAGGCAAAAGCCAAGCCAGCTTCTAATGCTCTTGCTGGCCAAGGAAGGCTGTAGAGGGCTTTGCCCACCCTAGTGGTTGCCCTGATCGCTCAAGAGGCTGTAGGGGCATGGGCAAGGGGAAACCCTCTAAGGGTGGAAAGAAGGGAATGGATCGTACCTGAGGGTATGGTAACCCCCTTCACATCTGTCTGGACCGCGCATGTGTAACAGGAACAGAGGTGCCAGTCAGACAAGTCAATCAGAGACCAAAATGGGTCTCTCTCTGAGAGGGAAAGGGGTGGCAGGGGTGAGCGAATCGAGAGCCAGACACCCACCCTAGGCGTCAATGCGCCTATAGTGGGTGGAAGGCTCATGTATTTCATCGAGGCTTGGCGAAGTGTGACATCAGACAGTCTGGTCCTGGGATGGAAATCCCAGGGGTACATGCCAGAGTGGTGTGATTTTCCACCACAAAACCTGTCTTAGGTACCTGTCTAGAGTGCCAGACAATTTAGAAGTCATTCAAAATGAAGTGTCAGGTTTGCTTCTGAAGGGAGCAATAAAACCAGCAAAGCAGAACACTCCAGGCTTCTATTCAAATATGGGCCTTGTCCCCAAGAGCGCGGGGGGGGGGGGGGGGGGGGGGGTGGGCGTGTGTAATCAATCTCAGGCCATTGAATTGGTTTATCCATATGCCTTTGTTCAAAATGGAAACTCCGAGGTTGGTAATTGCAGTATTGAGGAAAGGAATGTGGTGTGTGTCAATCGATCTGAAAGATGCATATTTCCACATTCTAATGAACAGGGGTTGTAACAGGTTTCTGAGATTCGCGTGTCAGAACCGTGTTTGGGAATTTGTAGTCCTCCCATTCGGCCTGTCGACAGCTCAAAGGGTTTTCACCAGAGTGGTCCTAGTGGTGACAGCGTTTCTGAAGAGAGAGAACATGACGCTTCACACCTACATAGACGATTGGCTTATCAAGGCCGACACGCCAGCCAGGTTAGAAGTGGATATTGCTCTGACTCCATTACTTTCAGATTTCGGCTGGATAGTTAACAAGGAGAAATCCGAGTTGACACCCACTCAACACTACGTTTATTTGGGGATGCAATTCGATCTCAAGGAAGGCAGGGTTTATCCGTCAGAGCCCAGAGTGGTGTCTGTTAGCCATCCTCAAGAATTTTCGATTGGGAAACCACATTCGGGCGAGGAGGTTTCTTCAGATGCTGGGCATGATGGTCTCCATGGAGCAGGTAATCATGTACACTGCTCTATTGCGAAGACCTATCCAGTTGTATCTGATGTCTCTGTGGAAACAGAGAACAGAACCCCTGTCAAAACTGGTACCAGTTTTGGAGCCGATAATGTCGCATCTTGTATGGTGGAAGGAGCGTCAGAATCTCCTAGCCGGAGTTTCACTTCACCTACCCCACCCCAGCTGTCCGTGTACACGGATGCATTGCTGGAGGGGTGGGGGGGGGGGGGGGCCTGCCTGGGAGAACACCAGTTCTCCTTCATTCAATACTCACCATTCTATTACTTCTGATAACAAGCTAACTTGATAGCTGGCTCTAAGAATCTAGACTTATTAAGCTTTACCGGCTCCTGGAACCGGGTACCCGGTTCCCAACAAATGGGTACCCGTCTGCCAGTGAGGCTCATTCTTGTTTGCATAGCAACAAGAGCACACATGCTTTCTAATTGCATTTGGAAATATCTTAGTTAATTTAAGTTTTCTAAGTCTTTCTGTGTTGTGGTACATTGTGTAGCTGTTTTTTTGCTTACAAGGATTATTGGATTACCATGGAAGGAGCCGTTGAAAACCAGGTTGTATATTTCCATGTTACTCAATAGTTGTAAAAGACTTAGGTCTATAAAATTTTGTCTGTGTCGCATGTTCCAATTTCTGACCGTGAATCTGGGACATGTGTTAACAACGAATAATGCCAGATTGGTCGCCTTCCTTTAATCCCTCCAGGCGATCGGCAGATATCAAATGAGGTGTTGGCTATACGGTGTTTTAACACGAAAATCGGCTGACGTCATTCTCCGTATTATCCGAGCGGGTGACGTCACACCCAGTTTTATCTCAGATTTTTATGTGAAGAAAATGTTTCATTAATTTTCACATCTTGTTCTGGGTGCTGCGTACTTTATTGGTACCAGAAAACGGGAATTTCAAGTTTTTCGTGTTATCACGATCTGTTTGCAATGATCGGTGGTTTCAAAATTCTTGATTAAGATGTGTTGTCTGCGGTTTTACCGTGTTTTACAGCAGTTTGTTTACATTTTGTTGTTTTCTTCACATATCGTTTCGGCCTTCGCTTGAGAGTATAATTTAAAATTTATTGTTAAATATACCGCGAAAGCTATGCGATATGGTTCCTGGTTCCGTTTATACATCCTTCAGGATCAGTATATGGGTGGGTTCATGTCTGGATCGTTCTTGTTGTCATAATCTATCGATCTTTGCTGTAACATTGTGGGGTGGGATGCTGGAGGGTTACAATTTATTTATGGTCAGTATATTTGAAAATAATTTGTCTGCCTTCCAATATTGTTTCATTCCGTTTGCTTATTTTAGGTTTTGTGCTTATTTTATAGGCCAAGCCTACCCCACCATCTTGCCCAGAGGGCCACAAGTTCGTCAAAGTCATATATAAAAACCATGTATGTTACCGTTGTTGTCCTTGCAATATCGATAATAGGTGTGATATATGTTCAGTGTGGCCGGTCGATATGTTGGTCAAGTTCCTTTCCCAGAAGGACTTGGCAGGGTCTGACGCGGGGTCAGACGGTCTGAAAGTAAATCATGGAGCATCCGTTTCGGTCCCTGGGGACGCTCCATGTCTGCAACCGGAGGCTTCGGAGATGGCACCTCCAGCGTGGTTTGGACCTGCTATGCAAGTTTTTTTGCATAGCGTCCTTCCTATGCTGGTGTCGTCACTGATGCAAAAGTTGTAGGGCAGTCTCTTCCTGTGCTTGGTATGGACCCTGTCCTTGGACAGGGTTCTGGACTGGCTACCGAGGGAGCCATCTCGTAGGGCTCCCTGGCAGTCCCGTCGGGCTCCAGCCTGATGGGTTCTGTCTCTCTGCGGCCACCTCCGGTCAGTAGCGGTGGCCGGTCTGTCAGGCATGGGAGCCGTTCTGGCGAACGGCTCCAGTGACTCCTCATCTAGTGACGACTCTTCGGGGTCTGAAGTTGAGGAGGCCGAGGAGGAGAGATTGCTACGGCCTGAGATGCCATGGGAGGAGAGCATGGAGGACGATTCCGTCCTGGACAGAACCGTCCTCCATCTGTCTGGTTTGGCGCAAGCCAAGACAGCCGCTCCGCCCGTGGTTAAGGCCACACCGGTACTGGGCACCCGTCCAGAGCTGGTTGGTTTGCCACCAACCGGCACGGTGACAGGTATTGCTGGCCAGGCTGGATACACGCCTATCTCGCCTGGTCAAGCGGTCACTCATGGGGTGCCATTGGCGCCCGTGTATGGCCACAGTTCCATAACCACTACGGGTCCGCATGGTTTTCCGTGCGGGCCTACTCCATGGAATGGAGAACCGCATGGGGTGGCAGCCAGGAGGCCATTGCTGGTAGAACCATGGATACGTCAATGGGTGACATATTCGCTGGAGTGTCCTCTTCAGAGACAGACTGGTCCGTGGCTCTGGCTTGGCTAGCCAGGGTGACCATCTGTGGTTTAGGCCACGGCCTAAGAGGATACATCCCGTCTGTCGGTTGCATCGATTAGGACGGGGGTCTTGCCTGCGGCTCGGAATACGACAAGTATGGTGTGGTTCCAGCAGTCACTGAAGATGACCGCTGGGTACTTGGAGTCCAGAGTGCTGGAGTGGGTGGCCCCGCACAGGCGCTTGTGGACAAGTCCCAAGTACCCCATGAGGAGGTCCTGGCCCTATGCGATGAGTGGGTGAGAGCTGTGAATCACTCTTATTGCCTTCTTCAGTCGGTGTGGGCTGAAGTGGGGGCAGGCCACCCTGTGCCACCTGTGGGGCTATCATGCGTTAATGTCGGCTTGATGCTGTCTATGGATGCATTGGCAAGGGTGCAGGCGCGAGTGACGAAGTCCAGGAGGCAGATGGTCCTTGACCATATGCGTCCGGCTACTGCCGTTAGGGAGCGTTTGCTTGGAACTCCCCTGACTGGCCCTAGCATCTTTGGTGGCCAAGCGCGGGCCATCTTGGAGGACACCGCCAATATTGTGCAGAATCAGTTGGCTCTAAATCTACAGCTAGAACTAGTGCAACAGGAACATGCACTGGGAGCTATAGCCAAGCCGCTGACCAGACAACTTTCTTCAAAAAAGCAGAACAAACATAAAAGCAAGGCGAAAGCCAAGCCGAGTGCTTCTTCTGTTTCTGCTGGGTCTTCACAGCTACCTCCGGCAAAGAAGGCGAAGAAGGTTGTGGAGGTTCCTACCCACCCCAATGTGGCTCCTGATTGCCCGAGAGGCAGGAAGGGCAAGGGAAGGGTAAGGGTAAATCCTCAAAAGGCGGAAAGAAGGGCCAGATCATACCTGAGGGTATGAGAGCTCCCTTCGTATCTGCCTGGACCGCACCTGTGTGACAAGAACAGCGGTGCCAGTTAGACCAGCCGAGCCACGGCCAAAATGGTTCTCTCTCGTCAAGAGAGGGGGGAAGCGGATCGCGAGCCAGACAACCCCATTAAGCGTTGAGGTGTCTATAGTGGATGGAAGGCTCATGCGTTTCGTCGAGGCTTGGCGTGGTGTGACGGCAGACAGTCTGGTCCTGGGATGGTTATCCCAGGGATGCATGCCGGAGTGGTGGGACTTTCCACCACAGAATCTGTCTTTGGCACCTGTCTGAACACCCGTACCAAGGGAACCTGACAAGTTAGAAGCCATTCAAAACAAAGTGTCAGGTTTACTTCTGAAGGGAGCAATAAAACCAGCAAACCGGAACACTCCAGGCTTCTATTAAAACATGTTCCTTGTTCCCAAGAGCACAGGGGGATGGAGACCCATACTCAATCTCAGGCCATTAAATTGGTTTATCCATACGCCTCGGTTCCAGATGGAAACTCCGAGGTCGGTAATGGCAGGATTGAGGAAAATGAACAGAAGTTGTCACAGGTTTCTGAGATTCGCGTTTCAGAATCAAGTATGGGAGTTTATAGTCCTCCCGTTCGGCCTGTCGACAGCTCCACGGGTCTTCACAAGAGTGGTCCTTGCGGTGACAGCGTATCTCAGAAGAGAGAACGTGGCGCTACACACCTACATAGACGATTGGCTTATCAAGGATGTCACGCCAGCCAGGTTAGAAGTGGATATTGCTCGGACTCCATTACTTTCAGATCTAGGCTGGATAGTCAACAAGGAGAAATCTGAGTTGACACCCACTCAACACTTCGTTTATTTGGGGATGCAATTCAATCTCAAGGAAGGCAGGGTTTATCCGTCACAGCCCAGAGTGGTGTCTCTGTTAGCCATCCTCAAGAGTTTTCGATTGGGAAACCACATTCAGGTGAGGCGGTTTCTTCAGATGCTGGGCAGGATGGTCTCCATGGAGCAGTTGATCCCGTACGCTGCTCTAATGCGAAGACATATCCAGTTGTTTCTGATGTCTGTGGAAACAGAGAACAGAACCCCTGTCAAAGCTGGTGCCAGTTGTTATTACACCACAAAAACATCCATTACCGTTCAATCACTACTTGCTAAATCAATTATCTGCATTTTGCTATCAGAATAAGATTTTTATGCCTGCATACACACCTCCCCATGCCTAATCCTATTCCTATGGACCCTCAACCAGGCTACTGGTTGAGTCCCATCTACAGCCTACCATCAGGTATAGACTGGCACCAGTCTATACTCACCTCATAGTGACGCTTGTCGCTAAGCGCACTCGTGCATGCGCATTAGAGCCCGAATAGCAAACAGATTCACTTTTCAATTATTCTGCATGCAGAATAGTTGTCTAAAAATATTTGTATAAGTTTTTGTGTTTTGCGCTGTGTCAGTGATACCTTTGACTTTATATCTCGGAGAAACATGCCCAATATGAAGTCAATCCTCCTTAAGTTACGTCTAGGAAGTATAATTGTGTTTATACGGTATCTTATAGACGAATTTTATATATTACCGGTTTTCGTGAAGATCGTTTTGCTTCGTGGTATTTTGATTATTATGCCTATCCTTAATTCATCATCATCAATAATAATGTCCAGTCCATTTCTAGAGCCTGTAACAAAGTTATTTCTAGTGCATTATAAGGATTATCATAAAATATCCCTTGAAAGTTTCTTGTCAGGAAATTTGAACTTTCCCGCCATTAGGAACTGAATTTAGGGTGTCTCTTGCTTTCGAGTTTGAGCGGTATGCTTCATTGTTACGTTTTTTCGTTTTTAGGAGTCAGTGAAATTGTCAGATAAGGCAAAATGTTCATCGTCAAAATGTGATCGTCATCACTCTATCAAGTTCGCCGGGCACGTCTGTGCGAAGTGTACATCCTGTACACCCAATGCTATGTGTGGAATTTGTAACGGGTGGCCGGTTTCGGTAGCGAAAGCATTTTTTAAAGATTTGTCTGTTAAACAATCGCTGCCCTCTGGTCGTCCTTCCCCTTCCTCCGTTGCTAGCAAGGCAAAAGCTGTTTCCTTTGCTCAATCCTCTGTTCCGTTATCGGTAGCAACGGAGGGGGGGGAGGAAACTCGTCGGGAAATTCGGACACCATGATGGCGCTTTTTGCGAGGTTCGAATCTTTTGCCTCGGTGCTGACTAAATCTCTCGATGAGCGAATATCTTCTGCTATTAAGGAGGCCAAAAAGCAAGAAAGTTCTTCGAGTTCGGAGGATAGCCCGAAGGCTAGCGGGCGTTCCCGCAAATGGGGGAAGCCGGTCCCTCTAACCTCTAGGCAGGTTTTAGTGTCACCAAAGCAGAAGTCAAGAGCATCCAAGCTCTTGAAGGTGTGCTCGAGCAGTGCACCAGATAAAATCCACATAAGGCTTGAGGGTGACGGGCATAACCCTCAAGCAGTGGTGGCGTCGGCTGAAACCGACATCCATAAGGCCAGACCTTATGCTAATGCCAGTTTTACGGTGGTTCCCGTCGTTAAGGTTGTGTCTAGATCGCCCGTTTCTAAGAGAGGACTCCTTTTATTTTCGAATTCCGGTAGAGGCGTTTCCGTTTCCGGTTTGGACGCTAGTCAGTACACTTCCGCCTCCGGTCTTAGGGGTGTACTTCTGGGTCGTCCAGACCTGGATAGACTTCCGATTTCCGTTTCTGGTTTCATGAGCGCTTCCGGAAGAATGCATATCCGGGTCTGTTGGACCCGGCATTGCATTGTTCATTTCCGGTTCTGGTTTTTTCAGCTTCCTCTTGCGGTTATTCTGTACATCCGGGTTGTAGGATCTTGATCAGTTTCCGGTAGTCTACTTCTGGTTTTATCCATTTCCGTTTCCTTTTTTCCACATCCGGATTTCGTACAGCCGGGGATAGGGTCATTTCCGGTTTTACCCGGCATTACATTGTTCATCCATTTCCAGTTTTTCAGCTTCCTCTTCCGGTAATTCAGTACATCCATGTATGATTTTGATCAGTTTCCGGTAGTATACTTCCGGTTTATGCATTTCCGTTTCCTTTTTTCCACATCCGCTTTCCTAGACTCTAGTCATCTTCTTGCCTAAGAATTAGTCTTATTTACCTATTTGTTTAATATTGGGAATGTTTAATGGTTGAAAATATTCATACCGAGTCATTGCCAGTCTTGTAGTTTCTCTTGGAATTGTAGTCTATTCAGACATTTATTCGTTTATCAGTGACAATTTTCAACGTAATTAAAGACTCTTCTGACTGGTTACCGTATGGGATTCTGCTGCAGATTATTTTACATGCGCATTTCATCAGCCGATAAGTCAGTTTGTATTCTACGCATTATTTCGAGATACGATTTTTGCTTTAATCCAACTTTAGATGGCCAGTTGTCTTCGGGCCGTTCAGCCTTTTTTCTCGCTCCTTTTACCTCTTATGTCGGCAGGTTGACATATTTATTTAACCAAACGGAGTTTATTTGTGGATGGGATAACCCAGATTCTTACGTAAATCGTAGTATAATTTTGTCAGTCGCTAAAAAGAATTAGA
This sequence comes from Chaetoderma sp. LZ-2023a, assembly GCA_034401795.1. Taxonomy (NCBI): domain Eukaryota; kingdom Metazoa; phylum Mollusca; class Caudofoveata; order Chaetodermatida; family Chaetodermatidae; genus Chaetoderma; species Chaetoderma sp. LZ-2023a. Next base: position 121,027,266 of record CM067360.1, read on the forward strand.
TTCAGTGAAGGTTTCATAGGATCATTATGAGTACAGGATTAATGTCTACAAGTACAATATTCGCTTAGAAAAGGTAATCAATCGGTTAAGGGGCAGGAAGGAGGAATATGAGTCGAATTCTTCTTCTGCGTTGACATAGTTTCGGTGAGTTCGTTTTGTTTTCATTTTTTTCCAGATTCTTGTTTGTTTTCCCTTTTATAGCGTAATTTTTGCTCTACTTTGACTGGGTTGCTGCGGGCCTTCGGACGGTGGTTTCGGGGGGGGGGGGGGCTCGGGATTTGCTGGGTAGTTTGGGGGGCAGTTTGGCTGAGGGTTGTTGGTCATGCCGCCGGCAATTTTCGGTCGGATTATTCCCGGGCTATTCGGTGGGTCTTGGGTTTTTGCTCGTTGGGATTGTTCTCTGGGGGCTGGCGGCGGGCCGGTTGGAGTGGGGTGGGGGTTGCGCTGGAGGAGGAAGAGCGGCCGAGAATCTTTGGATTTTAGCATCCTCCAACTATTTTCAGTCGAAATGTTTTCAAAATCTTTGCAAGTCCAGAGATATTACAGTTGTAATATGTTGTCTGCAAAATTCAGTATTCAAACAGTTAATGTCTAGTATCAGTGTTCAATCTTTCCTTTTATTGGGATTTCTAACACAATGTCATTTGTTATTACAAAGATGAAATTATTGATGCTAAGACTATAAATATAAGAATCAATAAATTTATTAAAAAGGTCTTTGTGTGCATCCAAATCCAATAAATTCTAGTCTGTGTGTCCGGAGAATCTCGAGTCTGAAGTCCTCGAGAATAAGGTTTCTTCTGATCTCAGGAAATTATTGACTCTGCCAGAAGGGATTCGACTCGTCGAGTTTACAAGGGTCGACTTAAAATTTTAGGTAAATGATGTTCAGACCAAGGTTTCGTGCCCGATTCTGTTTCTATACCCAAATTATTAGATTTTTTATCTTATCTGTATGATTATTTTCATTTGTCAGTTATTACGTTCAGGGAGTATAGATTTTCTCTGGTGTCATCCCTTCATTGTCTTCTGTATGCCGATGTCAAGGATACTAAGAATTTTAATAGCTTTATTAGAGGTCTAAGTAATATTCGTCCTCCGATTGTTAAGCCTTTACCTTCCTGGAGTTTGGCTTTGGTTCTTCAAGTTTTGGCAGGTCGCCATTTTGAACCTATTTCTTCTACCAGTATTAAGCTTTGTTTTGTTTTTAATTGTCAAAGCTGTTTTTTCTTGTTGCTACAGCCTCTGCTAGAAGGCGTTCAAGAGATTCATGCTCTTTCTGCTGAAAAGGAGAGATTTATAGTTTCAGGAGACGGCTTCGTTTTATATCCCAGGAGGAATTTTTTATCTAAAACTCAAACTAACCGCTATCCTGCTAGTCCGATCATTTTAAAATCTTTTTCGTCTGTCGCCATCCGGAAAATTTTGGTGTCGTATATGGGCATTAGGAACCTTCAATCAGCAATCAGATGATATAAGAGTCGATCCATCTCATTTATGTTTTTCCTACGAGGAAGAGTTATCTAAGCTGGTCTCAAATTCTTCGATTGTCAGATGGATTTTTGAGACAATAATTAAGCTTTGTTATGAGATAGCCTCACCGGATCAAATTAATCTCTCCCCTATTAAAGCCGAGGACGTTAGAGGTATGGCTACCATTTCCACTTTTAACTAAAAAAGCCAAAGACTATTTACCAAGCACTTCCCACCATTTTCGTTAGGACTCTGCATCTGTGAGAAATGGTGAGCGTCTTCTTTTGGTTTTTATTTATTTCTTTACGTTCAAGTTGTTCTTATTTGCTAATCACGGTGTGATTGAGCTAAATGCACTATTATGTTATGTTATTAACATTGGGATAAGATTGGTTTGATTTTTATCCTGGTTTATTGATTCTCTAATCTCCTCCCACCTTATGTGGACATGGGGCACTGACCAAATCTACGGGTTTAGCAAGTAGTGATTGAACGGTAATGGATGTTTTTGTGGTGTAATAACAACCCCCCACAGACAACCCCTTGCGGGTTGGTCTGTTGTTTTATTAACCACTATAAAAACATACTTACCGTTCAATCACTATGACCCGGCCTCAGCCACCCCGCGTGGTAAGATTTGAGAATCAGACTAAATATTTTGCACTTAAATTTAGAAAAGTGAATCTGTTTCCTATTCGGGCTCTAATGCGCATGCGCGAGCGCGCTTAGCGACAAGCGTCACTATGAGGTGAGTATAGACTGGTGCCAGTCTATACCTGATGGTAGGCTGGAGATGGGACTCAACCAGTAGCCTGGTTGAGGGTCCATAGGAATAGGATTAGGCATGGGGAGGTGTGTATGCAGGCATAAAAATTTTATTCTGATAGCAAAATGCAGATAATTGATTTAGCAAGTAGTGATTGAACGGTAAGTATGTTTTTATAGTGGTTAATAAAACAACAGACCAACCCGCAAGGGGGGTCTGTGGGGGTTTTTGAAGCCAATAATGTCACATCTTGTATGGTTGAAAAAGTGTCAGAATCTCCTAGTAGGAGTTTCACTGCACCTACCCTGCCCCCAGCTGTCCATGTACACGGATGCTTCACTGGAGCGGGGGAGGCCTGCCTGGGAGAACACCAGGTCTCGGGCACATGGACTCTCCAAGAGAGCCAGCTGCATATCAATCTGTTGGAAATGATGGCGGTGGAACTGGCATTGGAAAAGTTTCTTCCAAAAGTCAGGGGCAAGGTAATATTGATATTGTCGGAAAACTCGACAGTAGTATCATACATAAATCGCCAACGCGGGACCAAGTCGCCCACACTGTGTATGAAGGTGTGGCACTTGATTCAGTGGTGCAGGAATTACTCAGTTGTTTTAAAAGCAGCTCATATTCCTGGGCGATTGAACATTCTGGTGGATGCTTTGTCTCACAGACAGAGAATTCTCCCAACAGAATGGTCTCTCAACCCTCCAGTTCTACGAAGGATCTTCGAGCATTGGGGCAAACCCAACGTGGACTTGTTCGCCACAAGGGAAAATGCTCAAATCATGACGTATGTATCGCCGATTCCAGATCCAAATGCCGTCAATGCAGATGCTCTGGCGATAAGCTGGAGAGGGATGCACGCTTACGCGTACCCACCCACCATTCTTCTGCTGAAGATATTGGTGAAGATCAGGGAGGAGACGTACCTGGTCCTGCTAATAGCGCCGTTTTGGCCCAGCAGGGTGTGGTTCACAGATCTTCTAGATCTGCTGATGGAGAACCCAGTGCAGTTACCAGAGATTCCGAACATAGTCTCCAAGGCCAATGAACACTTCCTACACGAGCGTCCCGAAATGTTCAAATTGACTGCGTGGATGTTATCAAACAACGTTCCACATCGGAAGGCTTTTCTCGACAAGCTGCTGATTTCATCACAGCTGCGAGAAGGAGGTCAACAACAAGGTTAACAGATTTGCAGACTGGTGTGAAGAAAAGGGTATTGATACCTTTTAATCCACTATTCAGCAAATAGCAGACTTTCTCTGTGAGCTGTTCTTTTCAGGACTAGCTCCCGTCACAATTGCTGGATACAAGTCAGCTTTGGCATCAGTTATCCCTTGTCTAGCCAACAGGGATAGTCTAGAGGTGGCCCAGTTAAATGTGATGGTGAAGGGAATGAGCAATCTCCGACCGAGACAACCGGTAGTCATTCCAGCCTGGAGTCTATCTTTAGTGCTTAATGTACTGGCCAAGCACCCTTTCGAACCATTGCGTTCGGCTAGTCTAAAGCATTTGACTCTAAAGGCGGTCTTTCTATCGGCAGCTTCCTCAGCTAGAAGGCGCAGTGAGATCCATGCACTTTCAGCAGAGAGGGACCGATTTATTGTCTCCGGAGAGGGTCTGCGTCTTCTGCCAAGAGCAGAGCTTATGTCAAAGAATCAATCTTTGAGATATCCCGGCAAACCGATCATTATACTGAAACTAACAAGGTTTGATCGTGATGCCAGTGTCTGGTGCCCAGTCTGTGCTTTGACGAAGTACAGAAAACGGACAGACTCGTTACGGTCGGATGATAGACATCTGTGGATCTGCCATAAGAAGCCATATGGCACCGCATCCATGGATTCTATCTCTCATTGGGTAGTCGAATGCATTCAGATTACCCATGAGATTGCGACTGGGCACCAGGTGCAATGCGCAAGGGCACACAATGTTAGAGGAATAGCCGCCTCGACCGCCCTTTACAATGGTGTTCCATTAGAGGAATCATGGCTGTTGCACAATGGCACTGTGAGTCCTCTTTCACGGATTACTATATGAGGGATGTGTCAGACTCCGCCAATCCACTCACTTTAGCTGTTTTGAAATGATAGTTATGCGACCACACTGCTCTTCTCTTTTTTTTGGCATTTGTAAGAAAGAATTTAGAAGCAGACATGGTCGAGCAAGAGGTTGACAACCAGATTGTGTCACTGATGGCCGGACAAGTGAATGGTTGGAGGCGCCACATCTGAAATCCATAAATCATGAGGTAATTCAAGATTGAGATTTCTTTGTATTATGTTTATATATCATGTTCATTCATCTTATATATTCATGCTCATTCCCAGGCTAAATACATATATGTATATGCAAAGAGCAGTTAACCCTCTTGGCATATTTGTGTTTTGAGGCGAGATGCATGTTCGTGAGTTCTCTCCCTTTTCTTAGGAGAAAAAAAGGGGGGGGGGGCGGGTCAGTGATGCGAATGTGATTCGGATCCGTTAACTTGATGGTCCTTTTAGGTCTCCATTAGTCAAGTTTAAGTCTAGCTCTTTCTCCATGGGGCAAAAGTAGCAGTTATAGCTTGCCCTTTCCCACCAGGTTACTGACCAAACCTGGTGTATATCAGAAGTAATAGAATGGTGAGTATTGATCGAAGGAGAATGAAGGAAATTTCAATTTCCCTTTCTCCGAGATATAACAATACTCACCATTCTATTACGGACCCAGTCTCCCAGCCCCACGGAGGCAAGCCATGGATTTCTCTTGTTTGGTGGCCATGCAAACAATATGAGCTTCATGGTAGACGGGTACTCGGCAGTTGGGAGCCGAGTACCCGGTTGCAAGGAGTCGGTAAAGCTTTCTAAGTCTATAGTCCTAGAGCCAGCTGTCAGGGCAAGCTGTATATCAGAAGTAATAGAATGGTGAGTATTGTTAGATCTCGGAGAAAGGGAAATTGAAATTTGCTTCAGTTATGGTCGAATGATAGACAATTATGGATCTGCCATTAAAAGCCTTATGGTGCCGCATCCATGGATTCTATCACTCGTTGGGTGGTTGAATGCATCCAAACTACCCACGAGATTGCGACTGAGCACCAGGTGCAATGCGCAAGGGCACATGATGTCAGAGGAATAGCCTTTGCAATGGTGTTCCATTAGAGGACATCATGTCCGTTGCACAATGGCACGGTGAGTCCTCATTTACGGATTACTATATGAGGGATGTGTCAGACTCTGCCAATCCACTCGCCGTAGCTGTTTTGAAACGATAGTTTTCAATGGCCACACTGATCTGCTCCTTTTTTTTTGGTACTTGAAAAAGCTAAATTTAAGGAACAGACATGGTCCGGCGATTAGATTACAACCAAATTGTGTCACGGATGGTCGAACAAGTGCTTGGTTGAAGGCTCCACGTCTGAAATCCAAGAATCATAAGGTAATTCAGGTTTGAGAGTTTTATGTATTATGTTTATATATCATGATCATTCATATTATATATTCATGCTCATTCCCAGGCTAATATATGCAAAGAGCAGTTAACCCTCTTAGCATATTCGTGTTTCAGGCGAGATGCATGTTCGTGAGTTCTCTCCCTTTTGTTAGGAGATAAAAAAACGGGGGGGGGGGGGGGGGAAGTGATGTGAATGTGATTCGGTCCTTAAACTTGATGTCCTTTTAGGTCTCTGTATGTCAATTTTAAGTCTAAGATCTTTCTCCAGGGGCAAAAGAAGCAATTGTTGGCTTGCTCCTTCCCACCAGGATACTGTTTAAATCTGGTGTTATCAGAAGTAATAGATTGGTGAGCATTGATAGAAGGAGAATGAAGGAAATTTCAATTTCCCTTTCTCCGAGATCTAACAATCCTCACCATTCTATTACGGACGCTGCCTCCCAGCCCCACGGAGGCAAGCCATAGGTATTCTCTTGTTTGGTAGCTATGCAAACAATTTGAGCCTCACTGGCAGACGGCTACCCGTTTGTTGGGAACCGGGTACCCGGTTCCAGGTGCCGGTAAAGCTTACTAAGTCTAGATTCTTAGAGCCAGCTATCAAGTTAGCTTGTTATCAGAAGTAATAGAATGGTGAGTATTGTTAGATTTCGGAGAAAGGGAAATTGAAATTTCCTTCAGTTTCTGGCATATGGACTCTCCATGAGAGTCAGCTGCATATTAATCTGTTAGAAATGATGGCAGTGGAACTGGTACTGGAGAGATTTCTTCTAGAAGTCAGGGGCAAGGTGATATGGATGCTGTCAGACAATTCGACAGTAGTATCATACATAAATCACCAAGGAGGGACCAAGTCACCCACACTGTGTATGAAGGGGTGCCACTTGATTCAGTGGTGCAGGAATTACTCGGTTGTTTTGAAAGCAGCTCACATTCCTGCGCGATTGAACATTCTGGCGGATGCTTTGTCTCGCAGACTGAGAATTCTGCCAACAGAATGCTCTCACAGCCCTCCAGTTCTATGAAGGATCTTCAAGCATTGGGGCAAACCAAACGTGGACTTGTTCGCCACAAAGGAAAATGCTCAAATCATGACTTATGTCTCGCCAATTCCAGATCCAAATGCTGTCGATACAGATGCTCTGTTGATAAGCTGGAGAGGGATGCACGCTTACCATACCCACCCACCATCCTTCTACCGAAGGTCTTTGTGACGATCAGGGACTGGAGCTGTGCCTGGTTCTGCTAATAGCACCTTGTTGGCCCAGCAGGGCGTGGTTCATGGATCTTCTGGATCTGCTGGTGGACAATCCAGTGCAGCTTCCCGAGATTCCGAACATAATATCCAGGTACAAGGGCCGCTTCCTACATGAGCAGCCTGAGATGTTCAAATTGGCTGCGTGGATGTTATCAAACAACGTTCCACATCGGAAGGCTTTTCTCAACAGGCTGCAAGTTTCATCGCAGCTGCGAGGAGGTCAACTTTCAAGTCATATAACCACAAGGTTTACAAATTTGCAGAATGGTTTAAAGGAAAGGATATTGATCTCTTTCAATCCACTATTCAGCTAATAGCAGACTTTCTCTGTGAACTATTCTTTACAGGATTAGCTCCTGTCATGATTGCTGGATACAAGTCAGCTTTGGCATCAGTTATCCCTTGTCTAGCCAACAGGGATAGTCCAGAGGTTGCCCAGTTGAACGTAATGGTGAGGGAATGAGCAATCTCTGACCAAGACAACCGGTAGTCATTCCAGCCGGGAGTCTATGGCTGGTGCTTAATGTGCTGGCCACGTACCGTTTCGTACCTTTGGGTTCGGCTAGCCTAAACCATCTGACTCTAAAGGCAGTCTTTCTATTGGCAGCTTCCTCAGCGAGAAGGCGCAGTGAGATCCATGCACTTTCAGCAGAGAGGGACCAATTTATTATCTCTAGAGAGGGTCTGCGACTACTGCCAAGAGAAGAGTTTATGTCAAAGAATCAATCTTTGAAATATCCCGGCAAACCGATCATTATACCAAAGCTAACTAGGTTTGATCGTGATGCCAGTGTCTGGTGTCCAATCCGTGCTTTGACTAAACAGATGGCATCTACTGTCAAATGATAGACATCTGTGGATCTGCCATAAGAAGACATATGGCGCCGCATCCATGGATTCTATCTCTCGTTGGGTAGTCGAATGCATTCAGACTACTCACGAGATTGCGACTAGGCACAGGTGCAATGTGTTAGGGCTCATGATGTTAGAGGAATAGCCGCCTCGACCGCCCTTTTGAATGGTGTTCCATTAGAGGACATCATGGCTGTTGTGCAATGGCACTGTGAGTCCTTCTTTCACAGATTACTATATGAGGGACATGTCAGACTCCACCAATCCACTCGCTTTAGCTGTTTTGAAATGATAGTCTAATGGTCACATTGTTCATCTCCCTTTTGATAACTTTGAAAAGCAAAAGTAGTAAGAACAGACATGGTCAAGCGAGAGGGATACAACCAAGAGTGTCACGTATGGTCGAAAATGTGTTGGTTGATGGCTCCACCTCTGAAATCCAGTATTCAGAAGGTAATTCAAGTTTGACAGTTTTTTGTATTATGTTTATATATCATGATCATTCATTTTATATATTCATGCTCATTCCCAGGCTAATATGTACAAAGAGCAGTTAACCCTCTTGTGTTTTCAGGCGAGATGCATGTTCGTGAGTTCTCTCCATTTTCTTATGTGAAAAAGGGTGGGGTGTGAGCGGTGATGCGAATGTGATTCGTTCCCTAAAACTTGTTGGTCCTTTTAGGTCTCCGTATGTCAAGTTTAAGTCTAAGATCATTCTCCAGGGGCAAAAGAAGCTATGTATGGCTTGCCCCTTCCCACCAGGTTACCGACTAAATCTGGTGTTATCAAAGAGTAGTATAATGGTAAGTATTGATCGAAGGAGAATGAAGGAACTTTCGATTTCCCTTTCTCCGAGATCTAACAATACTTACCATTATATTACGGACCCTGCCTCCCAGCCCATAGCCATAGGTATTCTCTTGTTTGGTAGCTATGCAAACAATATGAGCCTCACTGGCAGACGGGTACCCATTTATTGGGAACCAGGTACCCAGTTCCAGGAGCCTGTAAACCTTTCTAAATCTAGATTCCTAGAGCAGCTAGCTAGCTTGTATTATCAAAGAGTAATATAATAGTAAGTATTGTTAGATCTCGGAGAAAGGGAAATTGAAATTTCCTTCATTCCAGATGATAACTCCGTTACCGTTTATCGGATCACTTTGAAACTTCATGGAGTGGTTGGACTAGCTCTGAGGACGAAACCTCTCAAAATATACAATGATCCGAAATCCAAGATGGCCGCCAGCCACCGGTGGCCATCTTGAAAATAGGTTTCCGGATGATAACTCCGTTACCGTTTATCGGATTGCTTTGGAACTTGAAAGTGTGGGTGGACTAGGTCTGGGGAAGAAACCTATCGAAATCGATGATGATCCGAAATCCCAAGATGGCCGCCAGCCACAGGTGGTCATCTTGAAAATTGGTTTCCGGATGATAACCCCGTTACCGTTTATCGGATCGCTTTGAAACTTCATAGAATGGTTGGACTAGGTCTGAGGAAGAAATCTGTCGAAATGGACAATGATCCGAAATCCAAGATGGCCGCCAGCCACCAGTGGCCATCTTGAAAATAGATTTCCAGATGATAACTCTGTAACTGTTTATCGGATCGCTTTGAAACTTGATAGTGTGATTGGACTAAGTCTGGGGAAGAAACCTATCGAAATCGATGATGATCCGAAATCCAAGATAGCCGCCATCCACAGGTGGCCATCTTGAAAATTGGTTTCCGGATGATAACCCCGTTACCGTTTATTGGATCGCTTTGAAACTTCAAAGAATGGTTGGACTAGGTCTGAGGAAGCACGCTATCGAAATCAACAATGATCCGAAATCCAAGATGGCCACCAGCCACCGGTGGCCAGCTTGAAAATTGGTTTCCAGATGATAACTCTGTTACCGTTTATCGGATCGCTTTGAAACTTCATAGGGTGGTTCGACTAGGCCTGAGGAAGAAACCTATCAAAATTGACAATGATCCGAAATCCGAAGATGACCGCCAGCTACTGGTGGCCCGCTTGAAATTTTAAGATGATAACTCTGTTACTGTTTATCGGATCGCTTTGAAACTTCATATTTCTTCATAGAAAAAACCTATCGAAATTGAAAATGATCTGAAATTCAAGATGGCCACCAGCCACCATCTTGAAAATTGGTTTCCGGATGATAACCCTGATCCCGTTTATTGGATCGCTTTGAAACTTCATAGGATGTTTTGACTAGGTCTGGAGAAAAAAACGTATCGAAATTGACGATGATCCGAACTCCAAGATGGATGCCAGCCATGGGCTGCCATCTTGAAAGTTGGTTTCTGGATGATATCTCCGTTACCATTGATCGGATCACTTCCTATGGTCATCGGAATATGTCTGGTGAAGAAACTTATCGAAATTTTCGATAATCTGAAATCTAATATGGCCGCTAGTCAGTGGCAGTCATCTTGAAAATTGGTTTCTGGATGATACCTCCTTGACTGTTTAATGGATCGCGTTAATTTGACACGTCAAAATGATGTGTCTGAGGAAGAAATAAATATTTTCTGATAGCTCTCATTCATTGGTTTGTCATCATGGCGGGGTATTATGCTCCGTTTGTGGAAGTCTTGTTAACAAAGTGTAAAGCCTCTCTGATAACAAGTGCCCTGGTGACCAGAGATGTGAAAGATGATTTGCGAGTTCTATTGAAAGCAGCTACACTCCTTAGGAGAGCTATCGCTACTTCTTCCCCATGGAAGTCGTCATGGAACATTTGCAGAGTACGAGCCACCAGCATTGCTCAACATGTTTTGTAAGCATGCAATTCAAGGCACTGGTCGAGTTATAACCACATTGAGGGAAGAGTCTGTAAATCAAAGTGCATCCTTGCTAGCACAACACTTTGATCAGCAAGTATAATATAATCTGTGTACACATCACCACGTAACAGACATGAGCATGAAGACAGATCTGGCATGGGTAATTCACCTTTCCAGAGTACCCACCCATCATATGATGTCATAATGAACTGCGTGATGTGTACAATGACATTATAATGAATGATGTCATGAATGACGTCGATAAGTATGTCATGAACGCATATTTGAAGACAGTCTATGCGTTGTTGTACAAATTGTTTGCTATTACTATTTAATAAATATACTGTTGAATATTTTGAAACTAATTTGACTGGGCGCTGTTGCTGCCATAGGCAGCAACAGCACCCAGTCAAATTAGTTACAAAATATTCAACAGCTTCCCTGTATAGTTTGCAGGAAATTGATAGCTACAGCATTTGGGGATCAATCAATCCCAACACAGTGTGGGTGGAGCTTAGCTAGTGATGGGCGGGCCATAGCTAAAAATGGCAAGGTCCATTGGCAGATATGTTCCAGAAAGAGAAAGGGTGTATGTAAACTGAGTACACTTCACCCAGTAACAGACTTGAACATGAAGACATTAATATGGCATGGGTTACAAATTGGCTGCTTAAGCTCCGAAAATGGCATATTAATAAACGGTAAAATCAATGTTGTGGGACCATGGGCCGCATTTAATTCTTTGTTCTCCTCTAATAACAGTTTGACCAATGTTGACCTACTGGCACATTTGATCAGATCCGCCCCTATAGATTTATAATGACACTCTTTACACAGGCCTGACACGAGAGCACGTGATGGGAGGCGACTCAGTAATGACTCATGATCCTCATTTGTATGATATGGCAGTGAAGGTGTGGATTGATCGAGACGATATGGATCAGTTTCTTTTTCGCCCAGGTGAAGTTCATGTTGTGTTTTGGGCACTGGCTACATTGGGAAATTATGTAGCATGAAGCGGAATTGATCAAGCATGGGTACTAAGAGGCTGACGCTATTCTCTTACAACTGTAACGCACATTCCCAGAAGCCCACACTGGTACTTTAATTGTTCTATGCAGTCGTTGCTTTCAGCATTTCTTAGCAAGAGAACCTGAAGAACGGTTATTCCTGAATGAATCATCTAATCATCTGGCAGAGGCATATCAAAGAGATGCCAGCAATACTACAGGCAAAGTTCAGTGTCTAGGAAATGTTGTTACAGACACGATCACTATTCTCAAATCTCGAGATGTTGTCAATAAACTTGAACAATTTCCTGGTAATGCAAATATGATCCAGCGCTTCATTCTCAACTACATAAAGCAGTTTGAGACAATGACTTTGGTAACGTATGGGTGCAAACGAGGGTGCACAGGAAAATATAGCTGTTGGAATAACACTGTTTCATGCACAGAAATATGTGGCTGTTTGAGTTATAGCTGCAGCAATGAATCTAATACGTGTGAACAATTACACTCATCTGTAGTGACAGACCTTGAGGATGCTGATTGAGACACCAACTCAATGGCCTGTATCTCTTTAATGCTGTAATATATCCAATTCAACATCACCGTGTTGGCATCTACTGTGAATACCAACACGCCTAAATTTTTTAATTAATCTGGTGTTTAATAGTAAAATGTGTTGGCAAATGTGTATTTGCCCATAGATTTTAATACATTTAAAATTTATCAAGGGCGATAACTCTGGTTTGTGAAGGGGTATCATCTTGAGTGTTATATATATATATATATATATATATATATATATATATATATATATATATATATATATTAACAACTGGGACAAATCTGCCAAATTTGCTTGCAATCCATCTACAAATGTAGACACTAGGCAATATTGTTGACAGCGACACATACAAATGGATGGAAAAGGACGGATTGCCATGGTAAAAGGTCATCCACGGGTAAAAAAAATTGCTATCATATTTTTTTTCAACATTCACATCTTGGGACACAAAATCAAGTGAAAGTTCACTTTTAACAAAAAAAATTGCGCGAAATTACATAAGGACCGACGCTATTACCATTCTGAGCGATTTCAACCAAATTTGGCTGGAAAGACCCTGATAATGGTCGTAGGCTCCAGAACGTCCATTTAGAATTTTGATTCATCATTCTTTGGGTGAAAATCTTAGATTTTATTAAATGTATTGGAAATTGTCAAACTGCTTCTTCTCCAGACCATTCTGAGCAATTTCAACATTAGGCTGAAAGGCACCTATTGCAATAGGATCTAGAACATCCATTCAGAATTTTGATTCATTAATTTTTGGGTGAAAATCTTAGATTTTATGAAAAATGTACCGGAAATCGTCAAATTGCTTCTTTCTCCTGACCATTCTGTCACATGTCTGAGCAATTTCAACCTAATTTTGCTGAAAGATAGTGTGCTGAAAATCTGAGATTTTATTAAATTTTACCAGAAATTGTCAAATTGCGTCTTCTTACCATTGTGACCGTTTCCAACCAAATTTGGCTGAACAGTTTTCGATGGTGATAGGCTCTAGAACTTCCATTCAAAATTTGTATTTGTACAATTTTTGGGTGAAAATGGTGGATTTTATAAAAAAATTAGCGGAAATTGTCAAATCCTTACCTGATGATTTGGACCGATTTCAAAAAATTAGGCTGAGAGGATCCTAGGATGATAAGCTCTAGAATTCCATTAAGAATTTTGATTTGTCAAATTTTGGTTGAAAATGTGAAATTTTATTAAATATTTACTGGAAACTGGCAAATCATGAGTCTTATAACAGTTTGACTGATTTCAAGCATATTTGGCTAGAAGGACCCTATTGGGGTAGGTGCCAGATCTATTGAGAATTATGCTTCATTAATTTTTTGTGTGAATATCTTAGATTTTATGACAAATTTACCGTAAATTGTACAAAAGCACATATTACAAATGTAACTGCGTGCATTCTAACCAAATTTGGTTGGAAGAATCCTATTAGTCATAATGCTTTAAAACTTTTGATCCAAATTTTGATTGGTCAATTTCTTTGGTGACCGTCCATCATGGATTTATCAAAAATTATATGGAGCAATTTCAAATGCTGTCACCACTCCTTAATCAATGGTCCAATTTCAACGAACATTGAGTCAAACGATCCTAGGGCAGTCATCGTCTCAATATCAAATGAGAATTTCAATTAGTCAATTCCTTTTGGTGGCCATCTTGGATTTTCTGAAAATTATCCTTGTCTATTTAATCGAAATTCTTCAAATGCTAATGGTCCAGGTGAGCATCACAGGCCCTTGGGTCTCTTGTTTCTTCTTGCAGTAGATTGTCATTGAAGTTTCTCAGTATGCAATATGGTCATCGTTGTGGACACCTCTATGATGTCACCAGCATGGCTTGGGCGCGACGATATACCAATTTATGAATCCAGTCTCACAGTCAATCAATGATTTCTCCTTCGATCAATACTCACCATTCTATTACTTCTGATACAAGCTATCCAGAATAGCTGGCCCTAGGACTATAGACTTAGTAAGCTTTAGCGACTCCTGGAACCGGGTACCCGGCTCCCAACTGCCGAGTACCCGTTTGCCATGAAGCTCATTCTTGTTTGCATAGCAACAAGAGCTACATGTACATGCTTTTTTTGTGCAGTTGGAGTCTTAAGTTTCTAAGTCTTTTTCTGTGTAATTGTGATAGCTTTCTGCGCTCTCTAAGGATTATATTGGATTACCATGGATGGAGCCGATGATAACCACGTTGTATAATTCCATGTTATTCTATAGTTAAAAGACTTAGGTCTCCAAAATGTTGTCTGTGTCGCATGTTCCAATTTCTGACCACGAATCTGGGACGTGTGCTAACAACGAAATATGCCAGATTGATCGCCTTACTTAACCCCAACAGGCGATCGGCAGATATGAAATAAGGTGATGGTTTTACGGTGTTTTAACACGAAAATCGGCTGACGTCGTTCTCCGTAAGATCCGAGCGGGTGACGTCACACCCGTGTTGTCTCGGATTTTTATGTGAAGAAAATGTTTCATTAATTCGCGCATCTGATTTTGGGTGCTGCGTACTTCATTGGTACCAGAAAAACTTTGGAACTTTCAAGTTTTGCGTGTTATCACGATCTGTTTGCAATGATCGGTGGTTTCAAAATTCTTGATTTAGATGTGTTGTCTGCGGTTTTACCGTGTGCTACAGCAGTTTGTTTACATTTTGTTGTTTCTTCACATATCATTTTGGCCTTCGTTATGAGTATAATTTATATTTATTAGTAAATATACCCCGAATGCTATGCGATATGATTCCTGGTTCCGTTATACATCTTTGGGGATCAGTTTATGGGTGTATTATTGCCCGCTTCATTCTTGTCGTCATAGTCAATGCAATCTTTGCTGTAATGTTGCGGGGTGGGGTGCGGGA
Organism: Chaetoderma sp. LZ-2023a; assembly: GCA_034401795.1. Classification (NCBI taxonomy): domain Eukaryota; kingdom Metazoa; phylum Mollusca; class Caudofoveata; order Chaetodermatida; family Chaetodermatidae; genus Chaetoderma; species Chaetoderma sp. LZ-2023a. The sequence continues at coordinate 121,042,299 of CM067360.1, forward strand.
GGGTTAACATTTAATTTATGATCAAATTATTTGAAAATTAAGTGTCTGCCTTCCATTCCTGTTTCGTTCCGCTTGCTTATTGTAGGTTTGTGCTTATTTATAGGCCAAGCCAGCCCCGCCATCATGTGACGAGTGCCATAAATTTGTGAGGGTTCTATTCAAGGATCATGTCTGTTTCCGTTGTACTAAATGTAATCTTGACAGTAGGTGTAACGTTTGTGCAGTGTGGTCGTCCGACATGATGGTCAAGTTCCTTGCCCAGAAGGACTTGGCAGGGTCTGATGCGGGGTCAGGAGGTCCGAAAGCAAATTGTGGAGCGTCCGTTTCGGCCCTTGGGGGCGTTCCACGTCTTCAACCGGAGGTGGCGGAGATGGCACCGCCGGCGTGGTTTGGTCCTGCTATGCAAGGGTTCTTGCATAGCATTCTGCCTACGCTGGTGTCGTCCCTGCTGCCAGGAGTTGTAGGGCAGTCTCTTCCCGTGTTTGATTCGGACCCTGTCCTTGGACAGGGTTCTGGAGTGGGCACCGAGGGAGCCGTCTCATACGGCCCCCTGGCAGTCCCGTCATGCTCCAGTAGCGGTGGCCGGTCCATCAGTCATGGGAGCCGTCCGCAAGGATGGCTCCATGGTTTCCTCCTCTAGTGACGACTCTTCAGGGTTTGAAGCCGAGGAGGCCGAGATGTCGCGGGTGGAGAGCATGGAGGTTGATTCCGTCCTGGACTGAACCGTCCTCCATCTGTCTGGCTTTGTGCAAGCCAGGGCAGCGTCTCCGCCCATGGTTGAGGCCACTCGGGTACCGGGCACCGGTCCCGTGATGGTTGGTTTGCCGCCAACCGACACGGTGATGGGTATGGCTGGCCAGGCGTGTTACTCACCTATCTCGCCTGGTCCGGCGGTCTGGCATGGGGTGCCATTGGCGCCCGTGTTTGGCCACGGTTCTTCAACCGTTACCGGTCCGCACGGTTTTCTGTGCGGGCCTACTCCATGGACTGGTGTTTTTCATGGGGTGGCGGCGGAACCGTACGGTACCGGAGTTCCTGGCATATCAGCAATGGCTCCTAGCCGGGAGGCCGTTGCTGGTAGGACCGTGAACACGTCAACGGGCAGTAGGTCTGTACGGTTTTGTTGAATTCAACAAAACCGTACAGACCTACTCCTGCCTAAACCTACTAAGGAAATCAACACTCGGATACCATGTATCACTGATTTCCACCAACACAGCAAACTAGCCCAAAAAATAATCAAACGCCATTGGCCACTACAGTCAAGCCCAAAATGCCAGGCCACATTCACAGAGACACCTATCTTTGGCCACACATGCAATCCATCCTTTAAGGACACATTGGTCTCCGCTAAATTCACAGACCCACAGGAATTTTGACAACAAGGGAAAAGGTTAGCGAACCCTATACATCCATGCGCCAAAAATAACTGCATATTTTGTAAAAACATGAACAGCACAAACTGTTTCAAAAGCTCACACACTGGGCTAAAATATTACATCAAAACAAAAACATTCTGCCACACTATGAATGTCATCTACCTACTTACCTGCAAAAGATGCCTTAAACAATATGTAGGTAAAACTAAACGGGAATTCCAGGTTCGCATCAAAGAACACATCAGGGATATTAAAAACAACAAAGACGCACCTGTAGCACAACATTTTAATCTTCCCAACCATGGACGCACAGATGTCAACCACAGAATCATTGAATTATTACGTCACGATCCTGAAAGCACGGAAGCCACTGCTTTCCGCAAGGACCGTGAAAAATTCTGGCTCCATCAACTACATTGTATGGATCCAATAGGCATCAATCACGCAGATTGGTAACAATCATCTACCTTTGGTAGTAAAACTTTTAATTGATTATTTGGTTACCAATACTCCCTACCCTTGGTCACGCTTATGACGCCATAACCGTGACATCACACCTGAAATTATGTCACAATACATATGACATTGCCCTACACCAACGTCCCCACACACATACTCAAATTAGTCATTAACAAGTAATGGACAGATTCGTCTGTCCACTATGCACGGCCTCCTTCGCCCACAGAACTTCTCGCCGACGCCATATCCGGACCATTCATGAGAAAAAGGGTTTCTGGTTCTGCGAAATCTGCAATCACCACTATAGCAGGACAGAAGATTTCCGGAGACACCTTGGTGAAATACACAAAATCTTCCCAACCACAGCAGAACTGATCATCACATCCAACAACGTAGATAGGACCATCAACCAAGCGGCAATAGACGTAGCTCTAAGACAGAGCCCGCACCGCTCACCAGCACCGCCAACGTCTCCTGTCGGGTCACGATCAGCTTCAGACCACAGTTTGAATGGTGGTATTCTCCCGATCAACATCTTGGAATTAGAGAATCCACCAAATTATTCCTCTCCACTTTCGAGCTGCAGAGAAACACCAAAATCAAACTTGATTAGCGGCGCCACACCCCCTGAGGTGTTCAATCCAGGCTTTAACAGTCCTGACAGTGGGGTCTCAGGACCAACACTTGAGGAAAATTTCCTAGTTGGGAGCCAGGTACCCGGTTCCAGGAGTCGGTAAAGCTTACTACGTCTCTAGTCCTAGGGCCAGCTATTCAGGATAGCTTGTATCAGAAGTAATAGAATGGTGAGTATTGTTAGATCTGGAAAGTATAAAAGGAAGACGCAAACTGTGTATTGGCATCCAGACTCAACTTGCACACAAGTTCGCGTCAGGACAAAAAAGCGCAATCAAGCTTCTCATAGAATTATACCGAAACTAACTAGGTTTGATCATGAAGCCAGTGTCTGGTGCCCAGTCCATGCTTTGACTAAGTACAAAAGACGGACAGACTCGTTACGGTCGAATGATAGACATCTGTGGATATGCCATAAGAAGCCATATTGGCACCGCATCCATGGATTCTATCTCTCGTTGGGTAGTCGAATGCATTCAGACTACCCATGAGATTGCGACTGGGCACCAGGTGCAATGCGCAATGGCACACGATGTTAGAGGAATAGCCGCCTCGACCGCCCTTTACAATGGTGTTCCGTTAGAGGACATCATGGCTGTTGCACAATGGCACTGTGAGTCCTCTTTCACAGATTACTATATGAGGGACATGTCAGACTCCGCCAATCCACTCGCCTTAGGCTCCACGTCTGAAATCCAAATATCTTGAGGTAATTCAAGATTGAGAGTTTTTGGTATTATGTCTATATATCATGTTCATTCATCTTATATATTCATGCTCATTCCCAGGCTACAAATATGCAAAGAGCAGTTAACCCTCATGGCATATTTGTGTTTCAGGGGAGATGCATGTTCGTGAGTTCTCTCCCTTTTCTTAGGAGAAAAAGGGGGGGGGGGGGGGCAGTGATGCGAATGTGATTCAGTTCCGTTAACTTGATGGTCCTTTTAGGTCTCCATTAATCAAGTTTAAGTCTAGCTCTTTCTCCAAGGGGCAAAAGTAGAAATTGATGGCTTGCCCCTTCCCACCAGGTTACTGTCTAAATCTGGTGTATATCAGAAGTAATAGAATGGTGAGTATTGATCGAAGGAGAATGAAGGAAATTTCAATTTCCCTTTCTCCGAGATCTAACAATACTCATCATTCTATTACAGACCCAGCCTCCTAGCCCCACGGAGGCAAGCCATGGGTATCTCTTGTTTAGTGGCTATGCAAACAATATGAGCTTCATGGCAAATGGGTACTCAGCAGTTGGGAGCCAGGTACCCGGTTCCAGGAGTCGGTAAAGCTTACTACGTCTCTAGTCCTAGGGCCAGCTATTCAGGCTAGCTTGTATAAGAAGTAATAGAATGGTGAGTATTGTTAGATCTCGGAGAAAGGGAAATTGATATTTCCTTCAGTCATAATCAAATGTAGGCTGATGTCATAATCAATTGTGTCAGGAATGACTTGATTTAATCCATCATAAACCTGTAATAGTCTGTCAAGTTGTACAAATTCTTACTATTTAATAACCATTCTGTTGAATATTTTGAAACTAAATTGACTGCGTTCTGTTGCTGCCTATGGCAGCTGCAGCACCCAGTCAAATTAGTTTCAAAATGTTCAACAGCTTACTTCTACACATGTATAGTTTTCTGGAAATTGAGATTCAGAGAGTGCAGGGATCAATTGATATCAACATGGGCAAGGCATGGGTGGAGCTTAGCTACAAATGGGAGGTGCATAGCTAAAACTGGATTCCTCCATTGATACATGTGCTAGTTTTAGATTGAGCCACTTGCCGAGATGTAATAGAGGGTTCCATTTTTATAACACGCCAAAAAATTGGTGGGTATTGTGATGGCACTGTCCGGGCAGGTGGGCGAATGGGTGGGCAGACGAATGGGTGGGCAGACGAATGGGTGGGCGAGTAGTTTCCCGATGATACTTCCATTACTGTTTAATGGATCATTTTATCCGCTACCATTTATCGGATCGCTTTGAAATGTCATAGGGAGGTGAGACTACATCTGGCAAAGAAAAGTATGGAAATTGACAATGATCCAAAACCCAAGATGGCCGCCATCCACCAGTGGCCATCTTGAAAATTGGATTCTAAATGATTATACTCTGTTATGATTTATTGGATTTCTTTGAAACTTCATTAGGTGGTTGGGCTACGTCTAGGGAAGAAACCTATGGAAAGTGACAAGGATCCGAAATCCAAAATGGCTGACATTTTTGTTTCCAGATTATATCTCCATTATCGTTTATCAGATCGTTTTGAAATGTGATAAGGTGGTGGGGATACATGTAGGTCTGGGGAAGAAACCTATTGAAATTGACGATGATCCGAAATGCAAGATGGCCGCCAGCCACTGGTGGCGGGATCTTGAAAATTGGTTTTCGGACGATAACTCTATTACTGTTTATTGGATCGCTTTGAAACTTAATAGTGTGGTTGGACTATGTCTGGGGAAAAAACTTATCGAAATTGTAGATGGTCAGAAATCCAAGATGGCCGCAAGTCACCAACGGCCATCTTGAAAATTGGCTTCCGGATGATAACTCCATGACCTTTTAGCGGATCGCTTTAAAAAAGCTCTCATTCATTGGTTTGTCATCATGGCAGGATGTTATGCGCTTGTTAGTGTTGGTAGCTACATATATATATATATATATATATACATGTATATATATATTTATATATGTATATATATATATATATGTATATATATATATATATATATATATATATATATATGCCCTGGCCATTTCTATCTAAGCTCCTCCCACTTTTTAAATGTTGCAATCAATTTATATGCTTTGAACCCGTCAAAAATACAATAAGCATGACAGTATTAAGTTAGTAATGCAGCCATGTTAATGGCAATCTGTGTGATATATGTGACACTGTAATGCCGGTGACCTGAGCTGCCAAGAAGTAAATTATCATTCTCTTGAGGGCATATACATACATGTACATGTATGCAGAAGCCAATCTCTTTCTGCAAGGAGATAGTGATTATTTTCACCAGTGTAATTCACCTTTCCAGAGTATCCATCCATCATCAGACCATATGATGACATCATAATCAGCTCAGCGAGTGTATGATGACGTCACAATCATTACGTCGCAAAGGGTTCCATATAGACTGTCATCAAATCTCAAAGAGTCTGACACGTTGTATAAATTGTATGTCTTTGTAATTCTTTGCTATTTAATAAACATGCTGTTGAATATTTTGAAACTAATTTGACTGGTGCTGTTGATGCCTGAGGCAGCAACAGAACCCAGTCAAATTAGTTTCAAAATATTCAACAGCTTACCCGAGTAGTTTTTTTGGAAATTGATAGTCAAGGTGTTCAGAGGTCGATCGATCCCAACACAAGCTATGTGTGAGTGGAGCTTAGCTAGAGATGGGCGGGGCATAGCTAAAACCAGAAAGGTCCATTATCAGGTAGTTGACTCAGAGACGCCCTATTCGTGATTTCATACCCTTTTTAACCCTTTACTGGTAAAATTTGGTCAAGAAAATCCAAATATTTCCTTATTGTATGAGAGAAGAGAGGAGTATTTTTGAAAATTTACCACTGGAATGACTGGCTCGGTTATCGAGCCAGCCAGTCCGGTGATAAATTTTCAATTTTATTTTTCTCTTTACACGCAGATGAACATTCCTCAAGACTACTGCAGAGGATGGTTTTGGTCGGCTTGACCATTAAAGGGTTAAGCTGGCTCTCCATGGCATCGACCATATTGTCTATACTGTTGTTTTTCCAGGCTCTAGAAAGGTTGTTACTACATGTGCAGGTACCACTCATAAACCGCTGACAGCTTTTCTGCCCTCCACTGACAAAAGGGGGGGTAAGTAAAAAAAATTCAAAATTGAGATTTTGACACATCTTGCCTAATTTGGACCTGCTCTTTTCAATGGAACTATTGCCAATGTAAAATTCTTTTTAGATTTTTAGTTATAAAATAACAAAATGATGTATGTCTTCCCCATCACAGACAATTACAATGACAAAAGGAAGTAACCGCATTTCCTTTGACAAAAAGAAGTATATTACACATACTCCCTTTTGTCATTGTAAATGCTGAACATACTTCCTTTTGTCAACGGAATATCTTCAAAGATATCTAACTTGCATATCAAAAGGTCATATGTCTAGCTCATGTGTCATGCATGGTACTCTCACTGCATGTAACAAGGGCATAAAAAGGTATGGATTTGCACTATTGAGTACAGTCTACTTGTAAACATATAATATGGTTAGTTCAAAGTACATGATTTAATAATTTACAAGTCAGGTCTACAAACCAGGTCCGCTATTAAATTAAAAAATTGGTCAGTTTTCCTAGAACTAGACTATAAGGCTACAGCTCCAGTTTAACATTAAAAATAAGATAATAAGCAATACTATAAAACGTGTTATATATTGAAATAAACAGATTTTGGTACTGGTAAATAAGACCCACGTGATAGATGTCTAGCGAATATCGACCTCATTACGCATGAAGGGAGATCCAGTACACTGAATTTCTTATCACCGGCCAGGACCTGCCACATAGTGATGTGACAATTGTGTACATGGCGAATGGAGATAAACCACCCTATCCCAGGTTATAGATTTAGGGCTAATTGATTCCTAGATTTATTACCTAGACTGCCTACCTGTATTGATTCCTAGATTTATTACCTAGACTGCCTACCTGTATTGATTCCTAGATTTATTACCTAGACTGCCTACCAGTATTCGGTTTAGCTTGTTACTCGGTTTAACCCATCATTTGTTACCAGGTTCTAAAGATTTCATTCATAAATACCACGGCGATCATATTTTATGCATAATCATGTTAGTTTAAGTATATTTCTCATTGTAAGAAATATGGTTTACAACTTGGTAATAGCTAGTCTAAGACCTGGTTTAAAGCTTAAACCAAGTCTAGCTAAACCTCCTTATTGAATTCGGGCCATGATGTTTAGGTTTCGCCTACTTTAAATATTTGTATTTTCACCTAAATTGCCTAATGAAATGTTTTTTCTGTTAAAATTATGTAACGAAACTGTAAAATTACTTGAGAATGTGACATTTTGTTTCTAAAAACACCTTTACGTTGGTTTTGGTGTAGGAACACATTTACATATTGTTTTGTGTTAACTTGAAAATAAATTTTTGTACTCGAATTATTTTTAGTATTTTCAAACCTAAAACAATGGTATATATGTTTATTGTGTGAAGAAACTGGATAGAGAACCCTCTTTTCATCTATCCCATTACGTTTCTTTAATTACAAAAGGGAGTAAATGTGAATTTACACTGACAAAAGGATGTAAAGTGTGATTACTCTGGAATTTGAACACTAGAAACACAGATATGCAATGGCAAAAGGAAGTATGTCACTATAATTTGTTTAAAAGGAACCAATTCTGATTTTCTTTTAAATAATGGTAATCTTTAACACATATGTGTCACTCTGATATAATTTTGACAGAAATATGCTGGAAATTGACACAGGGCTATCCTTAAATGCATTTTATTTATTTTCTCAAAAATGATTTCTTGGACATACTTCCTTTTGTCAATGTAGGGCAGTTTTGGACAAGCTCTTAAAATCAGTGACAAATGCCTTTGAATGCTGCATTGAAAAGTTCTTCTACTCCACTGCTGTTCATCAAATAAGTTATTAGTTTGATTGGCATCTATCGAGTCTGTGATTCCAGGTGCAATTCACGCCATATCTAGGCTGGTTTATTTCTGCCTATTATTCAGATAACTTCCCCAGTTTTACGCTGGTACCCATTTATACTCCTGGGTTGAGATCGAGAGGCAACGAGGAGTGAAGGAGATTGCCTGTGCTTCCACCGATTGCTCGTCCGCCATCAGATCACCTGACAGTCGAGCGGGATTTGAACCCCCGCCCAGCTGATTACCAGTCGATCACGCTTAAAACACCACGGCCAGTTGTCTCCCCAAGTGCTGTTCATCAAAGGGCTCATAACACCCAATATTAGCGTTGTTCCGATTAATCGATTTGATCAATGATTGATTGGTTTGCATGTTCAACCAACCGATCGATCATGATTTCAGAGATTGGTTTTTGGTTGTTTATAAATTGACTTTATTAATATATTTTAATTGGTCAAACTAGAAAACGATTACTTTATAGAAAAGAATTTAAATTTAATTGTTACAGCTAAGACATTAATTCTTTCAGCACTGAAATAGTATGTTAATTTCAAAGTAACCATACAACTATCATGTTGAATATTTTGAAACTTATTTGACTGTAAGCTGTTGCTGCCTAAGGCAGCAACAGCTTTCAGTCAAATTAGTTTCACAATATTCAACAGATTAGTTCTTAAATTATTAAGAATCTGTCATACAAAGTACCTGCGACTTGGTTTGAAAGGGGTAATTATCCTTGAACATGCTATAATTACTGCATGCAAAATGGGTGGGTAAAAAATGTGAACCTATTATGATCAATGATTAATTGATCATCGGTTAGTATATAAAACCAATCATCGATCAGAAAAATAGTAACAATTCCCATCACTACCCAATATGAATGGCATTAGACATATTAGAATGTATGCATTCCCCCTTTAAATTAATTTCGAATTACTAAGTGGCTCAAGCAAGCTAAGATGGAAGAGAGCGCTCGATTTGTAGAATAACTTTTTAATGGACACTTTCAGTTGAAATGAGACAAAGGAGTCTCATTACAATGGACCTTTCCATCATATGATGTCATAATTAACTAAGTGACGTGTAGGATGATGTCCTAATTAATTATGACACGAATAACTCGATTTAGTCCATCTTTAATGCTTAATCTTCTGACATGTTGTACGAATTGTATGTCTTTACCATTTAAAAAAACATTCTGTTGAATATTTTAAAACTAATTTGACGGGCCGGCAACAGCCGAAAAGTCTGAGAAAGTCCAAGAAGCTTGCACTTTTTCATGATGACATTCAAAAAGTCCTAGAAAATCCCAGCTAGCTTGAATTCTGAGAGGGAGGATTTTCAAAAAGTTCAAGCAACTACATAAAGTCCAAGATACTTCAAGGAAATCCAAGCTATAGTATGGGTTGAATAATTTTCCATTAGCTTGGATATTCAAGAAAATCCAAGATAACTTGAATTTTATTTCACACAGGTACACACCCACTTAACACACCCAGTACTACCATTTAAAGCAATACAATTGTATTTTTACACAACTTTATTGTCAGACCATTTTTTTGTTGTTTTCTCCTTGACTATTAGTTTTTCAGCAGGGCAGATCCCTCATGCTCAGCTGCCTTAGAAAGTGTTCAATATTTCCTCTGCTACATGTACATGTAGCTCAAGCGAGCCAGTCCTTCCAGTGGTAAATTTTCAAAAAGAGTTCTTGTAGTCTGCAAATGGACATTTTTCATGAGAATATTGAAATTTTCTTGAACAATTTTAGACTAAATAAGATAAATCCTCACCATGTGTAGATATACAGGCCCTGATAATAACACATTATCTAGATTGTCCCCCACACCAGCCAATGTGGTAAAATTTGGTTGCTCTGCAGTAAAAAGTGGTTGCCCCGGACCGCAGGAACATGTAATTCTCGTGGCCTGAATTCTGTACCTGAAAGTACGTAATAAAATGAAACAAATCTTAACATACCCGGTATATATGATGGTTTCCAAATTTAAGGAACTCATGTCATTAATTCAATTTCACAACATAAAAATTTTTAAAATTCATGCTTAATGAAATCATCATATGCTAAGATTTATATCGTTTCATTACATCTTCTGACACACAATTTAAGCTTCTAAAAGTACATACATTGTGATTTTAACAATTTAATTTTGAAGAATTTTGGTGTGAATATGCACCTTTAAATTCTTTCTGAGTTGTACTATATGCCATTTCATATTCTGAATTCAATATTCTTGTCTCATTTTAAGCCCTTTTAATCATACATGTATCATACATATTATATATTCTGTTGAATATTTTGAAATTAAAGGGAGCAACAGCTTCCAGTCAGAATAGTTTCAAAATAATATACAGTCTACCTGTAAAAATAATATACAGTCTACCTGTATGGTTACTTTGAAGCTTAAAGATATTGCGATTTTATAAGCAAAAGTGGTAACAATGTTAACCCTTTCACCGACAAATCCCTGAACAAATATATTTGTTCAGGAATTTGTCGGTGAAATGGTTAACTTTGATATAAAACTTATTCTGATGAAATGATTTTGAAATTAATTTGGCTGGAAGCTGTTGCTGCCTAAGGCTTCCAGGCAAATTGATTTTAAAATAGTCAACAGTTTTTCTGTATGGTTGCTTTGAAAATTAGATATGGGGAATTCATCTATGATAGGGTTAACAATGTTCCTTCTTTCTTATTATAGACGAAGTCAAAGATCAATATCTTATTGAAGATCAATGTTCCGGTATCTACAGCCATAGTCAGTGTCAATATGAACCTGCATAGCTACATATAAAAGCCCGCCATAAGTCATGCCATGCCCAGACGCGCTCTTACTGTCTTGTGTTATATTTGTGGGCGAGAATTTGGCTCGAAGTCAATTTCAATTCATGAGCCACAATGCTTACAGAAATGGCATACTGATAACGATAAGCTACCAAACGAACTGAAGAGAAGCACACCTCAAAAGCCACAAATATTTCCAGCTATTTCTGGACCTGGTGGTCGGGAGCACGATCGATTTAATGAAGCGGCATGGAAGAGTGCCCAGCAGAATTTGATTCAATGCAAGAATTGTGGGAGGACATTCTTACCTGACCGTCTGATGGTTCACCAGAAAGTTTGCAAACCAGACAGTCCAGCATGTCCAAAGAAAGTCAACAGATGTACAAAGAATAATGATACTCACAATACACCCAGTGAGGTGTCAAACCACATATGTCGACCGCTGACAGCGACACTTTCTCGACCAAAATTGATTAATAAGAATACGGCTATAGATATTGCAAATATTCAGCAAGCTGGTACAGGAATGAAAAAGCAGTCACTCACAGGAGTTTCAGAGAGAATTTTACGAGAACAAACATTCATAAGCTCTAAAAGTAACAAAGCCAAAATGAGTCAAACGGTTAATCAGAAATCTCAGGGCGTTAGATTTGTTATCTGCTATATCTGTGGTAGGCAGTTCGGAACTGCTTCAATCTTGATCCATGAGCCACAATGCCTAGAAAAATGGAAAGCGGAGAATTCAGATCTTCCAAAACAGCAGCGCCGACCATTGCCTAGGAAACCAGAAGTCGAAGTAGCTGTTGGTGGTCACATGACCGTCGAGCAGATGAATGAAGCGGCATGGGTAACTGCCCAGTCGCAACTGATTCCGTGTGAAAACTGTGGACGTACGTTTGCGCCTGACCGACTTTCTGTTCATCAGCGGGCTTGTAGACCAAAAGATGGAAGTAGTATTAGATCACTGGCACCAGATGATACCCAGAGCCCATCAAGCTCTAAGGGGGCCTTGCAGAAGCCTAGAACTGTGGTGTGTTACATCTGCGGACGAGAGTTTGGCACAAAATCCTTGTCAATTCATGAACCACAATGTTTGGAAAAGTGGAAAAGAGAGAATGAACAGTTACCTAAAGAGCAACGGCGACGCTTGCCGAAAAAACCTGATGTTCTATCGGGAAGCACTAATGGAAGTATTACAAGGTACGATTTTACATAACACCTTGACCCTTTAAACACTCAAATCGGCCAAAAATGGCTTCAGCAGTACTCTTGGGAAATGTCAATTTGTAGACCATGAGACTTTTTCTGAAAATTTACCACTGAAATTCCAGTGGTAAATTTTAAAAAATAGTCTTCTCTTGGTCTGCAAATGGAGTTTTTCTTCGAAAAAATTTCAATTTATTTATCAAATTTAAGGGTTATGGTTTACAAATCAGAAACGACAAAATCTTTATGATGGAAGGAATATTCTATTAAATATTTTGAAACTTACTTGACTGGGAGCAACAGTTTCCAGTCAAATTAATTTCAAAATATTCAACAGCTTACCTGTATAGTGTCAGGGGTTACAGGTTTTATTTATGACTTTCCACAGTAGAGATAACTCCTCCATCTTAGGTAATAGAGGAATTCAGTTTATCGATCAATGATCTGACATCATAATCACCTACTTCACATGTAGGATGACATCATAGTCAATTAATGTCATGAATGATGTGATTTAGTACATCATAAATGTGTGATAACGACATAGTCAGGGAAATTTACACCAATAGACTGGTAATAAAGCCTGATGCTTGGATGTGTTGTGTATCCAGAAGTCTGAATGGTCAGAAGCCGCTTTTTCAGCACCTTTTATACCCTCATGGGTTGAGCCTGGGGATTGGCTCTAAATTGTCTAGTATATATGGGCATGGAAATGTTAGTTTACCGTTTATTGGGGTGCCTGTTTTGACGGTTGTGGTCCATTTTTGCCGGTTTATTGATTTTGCCGGTTGAGCCAACATGGCGGCTCAGGCAATTGTTACCAGTTGAAGTTTTTACTGCTTGTAGGGGTTTTTCCGGTTGTGGCTGGCTTGGCGGTTTGGTATAATTTCTTTGCCGGTTGTAGCTTTTCTTGCCGGTTGTGGTTATTTTGCCTGTTGTGGTGACAATTTTTTTACCGGTTTGGTTTTTTGGCAGTTGTTTCTGATTTTTTGGCGCTTGTGCCATTTAGTATTGAATTATTTTAAACATTTGTGTCATTCATTGGCGGTTAGTGGTTTCCAATGATGAGAGGTATATAGTGTGGGGGGTGGGTGTGGGGGTGGGGGCACATTAGATGTGAGGTATGACCTGAGTAGTCATTACCATTGCGAGATTCAGACTTATGGCGTTTCATTCCTTGAGCGGAACTCATCAGAGGCGCATGTGGGTGTGACGGGGATGAATTGTTGCAAGACCCCTAGTTAATCATCATGTGAACCAAATTGGAGGGGTGACTCAACGTATGTATGGACTTGAGAGAAAGCGGTCCCATATAGTTGGGAGAGCATTTTAGGAGTGCAAAAAGAATGAGCAAACACTTCCAGGTGAGCATTAAATGCCTTGCTCTTGTTAAGCAATTGTGTTCTGATTTTAAGATGTGAAAGACATTTAAATATGTAAATAAATAAGAAATAAAAGAGAATAAAAGTTAAAATACAAATAAAAAAGTGATAAAAAATGAAGAAGCTTCCAGGTGAGCACTTTGTCTCTTAGTTGTCAGAGTTACTCTGAAATTTACATCTCCTCTTTTGTTTTCAATCATTAAAAAAAACCTCAACCAGGGAACCATCAGTCTACTGGACACAGGTCTGGGCTTCAGCCCAACAGTATCAGAGCCACAAATGGGTAATTTGTATACTGATTTACAGGCTTTCTTCAGATGCATGTGTCTCAAACATTTTTTCACACCAAGCCCGCACCCACCACACACACTCCTACAACAAGGAACCGGTACTCTGGCTACGCCACAAGTGCCGGCTCCGTTAAAGTTCCAGGACGTCATAATCAAGAAATTTGCCGCCAAAAAGACCTCAATGCCGCCACCCACCATGGATGCACCATTTGAGGCCTTTTACAAAGCAATTATGTATGATTTCCACCGGCGCTCTCATAAGAGCAACCTAACCGCCACTGAACAAACTGCCTTATGCGATTTGACACAAAATCATACAATCGTGATCAAAAAAGCAGACAAAGGACAGGCCTCTGTAGTACAGGACAAATCAGACTACATCGCTGAAGCAAAACGCCAACTAGCTGACACCAGGTTCTACAAAAAGGTCGACACAGACCTGACTCAGAAACACACAAATCTTGTAGAAAAACGCCTGGACCAACTAGTTAGAGATGGAGAAATAGACCACATATAACCGCCAACAACCTAATTCCTAAACCGCCCAACACCGCCAAGTTTTATCTCCTTCCAAAAGTCCACAAACAAAAACAGAAGGGGCATATCCCAGACAGACCCATCATAAGCGGTATAGGCTGCCCTACAGAGTTGATTAGCAGTTTTGTTGACGAACACATCAAGGTGCACGTCACAAAAATCAAATCATATGCGAAAGATACCACAGATTTATCAACAAATTGGAAAATTTTGGACATGCAGCACCAGGCACCCTGCTTGTCACCATGGACGTCACATCTCTCTACACAAAGATCCCTAACAATGAGGGACTCAGAGCGGCGGCCAAGTTTTATCAGAAACACGGGCTCCCAGGAGACCTCACCATAAGAGGCCTCCTCAACCTTCTAAAACTTGTTTTAGAATGCAATAACTTTGAGGTGACCACTACCTCCAAGTGGGGGGGGGGGGGGTGGGGCTGGGGAGAGAACCGCCATGGGCAGTAAAGCAGCATGCACCTTTATATGCATATTCATGGCAGATCTGGAAACAAAACTCCTGGCCAAAGCTCCATTCCAACCGTCTCTCTATATCAGATACATAGATGACATTTTTATGGTCTGAGAGCACAGCGGAGAAGCTCTAGACTCCTTCGTCACATACATGAATTCCTCTCACCATAGTATCAAATTCACTATGAAATCGTCATGGGAACAGGTTTCCCTCCTGGACACCATGGTCAAAAACACCGATGGTCAGACGATAACCTTTGATCTTTACACCAAACCCACAGACACACATGGGTATCTCCACTATGAGTCAGAACACCCCTCTGTCTGCAAAGTCTCATCCCCCATATGGACAGTTTTTGAGACTTAGACGCATCTGTACCCGCGTAGAAGATTTTGACCGAAATAGCCTAGCCCTACTACCTCAACAATGCCAGGACCAGAGCCTGCGCACAAGACAGAAACAACCTTCTGCACCTACCCGAGAAAACCAAAAAAGACAACACCCTATCCAAACCGGTCTTCATCTGTGACTTCAACAGAACAGGCATTTTCCTCACAAACACAATAAAAAAATACTGGCCAATCCTTGAAGCAAGCCACAAATGCAGGCTAGCCTTCCCGGAACCGCCACTGTTCGGTTTTAGAAGAAATAAAAACCATCAAAGACTCTATAGTCAGGGCTAAGCTACTGGCGGTAGGCAGGACACTACCTCATAGAAACCCTCTGATTCCATGCATAGCAAAAAATTGCAACATCTGCAACAAAATGCAGAAGGACAGATTCTTCTCCAGCTCCCACACAGGGCTATCCTACAGGTCCAAAATCATCAGCAATTGTCAGACCAGAAACATAGTCTACCTACTGACATGCTCCAACTGCAAGAAACTCTATGTGGGGAGACACTACGCACCTTGAAAATCCGCATCCAAGAGCACCTACGCTCCATCACCAATCTCTACCGCAATGAGAGGTATGACACCCCAGTTTCAAGGCATTTCAAATTTCAATAGACCTGGGCATTGTAGAATGAACATGCAATTCAGAATAATCCAGGTCCTCTCCTTGGACCCCGAGGACGAAGAAGCATCCACCAAATGGAGGAGACAGAATAAATGCCACTGGATCCACCAGCTCCACACTATGGAGCCAATAGGCATCAACCTGGCAGGGTACGGGTCACTGGTTTCCCTGGGTCAATACGCAAACAAGAAGCGGACAGACCCAGTACGTTGTTATCACTCCAGTACACCATAAATGCTTAAGAGTCTGTCAAGTTGTACGAATTGTATGCCATAGGCGGCAACAATACCCAATCAAATTAGTTTCGTATGTATAGATAACTGGAAATTGAGATTCAGAGAGTGCAAGGATCGATTGATCCCAGCATGGGCAAAGCATGGGTGGAGCTTAGCTAGAGAAGGGCGGGGAATAGCTAAAACTGGATTCCTCCATTATGTCTTAATAGTAGCCAATGGGAATGGATTTGTATCGAGACTTCACCCTCGAAATTTCAGTGCCTCAATTTCAAGACAATTAAGTATACTGGAAAGCTGTTGAATATTTTGAAACTAATTTAATTGGAACACTTGTGAGTTGCTACCATATAAAGCACCTGCTTCCAGTCAAATTATTTCCAAAATATTCAACAAAATATTCTTACATGTACAACCGTATCATAAAGAATTTGTCATTAGTGCGCTGAAACTCTTAACCCTTTAACCCACGAAGTTGTTCAAGGAAATTTAAATTTTCTCATAAAAAATGTCCATTTGCAGACCAAGGGAAGACTATTTTTGAAAATTTACCACTGGAATGACTGACTCGATTCCAGTGGTAAATTCTAAAAAATAGACTTCTCTTGGTCTGCAAATGGACATTTCTGAAGCCCACTGCAGAAGCAATTTTTGGCTGATAAATGTTAAAAGGTGATGTATGATGTATAATTTTGCAAAATAAAGCCAAGTATCAATTTTCAGTTCAATATATGTATTTTGAACAAATTCAGGAAGCAAGGAATAACTCTGAAAACAAAAGACATGTCTTCATAAAAATTTGCTGAAAAATCTGGATGCTTATATCATTCAAGTGGAATATATGTGCATGTGTGTGGTTGTGTGCATGTGTGTGAATGAGTGTGCGTGTTTGTGTCCACGCATGCTTGCGTTCATCTGTGTACCAGTATATCATCTACGAATTGCTGACCTAATTGTACATGTGTATGTTAGGGGGAACGCTGATAAAATATTAACTCTAGGGCTGTCCAAAGGTTAATTATTGTAGAGTCAGTATATATAGACATAGGAATTATTTAAAGTTTGGAACCAATTTTGCTGAATGCTGTCGGTGTATTAGACAGCTTAACACTAGTCATCACCGTTGAATCTAAAATCATAAAGAAATTGGCATATAAATTATGAAGTGATATTTCTGACATTGTACTGGTGGCCATGGTTAATTTTAAAGTTATAAGCGAAATCCTTTCTCTGAACATGCTGATCATGTATACAGTGGAATATACAACATAATATTTATAATTGTTTAGTTTGTCGACATGACAACACACACTACACCTACACCTGTCATGCATATGTAGGCTAAACTAGGCTTAATGCACTCACCCTAGACAATATAAATTTAATTGTCTCCTATGCATTTTGAAGCTGGATTATTTGTTTGGGGTGGAGTCGGTTTGTCGTGGGGTGGTGATTGTGTTGTCATGGTATTGGAAAACTGAACAATTTACTACCTATTGACACAATGGATGAATCTGATCTGTCACTCAAATATCTGACATTATAATCAATTAGACATTTACGTCACATGTATGCTGACATCATAATTAATCATTATTATGTCAGCTTCAATGACATCATATGTCGATGACGAGTAGTGCGTGCGCATGCTACATGTATGTACAACGGCTCTGTGCAAATTAAAATCACTGTACTGGGTCTGTGTAGATGGTGATTTTCTGGACAGCAGATTTGAATGCATCCAGACTCAGCACTGTTGCTGCCACTTGTGGTAGCCATTGCACTCTGTCATGAAAATTGGTTAGCCTGTCATAAAGTGTACAAATTGTTGGTCTTTGATGGATTTACAATTTAAGAAACATTCTGTTGAACATTTTGAAACTAATTTGACTTGGAGCTGTTGCTGCAAATAGGCAGCAACAGCCCCCATTTGAAATTTGTTTTAAAATAGTCAACAGCTTACCTGTATTATTTACCTTGAAATAGGATTCTGAGATTCAGGATTCGAAATAAATATAAATCGATCCCCATGCATGCAAAACATTGGCGGAGCTTAGCTATAAATGGGCGGGGCATACTATCTAGAAATGGATTCCTTTGCGGACTACATGTTGACACAATTTTCTCCTCCAAAATAAAACTCTAAATCTCATGTACACGTAAGTGTACATGTTGTTAGAAATGAATTAAGATGAATAGACAACAATGCTCCCAGACATGCAAGGTGGAATGGGATGCGAGAGACTAAGTGAACTAAACATACCATGATTTGTCCATAATATATTCATGTGTGTGTGTGTGACGATGGTTAACCATGGTCAGCCATGATAGTTCATGATTTGTTAAATGCAGGGCACGAAAATTAGAAAAATATTGTGTTGCCCTCAGGGGCTTTAGTACGCCATTTAAATTAGGTTGCCCAACTGTACTTCCAGGTTGCCCCATTTCTGTAACTTCTGTTAAATAAATGTATTGTTGTAAGCTATATATAGACTACAGAATCTCTGTAAATACCAACTCACCCATTACATTATTACTGTTTATCCCTCATATCGACCAAAAACAGCTTCTGCAGTTGTCTTGAGAAATGTCCATTTGCAGACCAAGAGAAGACTACTTTTGAAAATTTACCACTGGAATGACTGGCTCGGTTATCGAGCCAGTCATTCCAGTGGTAAATTTTCAAAAACAATCTCTTCTTGGTCTGAGAATGGACGTTTTCTTTGAGAAAATTGAATTTTTCTTGAAAAAATGTAAGTGTTAAAGGATTAAGACTGAGTAAAATAATTAGTCACCATGACGACATATACAGGCCCTGAAAATAATAAATTATCTAGGTTTTCCCTCAGTGTGATAAAATTTGGTTGTCCTGCGGTAAAATGTGGTTGCCCCAGACCGCAGGAATGTGTCATTTTTGTGGCCTGAAATCGCACACTAGTTTGCGTCCATAGTTATAAAACCAAGGTCTACCATCCAGGCCATGATTAACCATTTTGTAACTATGAACTCTAACCCTGGCCCCGTTGATCATGATCAAACCATTGTTAAACTAATTAATCTGGTTACTATGTTTATCATTAACGAGCCAGTCATTGCAGTGGTAAATTAAAAGAAAATAGTCTTCTCTTGGTCTGCAAATATATATTTAATATAGAAATATTTTGATTTTCTTGACTAAATTTGACCAGTAAAAGGTTAATCAAACATTCTTCATATTAAGCCTTTTACACTCAAGTCGACCAAAAACTACATCTGCAGTGGTCTTGAGAAAAATGTCCATTTGCAGACCATGAGAAAAACGTTTTTGAAAATTGACCGCTGGAATGACTGACTCGATAACCGAGCCAGTCATTCCAGTGGTCAATTTTCAAAGGTACTCCTCTTTACCTGCAGACAGACATACAATAAGGAAATATTTGGATTTTCTTGACCAAATTTGACCAGAAAAGGGTTAAAAAGTGTAGGAAATCACGAATAGGGCGTCTCTGAGTCAACTGCCTGATAATGGAGCTTTCTGGTTTTAGCTAAGCTAACTCTTCTTGGTCTGCAAATGGATATTTTCAAGGTGAAAATTGAGAGAATTTCTTGAAAAATTTTGAGAGTTTAAAAGGGTTAACAATACTATACAAATATTGGAATGGTTGACCTACATTGGCATTGTTTGATTAGAGATAAAACTTAATATATACATGTACAGGTATAAGAATTCAGCGCTAATGCGTCTATAGATGTGACATTTAATATTCAAATGTCCGGTTATAAAAAATCTTATTTAAGCTGTGTATTGTCAGTCTATTACAAAATTAGGCCCCCCCCCCCCCTCCCCCGGTCAATTTAGTTTCAAAATAATTGATGGCCTACCTGTATTATAGAGTAGTTTTTCTTGAAATTTAGATTTGGCATTCAGGACTACCCATTTTAAATACATGTATTAAAAAAAGCAGGCGTAGCTTAGCTAGAAATTATGAGCGGGCATAGCTGAAAATGGATCCTTTTCTAACTACTACATATAAACATTACAGTCAGTTTATACATGAAGAGATGTGTTGCGGTAACCATGTCTATGACAGCAAAATCAATGTACATGTACACAAATAGAAAACAAACACTTTATTTATGGATCTTCACATTGGCCGACTGAGCTTATTATAGCCAGCACTTATGGCGCACTCTATGTAGGAATGATCCGAAAACCATAAAATATTGATCCGATACATCTTTACTTGGGGACCAAGGGAGATAATTCCTATGGTTTATTAATAATTATAACCGAGCCAGTCATATCAGTGATAAATTTTCAAAATTTGTTTTCTCTTGGCCTGAAAATGGACATTAAATCGGCAGATTTTTACATTTTCTTGACCAAGCTTGACTATTAACGGGTTAAAGAATATTTGTTTTCAGTCCATGAGACTTTTTTAGAATTTACCACAGGAATATCTGGCCCGATATTCCAATGTTAAAAAATAGTCTTCTCTTGACCTGCCAATGGACAGTCAATAGGTTAACATTTTGAGGATCTTGACCAACCATAGCAATTAAATAGCTATGCTAATTTTTAGCTTGACTTTATACCAAGTAAAACAAGCTACATGTATTGTGATGCACGCTGCCCATCGTCGGCGGCGGTCAGGTGGTGCCATCGTCCATCGTAGTCGTCAAATTTGCGTTTAGCTCAATTTTTATATTTACATGTATATCTAATGTTTGTTAAGTCATACTCAACCTAAACTTGGACACCTGCTTCCTTATAAAGATGTGGCATCACACAATGGCCTTGGTATCAAAGGGTCAAAGGTCAAGGTCACTGTGACCGTGGTAAAAACCTAGTTTTTTTCACCATTAACATTTTCCGTTTAGCTCAACTTTTCTGATTAGATCTCATGCTTAGTTAATTATACTGGACCCAAACTTGGACACATGCTCCCTTATAATGGTGCGACATCACACATTGACAAACGGTCAAAGGTTAAGTTCACTGCGCAATTAGTAAAACCCTTGTATATTTCAACATTAACATTTTCCATTTTGCTCAACTTAGCAGTTTATATCTAATCTTTGGCTAAGCATACTGGACCCAAGCTTGTACACATGCTACCTTATAATGACAGAGCATCACACAATAACTTTGGGGTCAAAGGGCAAGGTCATTGTGACCTGGTAAAAACTTTTTTCAACGTTAACATTTTCAGTTTAGCTCAACTTATCAGTTCATGTCTCAGCTGTGGTTAATCATACTGGACTCAAACTTGGGGAACTTCTTCCATACGATGAGGGGTCTTCACATAATGATGTTGGGGTCAAAAGCTCCAAGATCACGGGCACTGGGACATTGGTAAAAATGTTGGTTTTTCAATATTAACATTTTGCAATTAGCTCTTAACAGTTCATCTCTCATCTTTGGTTAAGTATACCGAACCCAACAATGGACATATACTTCCTTATATTTTGAAGGCATCACACAATGATGTTGGAGTCAAAAGGGCAAAGGTGAAGGTTATTGTGAAATTGGTAAAAAAAATGGGTTTTTTCTAACATTAACATTTTGTGTTTGCCTCAACTTAACAGTTCATATCTCATGTTTGCTTAAAACTTACCCCCTACGAAAAAGTTTACTTTGCGGATAACTAGCCGCTAGTTAGAGGCTAGTTTGCAGCAAAGGAAATTTTGAGTGACAGGACTTAACATGGCCTGGCGACTAGATGTTAACCTGCCGCTAAATGGTGGCAAAATTATAACTGAGTGGCTGATTTGCAGCAGAGTATGTAATTTGCCACAAACTGAGCAGCTGGTTAACATGAATGACTCTGTTTCTCAAAAACTGAGCGGCTGTTTAACATGAAGGACTCTGTTTCTCACAAACTGAGTGGCTGGTTACCATGAAGGACTCTGTTTCTCACAAACTGTGTGGCTGGTTAACATGAAGAACTCTGTTTCTCAAAATCTGAGCAGCTGGTTAACATGAAGGACTCTGTTTCTCACGAACTGAGTGGCTGGTTAAGATGAAGGACTCTGTTTCTCACAAAATGAGCGGCTGGTTAGCATGACAGACTGTTACAAAGACTATATTTTCCCACCTAAATTTGAAAGAAAGGTCAAAGCCTCTTTCCGGCAGAGTGTCTGCTATTTGCAATGGTCTTGTTGAGTTAATTTGGTGTAAATATATTTTGATCTCAAGCTTGTTTCAGTGAACAATGTGGTTATTAGTAAGTATATATTATTGTTGAATAAGTGGATAGATACATGTAGCAAATTGCTGTGCTGCAATGCAAGCAGATGTTTCTTTAACAAGTTTCTGACAGTAAAGTTGATTATTTTATCATGGTATATGAGTAATAGATCTGTCATATTGGACATAATTTAATTGAAGCATTTAGAAACCTGTTGTCAGTCAATGCTATGTATACCACATATGGTTGTAGCATAAGGAAGATAAAGTGTTGGACCACTAGTAAGTTAGCACAGTTATTTATGTGCTTTAGAATGAATATACATGCATTTATACTGATCTAGTTTAACAGGAAGAAGTAATGACATGAATGGTAGCCATTTTTTTCTTCAAATGGTAAGAGTAGCGCAAACTGAGCGGCTGGTTAGCGCCAAACTGAGAGGGTTGGTTAGCGGCAAACTGAGTGGCTGGTTAGCGGCAAACTGAGCGGCTGGTTAGCAGCAGACTGAATCCTTCTTAACTTCAGATTTTATGTTGTCGCTACTTAGCGGCTAACTAATTTGCATGGTAAAATGTTAACCACCCGCTACTTATCGTCTAACCAGCAGCAGCACTTAGCGCTAGGACCATTTTTTTCATAGGGGGGGCCTACATTCAGGGTTCATACACCTTGGGCAAAATAAAGTTCCATACCTTTTCCAGACTTATATTTCAAAATTCTAGACCCATTATTAGCTCTTGCTTGAGAAAGTGAGCTTATGCCATGGTGACCGGTCGTCAAATCGTGTTTTCTTCTTAACAGTTAGACCGATTTCAGCCAAATTCGGCTGAAAGGATGCTATGCTGGTACCATCCAGACATTTATTTTCACAATTCTGATTGGTAAATTTTTTGGGTGAAAATCTTACATTTTATTAAGAATTTACCAGAAATTGCCAAAATGCTACTCCTTAAGCTACTCACATATTTCATCCAAATTTGGCTAAACCGACTCTATGGTGGTAGGTTCTAGAACTTCTATTCAGAATTTTGATTGATCAATTTTTTGGGTGAAAATCTGAGTTTTTATGACAAATCTACCGCGAATGGTCAAAATTCTACTACGACTTAGCTGCTCGACATAGTTCATCTAAATCTGACTAGATGGATTCTATGGCGGTAGGCTCTAGAAATTATATTCAGAATTTTGATTGATCAATTTTTGGGATGAAATTTTTTTTTAAATGTACCAGAAATTGTCAAAATGTTACTCCTCCATATCTACTTGACATATTTCAACCAAATTTGGTTAGACCTATTCTATGGTAGTAGATTTTAGAGCATCCATTCAGAATTTTGACTGACAAATCTACAGGAAATTGTCAAAATGCTACGGGTATACAGCTTGTATACAGAATTTTGATTGGTCAATTTTTCCAGTGGCCATCGTATTTAATGTAAAGAATCATGTATATATTTAAATGCAAATGTTTCAAATGCTAATGTTTCAGGTGGATCATCACAGGCCCCTGGGTCTCCTCAAGAGGCCCTCTTGTTACTATTAGTTAATAATTAGTGGCTAATGCTAAACAGAATATTAATATACATGTACCTACCGCCAACTACACACACCGAAAAGGATTTTGATTATTTTTTATACATTGTTGTCTTACCTAGTAACTGAGCAACTCTCCCCAGTCCCCATCTCAACATATTCTACCAACCACCTTGCGCTAACCATAAACTTTATTCAAAAATTTTCTTTTCTCATTTTGTTCTCATAGTTCATTTGCAGACTTTGAGATGAGGATTTCTTGACAATTTATTACTAGAATAAGAGGCTCATTAACCGTATCTGTTATTCTTGTGATAAATGTTTAAAAATAGTCTTGTTAGGGAAGACAGATTTTGAAAGTTTACCACTGAAATGCCTGGCGCGCTCAACAGTTAATATCTTTACAGCGTTGAGTTTGCCGCCTGCTTACCCCAGAACCCCTACCCATGCAAAGGAAACAAAAAGGCAGTTGTCTCAGAAGACTATTTCGAAAATTTACTACTCTAATGACTGGCACAGTTAATCAGCCAGTCATTCCAATGGTAAATTTTCAAAAATAGTCTACTTCATGCATACACATAGGTGACATACGCACACACCAAATATTTGGTGCATACTTGCAGTAAAGTGTGATGTGTGAATGTAGTTGCATTTTGCCATGAATTTTTTAATTAAATTTATAACAAATGTAATTGCATTTCCGCAGATGATATTTTCATGACAGCTGTCGAAATTCAAATGCAGGCCTGCCTACCCCCGATAAGCTCAATCAGTAGTTTCCAATGGGAAAACCATGATTTTCAGTAGTTTCACTATGTCAATCAGTAATGGTTTTTCAGTAGTTTTCAGAGTCTTTCAGTAATTCAGTAATCACTTTTAGCACAATTAAAAAGCATGAAAATTTAATTCTTTAAACTTTTAAGACTCATATCAGCCAAAAACAGTTTCTACAGTGGTCTTGAGAAATGTAAATTTGCATGCCAAGAGAAAACTATTTTTGAACTTTTACCACTGGAATGACTGACTTAATAACTGAACCAGTCATTTTGGTGGTAAATTTTCAAAAACTATTCAATGATTGAAATTCATGAAAGAATCAATTTTACAATTGCTATATTCAGAGACATATTACTGAAGCGTGATAAATTCCCTGTATATAGGTTTGTATGTTGATATGGTTAACAAATGCAGTTTAGAGATGAGAGTCTAGAGGTCACCGGGACCCAATATTAACTTGCCGAATAAACACTTTCGTCGCACTAACAGTGGGATTTTGCAAGACTAGTGAGATTTCGTGTTTGTTAGCATTTTATGAGAAAATGACCATTTCAAGACTTATATAATTGCCGATATTTTAATTTTCCATACATTTTCCATACATTGCCATTGTAGAAACACTAAATATTGAATTTTCCATACATTTTCCATACATTGCCATTGTAGTAACACTAAATATTGAATTTTCCATACATTTTCCATACATTGCCATTGTAGTAACACTAAATATTGAATTTTCCATACTTTTTCCATACATTGCCATTGTAGTAACACTAAATATTGAATTTTCCATACTTTTTCCATACATTGCCATCGTAGTAACACTAAATATAGAATTTTCCATACATTGCCATTGTAGTAACACTAAATATTGAATTTTCCATACATTGCCATTGTAGTAACACTAAATATTGAATTTTCCATACATTTTCCATACATTGCCATTGTAGTAACACTAAATATAGAATTTTCCATACTTTTTCCATACATTGCCATTGTAGTAACACTAAATATTGAATTTTCCATACATTTTCCATACATTGCCATTGTAGTAACACTAAATATTGAATTTTCCATACTTTTTCCATACATTGCCATTGTAGTAACACTAAATATTGAATTTTCCATACTTTTTCCATACATTGCCATCGTAGTAACACTAAATATAGAATTTTCCATACTTTTTCCATACATTGCCATTGTAGTAACACTAAATATTGAATTTTCCATACATTTTCCATACATTGCCATTGTAGTAATACTAAATATTGAATTTTCCATACTTTTTCCATACATTGCCATCGTAGTAACACTAAATATAGAATTTTCCATACCTTTTCCATACATTGCCATTGTAGTGACACTAAATATTGAATTTTCCATACATTGCCGTTGTAGTAACACTAAATATTGAATTTTCCATACTTTTTCCATACATTGCCATTGTAGTAACACTAAATATAGAATTTTCCATACTTTTTCCAGACTTCCATACATATACAACCCTGTACATTGTAGACACAAACCTGGACACATACTTCTTTATACGGCGTGTGCACAATGACCCTTGGGCTAAACTGTCAAATGTCAATATTATTAGCTCACCTGGCCTGAAAGGCCAAGTGAGCTTATACCATGACGGCCATCCGTCGTCCCTCATCTGCCCGTCTGTCCATCCATCAAATCGCTTTTTCTCCTTAACGGTTTGACCGATTTCAACCAAATTTGGCTGGCTTGATCCTAAGCTGGTACCCTCCAAAGAATTTTTTCAGAATTTTGATTGATTAGTTTTTTGGATGAAAATCTGAGATTTTATGAAAAATCTACCGGAAATGGTCAAAATGCTACTCCTTAGCTGCTTGAAATATTTCAACCAAATTTGACTAGACGCATTGTATGGTGGTAGACTCTAGAAAATCTTTTCCGAATTTTGATTGATCAATTTTTTGGGTGAAAATGAAAAATCTAGCGGAAATGGTCAAAACGCTACGCCTCTTGAGCTGCTTGACATATTTCGACCAAATTTAACAAGATGCATTCTATGGTGGTAGACTGTAACACAGCTTTTCAGAATTTTGATTGATCAATTTTTTGGGTGAAAATCTGAGATTTTATGAAAAATCTACTGGAAACGGTTAAAATTCCTTAGCTGCTTGACATATTTCAACCAAATTTGACTAGATGCAGTCTATGGTGGTAGGCTCTAGAACTTGTATTCAGAATTTTGATTGATCAATTTTTTGGGTGAAAATCTGAGATTTTAGAGGCTCTAGAACTTCTATTCAGAGTTTTGATTGGTCAATTTTTTGGGTGAAAATCTGAGATTTTGTGAAAAATCTACCAGAAATGGTCAAAATGCTGTTCCTCCTTAGCTGCTTGACGTATTTCAACCAAATTTGACTAGATGCATTCGATGGTGGTAGACTGTAACACAGTTTTTCAGAATTTTGATTGATCAATTTTTTGGGTGAAAATCTGAGATTTTATGAAAAATCTACTGGAAAGAGTTAAAATGCTACTCTTCCTTAGCTACTTGACATATTTCAACCAAATTTGACTAGATGCAGTCTATGGTGGTAGGCTCTAGAACGTCTATTCAAAATTTTGATTGATCAATTTTTTTGTAAAAAATTTCCGGAAATTGTCAAAGCGCTACTCATTAACCGCTTGGTGGATTTCAACCTAGTTTAGCTGAAACGACCCTATGGATGTAGGTTTCAGAACTTGTATACAGAATTTTGATTGGTAAATTTCTTTGTGAAAATCTTTAATTTTAAGGACCCTATGTCGGCAGGCTTCAGATCTAGTATGCAGAATTTTGATTGGTCAATTTTTGGGTGGCCATCTTGGATTTTCCAAAAGTGTTGTTAAATTAGTTAAAAGCCTACACCTCATTAACCGCTTGGCAGATTTCAATCAATCTCATCAGGAAGGACCATAGGTGGGTAGGCTTCAGAGCATATATACAGAATTTTGATTGTTCAATTCTTTTGGTGGCCATCTTAGATTTCCGAAAATTATCCGCCATGTCTTTAAATGCAATTGGTTCAAATGCTAATGGTCCAGGTGAGCGCCACAGGCCCTTGGGCCTCTTGTTGTAATACTGCATTTCGTAAATAACTGTATTTTCAGCATTGAACATTTTCCGTTTAGTTCAACTTAATAGTAGTTCATACATGTATCTCATGTTTGATTAGTCAATACTGAACCGAAAACCGTTTTAGCTCGAGTTTATGACGTAAAACAAGCTATTGCGATACCCTGCACATCATCCGGCTCCGGCGGCCAATTTGCGTTGTGCTCAACTTTTCTGTTTATATCTCATTGTTTGGTTAATCATACTGGACCTAAGCTTGGGTGCATGCTTCCTTATAATGACACGCCATCACACAATGACCTTGAGGTCAAAAGGTCATGGTCGCTGTGACTTTGGTTAAAA
The DNA here is from genome assembly GCA_034401795.1 of Chaetoderma sp. LZ-2023a. NCBI lineage: Eukaryota > Metazoa > Mollusca > Caudofoveata > Chaetodermatida > Chaetodermatidae > Chaetoderma > Chaetoderma sp. LZ-2023a. Next base: position 121,070,304 of record CM067360.1, read on the forward strand.
AAATTTCAACTTCAACATTTTCCATTTAGCTCAAGGTTTCTGTTTATATGTCATGTTTGGTTAATAATTTACTGGTAACTGATAGGCCTTGCTGCTTTTGCATTCAGAAGCTTTCCGTCATGTTTTTAATTTAAAAATAAGTGGCTGAAGTTAATGGATGAATCCAGTTTTAACTTGAACCCGCCTTTTAGTTATGCTGGATGATAGTAGTAAATGTTCTCAGTCTCTATATGAAACACAGAAGAGGAACCATGTAGAAACAGGAATCAACATGGCTGCTGACATCTTTCTGTTAGGTTGATCAGTTACAGTCAACACACGCCTACAATAGAATGAATCAAAATCGGTTCCATGTTCCCGTTTATGTTATGACTATATACACTATTCATTGGTTAGGCTGACGAACTACAGCCTGGTTCTCATTGTCACAAAACATGATTGTTGTGATTGAACATGTGATTGGTGTGAAAGGATGATTGTCACAAAACATGATTGTTGTGAAATGGTTTAATGCTATTCTAATTGTCACAAAAACTGATTGTTGTGATTGAGAATGTGATTGCTGTGGAACTATATACATCTAATTACACAGTTCTGTATTCTTGTTTACAGTCTACAGTTTTGTAGCACTTCCAAAAGTCTTCTTGCCGATGCACCACGTTTGGTTAAGGCATACGCAATCTGTTCCTTTGCCTCCACCCAAAACACCTTTATCCCTTGCTCTTGAACCATTTCTTTGATGCTTGCAACATCAACTCTTAGATGTCTATCAGTGATGATTTTAAATATGTACAGTGTATCTTTCAGTGAAACATTGTCTGTATAGGAGTCAACTGGTGGAAGAGTAGATAATCTGAATACTTCTTGGACAAGCGCTGAGATAAGAAATCCTACATCAGCCACCTCACTCAATGCCAGAGTTTCTGATGCCAGTGGACTCTTCGTTAGCCTGTTCAATTTCTATGATTGCCAGCTTATTGGAACAATAGGATCATTTCCTCCTTTCAGAAAGACAATGAAGGCACCTTGCAATGACCCATCCCAGAGACTCGCATATACATGTATAGCATCTGACTTAAGTTATAACACTAAACTGACTGGGATCTCCAAGATTTGGAAACCTTATGTCCACTTTCTGTGATTTGAGCTAGGAAAGTGCTTTGTTTGCCTCATGGATCATCCTAATTGTTGGGTGTTTACCTAAGCTCAGGTCAGGACGTGTCTGAGTCACAACCCAGATCATTTGGCCACTCAGTCCTTTCAGTTCTTTTCTTTCCTCTTCATTAAAGCTCATCTGTCCTTCCCTGGAGAAAAGCAGATGTAATATCGATGGACTCCATATCCCAAGACATCATTGCAGAAATATAAAAAAAACAGTCGCAGACATTTTCTACTGCATGTGGGGACTCCTTCCTCTCAAATTGATTGTGTCCTCAAATCTGCGTGCCACTAACCGTGCTTTAACCTTCTTCCCATCAGAGGTAAACTTCTCGGTTATGACCCATCGAGAAGAAATTGCTGGTTGGTTTGTATTTGTAACTGCCTGAAAACCCTCATTCTGAATCATGTTGTTCAACTCTTTCTCTTTGACATCAACAACCTCTTGTGACAACTCTTGGTCCACACTCATGAATACAGCATTTGCTTCATCTGGTAGATTACTCCATGATTTCACCTGATCCAAGTTGACACACAGGCTCCTCCTCACCTGCAACATGAATGTTTATCCATTGCTGATACTTTCCCGATTGCTTTGACTGTGTACTGAGAATTCTCCTGTGCTGCCCTCCTTACTCATAACACTTTTAAATTTAACACATGAGTTTCATCTAGGTTTAACTGAATAGTCCTTAATGACATTATGTGATTATTGATACACCATCACATACAGATGAACGAGAATTGTCAATATTCTCTCTCGCTGAAATCTTTTCATTCACTACATATTCTTCTACACCTGGTTCATTATCTGACTCTACACAATTATCTTCATCCCTATCATTCACTGTACCTGGATGATCTTCTTCATCACTATCGGTTCTAACATGTTTCTTAACTGTCTCCTGCCATTTTTTCTTTCCTATCCCCTCAACTTTAGGTGATGCCTGCTGAACACCTTTTCCTAACTCTGAACTCTTCATCCTCTGTATTCTTTCACTTGACACTGCCTGTATATATAAAGTTCTCTCTTGCCTTATGTAATGTTTCCATATTCTTACGTATTATATCATTGGGAGTTGTGGGCTCCAATGCTGGACTACGGTCTATTAAAACTGTGTTGATGTTATGTCTGAAAACCAACTGATTTGGGCTGTATCCACCATGATTCTGAAGTGTTTTTTGCAGCCCAGGCCAATGCAACATCAGGCTCACACTTTACATCTAGCAACAGTTTTTCATTGTCTCTGCAAGAATTAGATTATGTCTCAACAATCTCATTATTAAATGGAGATTCGCCTGCTGTTGTATTTGTCTCGACATTAAATTTTTCATTCATCTCATGAAAGCTTTCATTTGAGAAACTGACCACCGTTATCTGTGAGAAACTTTCTGAGAGATCCAAAATATGCTATCCAAATACGATACACCTTGCATAAAATCTCATTGTGATGCTTTGTTGTTAGGAGACATCCCGCCGAGTATCTTGTAACTGAGCGAAAGTTCCATTTTTGGACACTATGATCATCCAAACAAAGGCGAGACATATGATTTTTTACCCATACACAAAACCCACTGATCCACACGACTACCTCCACTATGGCTCAGCTCACCCCTCCACCTGCAAGGATGCCAGCCCCTGTGGGCTGTTTCTCCGCCTCTGACAGGCGCATCTGCACACATACCACAGACTATGACAAAAACAGTCTCCTCTTGCTAGGCCATTTTGAAAACAGAGGATACCCCCCAGATATCCTAGCTAACTGCTGCCTGAATAAGAGCCAGACAGCAAGACTGCCAATCCCTCCTGAAACCATGTGCGAAAACTACAGTGCCACCGACACAGAACAGACCAATCTTTGTCTGTGAATACACAAGAACCGGCATCTTTTTGAAAAATACCATCAACAAATACTGGCCAATTTTGGAAACAAGCCACAGATGCAGGGTTGCTTTTCCTCAGAAGCCCCTATTTGGCTACAGGCGAAACAGAACAATCATAGTCAGAGCCAAACTCCCATCCCCCAAAGCCAACAACTGCCAAAAAATACATAGAAACCCTCTACTGCTTGCAAAACCAAGAACTGCACAATTGGCCAACAAATGGAGAAAACCCGTTCGTTCAAAAGTTCCCACACGAATCTTTCATACACCACCAAAATCATAGGCAACTGCCAAACCAGGAACATCATCTACCTTCTTACTTGTAATATCTTCCAGAAACAATACGTGGGAGAAACGCTCAGAACATTCAAAATCCGCATACAGGAACACTTACGTTCAATCCCTAATCTCCACAAAAGCGAGCGATGCGACACCCCATTAGCTAGACATTTCAACAAACCAGGGCACACAAGGAACGACATGTGCTTCAGAATCATACAGGTACTATCATCTGACCCTAACTCCACACCATAGATGAGACAAAAAGACTGACACTCGATTCACAAGCTACACACAATGGAGCCAATTGGCATTAATCTAGCAGAATAAAGGCCCCCACTTTACCGGACAGCGGTCAGATCACCAGACCACTACCCAGCATGTTGTTATCACCCTATCTTGTAGCTGAGTCAATCAAATGAAGAATCCACGATTCATTGTGAATGTATTCCTTTAGGTCCATACATACAACTTGGTTAATGTCATCAGCCAAGCCGGGTCCGGACTTGGGGATTTTCCCGGGTTCGACCCCGGGACAGGGTATGGGTATATTGTTGGCTCCGACCCAGAGTCCTGGGTTTTTTCCGGGTCCGTGTTTTTTCTGGCTTGACTTTTGGGGCTACCATCCTGGGTCTGGACTCGGATCCAGGCGGGTTCCGATCTTCTGTTATGTCAAATTTTTCTAATTTTCATCCTCTAAGTTTCGTTTTTGACTTCTGTTTTTGGTGCCATGGTTAAATTTTGCTTTAAAATGCTACTCCTCATTAACCGCTTGGCAGATTTCAATCTATATTGGCTGGAATGACCCTATGGAAGTAACCCAGCCCTACATTTTCTGAGGAACACCTCTGACTTCTATGGTTTTCCTCGGAAAGTCCTCGGGCTTCCAAGCTTTAGCTCAAATATTCCTCGACGTCAGAGAAATATTCTCGGAAATATTAAAGACCTTGGAACATAACCTTGGAATCTTATATGAAGCCCTCGGAATACCTCTGAAAAATCTGGGACATTTAAGATTCTGCTAAATTTTAGATTGGAAAATAATCAACAAGGCTCGGAAAGTGGGACTTTGCCAATTTTTACCACGGAAATTTGCACAGATATTTGACCTCCAAACAAAGAAAGAAAACTCTTGAAATAATATTTTAAGAGTTGTCTCCCATTATCCCATCTAGGTTTACAATTTAATTTGAAATTTTAATAGCATTTTAAACTTTAATGCCTTATCAACCGTAACAGATTACAAGTATTCTATCAAGCACAGCCTATCGTAAACACCACTGAATTAATTTAGGCATCTCATAATATTACATAATATTTAGTGTAGTTTAAGTGATTTGGCAATGGAAGGTGGGGTGGGTGGGTGGTTTAGAACAGCATTGGAATAGGAGTGGAGTCAGGGAAGATTGTAGATGGTAAAAAGTATTCAAATTTCTTTAGTGGTCAAGCCGGCCCAGCTGCAGTCAGGTCTTGAGGAATGGCTATAAGACTATGTTTGCAAATTTAACACCAGAATCGGTGGCTGGATGAATTATCCAGTCAATCCAGTGATAAATTTCCAAAGCTAGTCTTCTCTTGGCCTGCAAATGGACAGTCAGTAAAGTTATCCTGAAGCAATAACATTAGGAAAATATTTGAAAATTTTAATGACAATCTTCTTCTTCTGATCCGTCATTTTATTTTGATTTTTGTAGCCGCCATTATTTGGGATTCTTTTGTTCTTGCTGTTGCGCCTTTAGGTGCATACATACAGCTTGGTTAAACTCATCAGCCAGAGGTAGACCAACAACTGGCCACAATGGCTGACATTTAAATTATTCAATATTTCGTAAGAGTCACAGCATTCCTTGATAATCTAAAAATTCTTCATACTCAAAGTTCTTACTCGCTTTCACTAGCCTACATAGTTTTTCTTTGGATGCATGCGAGAACTGTCTATGCAGCTTCACCGCCTTTTTCATCTTATCACTACCCGACAAACATGACAGAGCTTGAATATGAACAGTGCGTAGCACAATAGAGTTTGCTGTGTTAGAGTGAAGCAACAAATTAGTAAGCGGTAAACAATAATGTCCTGAAGATGTACACTGCAGTTGTTATTACACCACAAACATCTGTACCATTCAATCACTACTTGCTAAATCAGACCCTCTGCATTTAGCACCAGAAAAAGATTTGTATTCTTGCTTAACATGCCCTTTAGTGCATATACCATAATCATTCGACCCTACACCAGGCTTCTGGTAGGGAAGACTCCCACCATACATCCTGTAAGAGACTGGCACCAGTCTGCTTACACTCTTCTATGACCTAAGTCATTGCGCATGGGTGCGCCTGCGCAGAGGTGCCCAAAGGCAACATAGATTCACTTTCAAATTTTTCTGCAAGTTTGAAGGTGTGTTCATCAGTTAAAGACATTTTTTCGTACTATGTTTGTAAAGACCCAAGTGTAAAGGAGTTTCTCAACAGCCATCATGCCCAACATGAAGTCTTTGTTACCCAAGTTATGATTTTTGATCACCTTATTGTATAGGATTATTATATAGGATTTTTAAATCTCACTCAATGTTTGAGATATTTCATTTTCTATTTTCCCGCTTGTTCAAGTCATGTGTTTTGCTTTGTTTTTTCACTTGACGCTTGATTTAGAGCTTGTTTGCTTCAACTTTTTATTATTTCTTCGTTTTTTGGATCCCGTTAAATCCTGGGAGATGGTTAAGGGCTGTTATTGATTCTCACCCCTCCCATACTACACAACCTGTTCTTGCCTTCGTGCAAGCTATTTCAAGATAATCCAAGGTAGCATAAGTAAATCTACAAATTCTAGGATATCCAGGTAGCTTGGATTCTTTTATGTCTGACAAAACAAAGTTCTAGAAAATCCAAGCTAGCTTGCATTCTGTCAAATCAGAAAAGTCCAAGCAAATCCAAGAAGATTGCACTTTTTCATGATGATATTCCTAGAAAATCCCAGCTAGCTTGAATTCTGAGAGGTGGGATTTTCAAGATGTTCAAGCCACTACATAAAGTCCAAGCTAATTCAAGGAAATCCAAGGGTTGAACAATTTTCCAATAGCTTGGATATTCAAGAAAATCCAAGCTAATCCAAGTCAACTTGCATTTTATTACGGGTAGCGATGTGTGTTATGTGTAAGGGGTGGCCGGTGGCTACATTGAATTTATTTTTCAAAGAGTTTATTACTAAAGAGTCAGTGGCCTCTGATCGTTCCCCCTCTGTTGCTTCCAAAGGGCAGGTTGTTTCCTTCTCTAATCCTACCGTTACTGCTCCTAAAGCAACAGAAGGTAGTTTTCAGACAACATTGTTATTACGCCCCGAATCTCATTCTTGACACCATTTGCTTCCATCATACCTTTAGTGTTCCCAACACATGTTGGAAATCTAACTAATATGGTAGAGTTCACCTCAATCCCATCACTACGCCGAAAGTTAGTGTCTGATGTCAAAGTCTCGAGTGAATTTCTATCACCTTTATCTAACATTTCCATAAATATTTCTTAAACCATGTTTCTCCAGTCACAATTTTAGTACAAGCACTATCTAATACTGCCATCCCTAAAGTCTCTTTAATGATAGCAGACATAGCTCAATTTGGCTTCGAATTAAACAAGGTGATGTGAACTTCGTTGGTAGAACTCTGCTTCCGAGGATGAAGATAATTTTTTAATAAATGCATTGTTGAATCACAATTGAAACACTTTAAAACTTTATAATCCTTGTCAAAAGGATTGGAATTATTGGAGTCTTTGTTCACAGTAGATCTGTACTTACTCATAGTAAATGTTCCTTGTAGGGATGTTCGATTATGGAAATAAATAATCAATTATGATGTCTGGAAAATAATCGATTTAGTCGGATAATCGATTATTTAATCTTGGAACTTTGGAAGTAGCGGCAACGTAGTGAGAGAATGAGGGAAGGAGGGAGGGGGGATCAGGGAGGGAATGATGGAGGGAGGAAGGGAGGGAGAGAGCGGAGCGCATAGTGTTCTTAAAATTAATAATAATAAATAAATAAACAAATAAAAATGCTATAAAAATAGCAGAATACGCAATTTCGTAAATTGGTTGCTAATATGTTTAGATTACCTCAACTAAGTAGACCTATGAAAAGACCGCAAGAAGTTCAATAGGACAGGCTATATCAAGCAGTCCTCTGGTTGGCTGAACATGAGTAACAACCAAGCCCAGTATACTGAAGTCAATTTGGAATCCATTGTTAACTTGTTCCCATTGGTTAATGGTCTTAAGAAACCGGCGCGTATGCCCAGATTTTCAAGCCAGTAAAAAGGCACCAATTTAATTTTAACGTTAGAGAGATTAACTTTTAATTATATCTACGATGTTTCCCTATTTTCCAGCATTGGAAAAGTTTGATATTTTGAAAAGCATTTGACTTCGCGTGGAACAACAGCTGTAAGTCAAATTAGTTACAAAACAATCGGCAAAATTTATGAAAATTTGGATCGAAAGTTTTTAAATTTACTATGAAATCAATTTTGTGCATGTTTACGCGAAATGGCCATATTATCTTTATTTGTATTATGATATAGATTTCGCCCATCGTGCCTATCTATGACGTCTCCATATTTTCCAGGATTAGAAAAGTTGAATATTTCGAAAATCATTTGATTGCAAGTTGTTGCTGACTTAGGCAGCAACAGTTTTACATGTAAGTCAAATTAATTCCAAAACAATTGTCAGAATTTGTGAAAATTGGCATCGAAATTGTGTGACTTTACTAAGAAAACAGTGATTCATTTTTTTTGTTTTTCGCAAAATGGTCAGCAACACTTCAGCCTACAGCCTTCAGAGCAGGATATTAAACACTATTAATCAAATGTTTCCGATCACTGGCGTATCAAGCAATTACTTATATAAACATTCACGTGCCTGGATTATGACTCGGGAGGTGTCGCTGGATTGAACGCTTGGAATAGATGTTTATACTACTACCTTGCTAGAGCAATCAAACCACTGATGCATAAGCTGTATTACAAAACACTAAATTAAGCTCCTCAGGTGTAAGTTCATGAACACACTCATGGAAGCGTCACATCAATGTCAAATATACTCCAGGCCCCTACTTCGTCTCATCCTGGTTCTGTACAGTTGCCATACTTTCAAATCATTACACCATTCAATGGAGCTATCCTCACCTTCCAAGATTGGGGGCATGCTTAGCTCCTGGGCTGCCATCGCTGTTTGGATACAACCGGTCACATTGCCTCTCTTTTCGAACAGAACTGTATAGTCGCACACTGTGTCAAAACCACTACGACTGTATGCTGGATGATAGTAGTAAACGCCCTCAGTCTCTATCTGAAGCACTCACAAGAGGAACCATGTAGCAACAGGCATCAACACTGCCCCCATCTCTAGCTATATGCTCCACCCATGATTTGCCTGTGTTGGGATCGATCAAAGTCTGAAGTTGTTCAATCTCAATTTCCAGAAAACAATACAGGTAAGCTGTTGAATATTTTGAAACTGATTTTAATGGGTTATAACAGCAACAGCACCCAGTCAAGTTAGTTTGACTGACTATTAAGATTTTCTGATGGATGTAGATATGCCGTTCATGACATCTTTCAATTGTGAGGTCTGTCTATATGTGGCGTAATTGATTATGATGTAATATACTTGATCGACAGATTGGATTCCTCTATTGATTAAACCTTTTCTTGTAAAGCCAGCCAATTAATGGCCTCTGCTATGGTCTTTGGAAATGTCTATTTGCCGACCAAGGGAAGACTATTTTTGAAATTTTACCCATTGAATGGCTGGCTCGATAAATAATTCAGTCAGCCGCCAGTTATTCCAGTGTGAAATTTCCAAAAATTGTATTTTCTTAACCTCTCATGCCTTTGAATAGAAATTCACTAAGCGAAAATTTGGATATGCATGACCAATCATTAATAATGGATTTCTTATATATTTTTCTTTCACATGCACCAGGGAGCAAATGAATGAAGCCGCATGGAAAACAGCACAGGCAAGTCTCGTTCCATGTGAAAACTGTGGCCGGACATTCGCACCTGAGCGCTTACCTGTACACCAGAGAGGGTGCCGCCCATCCGGCGTTATCCGACCACGTACAGCGACTCTGGGTCCAGCACCCAGTAATGCAAAAGAACAGGTACATGTAACATCATTATATTAAAAGCACAGGATTATATACTGAACGTACTAAATGATTGCACAGAGAGACATGCACAGCGGGAGAATGTGCAAATCAAGAATTGTTAGAAGTATAATATTTGATAGCTTTAAAGGAAATCTTACCTTATCTTATACTCATCATTCAGGTGATAGAATTTGCCACCCATATTCCATCTGTGCCATTTTAGCTTTTTATCATGCCGACAGCGAGAGATATTCATGCTTTAGTATCTAAATGTTGATACATTTCTACAGCCAACAATGGCTGTCATGATTTACTTTTCAACCAATTAGAAAAACCCTAGCGTGTCTGTGTTAGGACGTTTTTTGCTGGGTTACTGGGGATTAGGTCATTGGCGTGGGTGGAATGATATCAAGTTTATCAACTGCTCGAGCCCAGCAATTGTTGTTTTATATGTAACCAGTCGACCGTGACATTGTAATTACTGTTTTGACAGTTCTCGTAATATAACCATATATGTTATCACGTCGTTGTTTGTTTGTACAACTCAAGGGCTATAAAAGCTAATTAAATAACAGCACAGGGGGTTTAATATCTGTAACAGAAGAATCATGAAAACACTTGTAGAATTAGACGTTTCTTGTTCAATACCAAACAGTGAAGACATTTACAAATATACATATCCATTATAATTCATACCAACTAGTAATCAACTGTATCACCATTCAGTTTATAATATCTAACATTCTATTTATCCATATTGATTCGAGTGATGTTCATGGAGGACCATAGTGAGTGGGCTGGGAGGAAGAGTCACGTGCAGTAGTAGTAGTAGTAGTAGTAGTAGTAGTAGTAGCGGTAGCGGCAGCAGTAGTGGTAGCATAGCCATGGCAGCATGGTGGTGTCAGCATAATGGTGGCAGAATAGTAGTCTTCTTCTTTTCGTTCGCTAATCATACCGCCAGTCCTGTAAGTGACTATCGACATGATCATAAGCGTTAAGCGCGTGGATCCATGGTTTATTAGAGTGCGCCATGCGGCCTGGAACCTCTGTCTTCAGCACTCGAGGTTTCTGTCATGGGTACCTCACCCTTACCTCCTTTAGTCACCTCTTACGACATGCAGAGGATACTGAAGGTGTATTCTAAGCCCCACCTACAGGGCAAGCAGAATAGCAGTGACAGTATAGCGTTATATGTATCACTGAAGTACTCCCTAAATACCAAGATCCCAGCACAAGCATCAAATTAAGCGAACTGCACCTAGATAACTATGATTTATTTCTTAATATTAACCCAGCTAGGGGCATTGCCATCTACAGCTACAAACTACTACAAGCCCAACCCTGTGCGACACTAAGTGACGGTTCTTTCAAGGAGTCAGTTTGGTGTACATGGACTACCCAGAATAAAGAAAATGTTTTAGCAGGATGTATCTATAGGAGTCCCAACAGTGATAGAGACAATAATTTAAACCTCATGACCCTACTAAACAACTAGTAAACTAAAACCAGACCACATTTTTATTACAGGAGACTTTAACTTCCCAGATATCAACTGGTCTTCTGGTCTCTCATGCACCCATGATAGTGACAACTTTATCAATACCATAAGAAACCATTTTCTCCACCAGTTGGTATTAAAATCATCAAGACACAGGATAAACCAGAAATCAAATATCTTAGATCTCATTTTGGGAAACCGTACACAAATTTTAAATGACATATTTCATCTAGCCCTGTTAGGAAAAAGCAATCACGATGTCTTACAAATAAACCTTCACGCCTATATATTTAATGTTTCAATTGAATCAAATTTGCCCAAACTTTTGCTGAATAAAGGTAGGTACAATAACATGCGCAGGGAAGTCAGCAATATTGACTGGACAAACATGCAGGAACTTTATACACCAGAAGCATGGAACCTTATGTACAACATCTTAACCACAATGCTAAATCAACACACCTAGGGCTGTTATTACACCACAAAAACATCCATTACCGTTCAATCACTACTTGCTAAATCAATTATCTGCATTTAGCTATCAGAATAAGATCTTTATGCCTGCATACACACCTCCCCATTCCTATTCCTATTAATATGGACCCTCAACCAGGCTACTGGTTAAGTCCATCTCCAGCAAACTGACAGCTATAGACTGGCACCAGTCTATACTCACCCCATAGTGACACTTGTCACTATGCGCGCCATGCGCATTGGAGCCCAAATAGGAAACAGATTCACTTTTCAATTATTCTGCTTGCAGAACAACTGCTTAAAATATTCGTCTAAGTTTTTTGTGCTTTGCGCTGTGTCAGCTTACACTTGAAGGACTTCCTCATGCTAAGATATGCCTATTATGAAGTCTATCTTCCCAAAATTATGTTTTTGGAACTATTTCGTGGTTATATTGAACTTTATAACCATGTATATAGATGTTACCGGTTTTCGTGGGTTTCATTTTCATGGTAACAACTTTAACATGCCTAAGTCATCATCATATAAAACACTCTATTACTCCAGTGAACCCTTAATCACTTTCAGTTAAAAGAAAAAATAGTGCGTTCTCGTTTCGTGGTAACTTAATTACTATGCCTATATCTTCAGCATCATATTAATTCTGTAGCATTTAACCAAGAGCCCTTATCAATTTACCTCTAGTGCATTATAAGGATTATCATTTATCCCTGTGCAAGTTTGTTTTCTTGTCGGTAGGGATTTTGATTTCTAATTTGAACTTTCCCGCCTTTTTAGAAGTTCATTTTATGTTTCTAGTCTTCATTTATGATTTTCTAAGTGGTATGCTTCATTTTTACGCTTTTTTCGTTTTTAGGAGTCCGCTAAAGATATCTTCTGCTATTAAGGAAGCTAAGAAACAGGATGTTTCTTCAAGTTCTGACAATAGCCCGAAGGCTAGCGGGTGTTCCCGCAAATGGGGGAAACCGATCCCTCTAACCGCCATGCAGGTTAAGAAATCTCCTAAGCAGAAGTCTAGAGCGACAAAGCTCTCGAAGGTGGGCTCGTGTAGTGCACCGGGTAAAACCCACATAAGACTTGAGGGTGACAGGCATAACCCACAAGCCGTGGTGGCGGAGGCTGAGGCTGATGTCCATAAGCCTGGTACTTATGCTAATGCCAATTTTCAATAAGAAAAAGAAATCTAAGAAGAAGTCTAGGCGACTAAGCTCTCGAAGGTGGGCTCGTGTAGTGCACCGGGTCAAACCAACCTAAGACTTGAGGGTGACGGGCATAACCCACAAGCAGTGTTGGCGGAGGCTGAGGCTGACGTCCATAAGGCTGGACTTTATGCAAATGCAAATTTTTCGATTGTGCCGGTCGTCAAGGTTCTTTCTAGATCACCCATTGCCAAGAATTCGATTTCTAGTCTTGCTAGTTCTTCCGGTTCCGTTGTGGTGGACTCGGGTACTCTGGACTTGGGTTTACTTCCTTTTTCCGTTTTAACTTCCGGTTTAGCAAGACATCCAGGTCTTCAGGATCCGGTTCTTTCTTCTCTGGTGTCCGTTTCCGGTAGGACTTCCAGTTTGGCAGGAAATCCAGGTCGTTAAGATCCGGTTATTACTTCCGTTCCATCCGTTTCCGGTATGTGTTCCGTTTTTGTAGGACATCCGGGTCTTCAAGATCCAGTTCCTAGTTCCGTTTCCGGTTTTAGCAGCGCTTCCAGTGATGCCGGATATCCGGGGTCTGTGGACTCCTATTATTTTTTGTCTTCCGGTAGAAGCGCTTCCGCTTCCGGTTTGGATTCCTGTCTGTACACTTCCGCTTCTGTTTCTAGAGGTGTACTTCCGGTTCGTTCAGACTCGGATAGACTTCCGTCCTCTGGACAGGTGTTACTTCCATTTTCTGGATCTACCTCAGTTTTTTCCGTATCCGGTCTGACTTCCGGTTTTGCGTATTTCCGGTTCCTTTGTTTATTCTGTTTTTTTACTGTACATCTGGGTTCAGTTTCCGGTTGTCTCTTCCAGTTTGCGCATTTCAGTTTCCTATTTTTTCACTTCCGGATTCGTACATCCGGGGATAGGGTCCTTACCAGTTTCATGGTGTTCTATGATTAACTTCCGGTTCTGTTTTCCTTTTTTGGATTTCTGGTGATAGCTCTTACTGAGATTCCAGGTTAGTTTTATTTCAGTAAGTGCTTTTAAAAATCGGAATGTTTAATTGCTGAAAATATTAATTCCAAGACATTGCCAGTCTTGAAGTCTCTCTTGAAATTGTAGATATTCAGCATTTATTCTTTTATCAGTGAAACATTTCAACGTAATTAAAGACTCTTCCGACTGGTTGCCGGATGGGTTTTTTGTTGCAGTCAATAAGTCAGTCTGTATTCTACGCCTGTCTAGATGTCGCAATTAAAATTAGTTTTTAATTTCATCCAACTTTAGATGGCCAGTTGTCTTCGGGCCGTTCAGCCTTTTTTCGCGCTCTTTTTTCCTCTTATGTCGGCAGGTTGACATATTTATTTTATTTTATAAAGGAGCTATTTTCTTGAAGAAAATCCCCGTTTCTAGCGTAATTCTTAGTCTAATTATAACAGGCGCTGAAAGGGATAGTTTCAGTAGTGGATTTATAGGGAAGAGAATGGCTCTAAGATTAATGATTACAAGAGCTAGAAATCGCTGAGAATAGAGAAATAAGATTATGGTGAGGGAAGAAGGAATAAAAGCCGAGTTTTTTCTTCTGCATTGTTAAGTCATGGTGTAGTAACTTAGCTACGTATAAAAGGTTACTCACCCAACAGAGGTCTCAAATCGGCCCGTGGAACCAGCGGCAGATATGCGCAGTTCAAGTTCCAAGGTACGACTGCCGGGCGTCCGTAGAAACGGCGGGAATCAGCTAGCCCGGCAGCTGCAAAGCGCGAACTCCGGGATTGCGGGATACCGCCGGCACCACACTCTCCCCCATTAAAAAAAACACGAACTGCCAGTTTAGACATTAAAATTTTTAGTTTAAAAAATCTATAGTTAAAACAAAACTTCCAATATAAAATTTATGTGTAAAATGATCAGAGCTGGTGTAACTGCAACTTGCAACTGACTAACCCAGCTACACCCCTCATTCAAGTGAAGCAACTTGCAACTGAAGAATTGTTTTTAAAATTTAGCTCAACTGCTAAAGGTAGTATTAGCATTTACCACAATTTAAAAAAAAAATTCCCATAGTAGGTGTCGATCCATCCAGAAAGAATGAGCTGCTAATAATAAAACAGATGGATAGATCAACAGCTGCTCGACGAGGGCCATCGTTACAGATTTTAAAATAGCACAGCATCCCTAGCTAAAATTAAGGACAGTGGTTTTCCCACCACAGCAGAAAATCATCGGAATTGCCAAATTGATAAATGGAAGTAATAACAATAATCCCACATGAATTTAATGAAGTGTTATCTGAGATTAAAATATAATGTGAGATTCAAGGAAAACTTCTGAATATGCATAAAGTTTTAATTTAGTGATCATCTCTAACCTTAACATATATGATATAAGACATATATCTCTTATATAACGGAATGATCAGAATTTACAAATTTAGGAAATCCGGAAAACCACTATCCCTATCACAATAAAGATATCTGAATGAAGCTAAAACGGAACGGATAATACAGCAGAAGAAAGAAACATATGAATTTGCGCTATGACTAAACGCGCCAATTACTTCGCGCATTATGAAATGGTAAGCGCAAGAAATGCATCTGCATGATTTATGCAGTCTTTGCTAAATGCATATTATAAATATGCTGTCATATGCAAGACTTCTGCATTATAGAGTAATGCACATTATAAATATGCATGAGTTATGCATTATAGAGCAATAATGCATCATTGCATCATTTTAACATGTAATTGTTACACTTTTAATAAATGAAATACCTAGGTATGGCAGTATATAATATGTTGGCCTAATATAAAATATCTGATCTGACCTATGTAGAATTAATATATCTAGGCTATCCTATAAAATATCTGTGCTGACCTAATAAAACTATAAATAATATATTTGAGCTACCCTATGAAATATCTGAGCTGACAAATGTAGAACTGGCACTGAATAGCTAACCTAAACTGAAGTTCACTATACATAGATGAGTTTGCATCATAACATATGATGCATATACTTATAAAAAGCGTGCACATGGATTTAATCCATATACACATAAACAGAGAGCATTATTATGACTACACGTCATGACGGACAATAAATACAGTTAACAATACAATGCGTATGATTAATGCGTAACAATTTACACATCATTTGACAACGCATATTTGTAATGCGTGATCAAGAAATGCATAAATATAACCACACATTACTACGCGCAATTATTCACGCGTTATTTGAAAAACGCGTAATTATAATAACGCGTTCTGTGAGTCATACAGCGATGGACCCCTGTTGGTTTTTGGTATCTCAAGGAGTATTATTGCTGGAAAAAGCCACTATGTGCTTATGTGTCCAACTAATTTAGTTTCCCAAAAACTTACAAAGAATAGAACATCACGATTTTGCTGTTGCTGAAACTAAAGCTAAGATGGAAACGGAACATAAGCCAATGATTATAAATGTTTTCTGGACAAGTTGAATGTCTTCAGTGTCATGCAGAATGTTAAAATTTGAAGTCATAATTTCATATCATCTGGATTACAGTAATTCTTTTAATCTTGAATTACTGTTACCATTGTACATTATCACATTACTATTGTAGTACTGTACTACGACCGAAAAGCTAACTGCAGTCCGCAACAATACCATGACCAAATGAATCCGAAATCAGACGAAACCAGAGGAACATTTATGCAGGTGGACAAGTAGGGTCCATGAAGACTTACATAGTCTAATTCACGAATGCTTAAAGATCATTCTAATACAGTTCATAATCTAGGAACCTGTTGGGAAGACGGCACTGCCTTCCTGTTCGACTCTGAGTGGTGTGAGTTTGGAGTTGGTCATCTCTAGGAGATGTGTGATGTATTTCCCCTCGGACCTGACACCTCATGCACCTAGGGGAAAAAGTGTGATGCGGTTCCCCTCGGACCTGACACCTCATGTGCCTAGGGGAAGTGTTATGTGTTTCTCCTCGGACCTGACACCTCATGCGCCTAGGAGAGTGATGCTGTGTTTGTGGGACGGGTAAAACAGAGTCGATATCCAGGTCATCTGTCAAAACAGCATCTAGATCATTATGCAGAATTGATGAGGATGGATCAATACCATATGGAATAGTTTCATCCAAATCCTCTTCAAAAATGGAAACATGGTTATCATCAGATAACCTACGGCCATTATCGGAGGATAATAAGTCATCATAATCATCACCATGATCTTCAGAGCTTATAGCACGTCTCATTCACAATATCCAGAGGTAAATCACGATTTCTGCAAAGCTTTAATCTATCATGGTGAACAACTAGTTCCCGGCGTTGGTTTTTGATACCAAACAGTGCCTCTGACAACTTTTTATAAATAATAAATGGACCAGTACAAGGAGGTTGTAGTTTACTGGACTGACCTATTTTAGTTGCAGAATTAGCAAGATAAACTACATCACCAACGTGATAGGCACGCTCATGCAAACGTAGATCATACTCTTTTTTCTGGTGCTTCTGAGCCATTTTAAGGTTATCCCATGCTATCTCATGAGTTTCATGCAACGTTTGCTGTAACTGTTGGATGAAGTCACTGGCATCTGAAGGGGCATCCTCTGTAGTCGCAGACACAGGGCATTTGCACATTATGTCAATAGGCTGTAGCACTTCTCGACCAAGCATCTTCATGTTGGGAGTATACCCCGTCTGTCGGCTTACAGTAGATCGTATAGCTCCAGCGATGAAAGGAATACACTTGTCCCAATCTTTCTGTCTGTCATGCTCTTGCAGGTAACACTGTATACACTGCAATACAGTATGGTTTATACGTTCAATCTGTTCGTTTGAACATGGTCTATAAGCTGTGGTGCGTGTTTTTGAAATCTCCAGTAGATGGCACAGTTCCTTAAATAGGCTGCTCTCAAAGTTACGACCCTGATCGGTGTGTAAGAAATATGAACAGCCAAATGTGGTAACAAAACGCTCCACATAAGTTTTGGCTACCAGTTCTGCCCCTTGTTCAGGGAGCGCATAGCACTCAACCCATTTAGTGAGCTGATCTATGATCATCAACACATATCTATTTCCCAGTGCAGATAATCCCAAAATGTCCATATGGACCCGTTCCAAGGGAAAACCGGCATGGAACTCGCCCAGAGCAGCTCTAGGTCGGATGGAAGCTTTTTTGCTACAGCTACAAATCCGACAGGATTTCACATATGCCACCACATCACGAGAGTATCCGTGCCAGATATATTTAGCCTTCACTCTCTCTAATGTCTTCTGCTCACCCATGTGACTGGCAAGCTTAGAATCATGACAATTTTCCAAATCCAGCTTCTGGAGACTTTGGGACTACCAGCAGATTCCGTGTGGTATTAGCTTCTACCCAGAGATAGTGCAAAATGCTATCGACAAAAATCAATTGATCACAATGAGCCCACCAAAACTTGACAGCTGGACTAGCTAAATATAGCTCCGCGTCAGAAGGTGTGTGTGACTGCT
This sequence comes from Chaetoderma sp. LZ-2023a, assembly GCA_034401795.1. NCBI lineage: Eukaryota > Metazoa > Mollusca > Caudofoveata > Chaetodermatida > Chaetodermatidae > Chaetoderma > Chaetoderma sp. LZ-2023a. Next base: position 121,088,368 of record CM067360.1, read on the forward strand.
CAATCCATGATACAACTGTCTTCAGATCAGGATCCTCCAACTGACGCTCCCTTAGATCTTCTGAAGAGAATGCGTCTAACCAGTTTGACCTTCCGATAACGTGGTCTGTTTGGGGGACACCATTCAGCAGTCCATCTGGTTCATCGCTGTCTGTGTCGCTGTCTGATAGGTCATTATTACTCAGTTGAAGGGCCCTTATGGTTTGAAAAGCCAAAGGAATTACATCATCAACATCTTTTTCAAATTGAGACCATTGCTGCTGAAGCTTGGTACAATATTTGCACCCACCACATGGTAATGAACTAAGAGATTGGTCAGCTTCATAACAGTGGCAAGGTGAAGAATCACTTGGAACTTGTGATAGACCATCAGCATTAGAGTGCTGTTTACCGGGCCTGTACTGCCTCATCATATTATATTGGGACAGTTCTTCTAGCCATCTAGCTAGTTGTCCTTCGATGTGCTTGAAACTGAGCAGCCACGTGAGACTGTGATGGTCAGTCCACACAATAAATGACCGTCCTAGCAAGTACATACGGTACTGCCTAGTAAATGCTACCATGGCTAGCAACTCTGCGTGTAACACAATATTTACGCTGAGCCTGTGTCAACGTTCGGCTCGCAAAACCAATAAGCACCTCTTTCCCATTCAGAATTTGGGATAACTCTGCACCAATGGCAGCCTCTGAAGCATCAGTATCCAGTATGAAGGTACCATCCGGTGTCGGATAACCTAACACTACAGGGTTGGCCATACCACCCTGAAGTGTTTCAAAAGCTACCTGATGCTCTAGAGTCCAGTCATACTCTACTTTGGAACTGGTAAGTGCAGAGAGAGGAGCAGAAATACCAGCAAAACCATGTATGTGCTCTCGGTGGTAATTCATGAACCCTAGGAAAGATTCCAGCTCTTTCCTGGTCTTAGAAACAGGCCAATTAGCAAAGCTTTCCATATTGTTTGGCTTAACAGCGATTCCCTTATCACTCACCAACTTACCTAAGAAACAGAGTTCTGTACACTTCTTAGTTTTTAATTTAAGGTTGTGCAACAGGAATCGGGAAAGGACAGCTTTCAAGTTGGTCATATGACTGTCAAAGTCAGTCCCTGTCACTACCACGTCATCTAAATACGCAAGACACTCGCACCAGTTAAGACCTTGCAACACCAGCTGAACAACCCTCTGAAAGGTAGCCGGGCTGTTGCACGTACCAAATGGCATCCGGACAAATTCAAAGAGCCCATATCTTATGATAAATGCGAGCTTGTGGCGGTCCTCTGGGTCAACCTCGACCTGCCAATACCCGGCTGCCATATCAAGTGTGCTGATGAACTTAGCACCACCAAGTGCATCCAGACATGTCTCAATGTTTGGTAGGGGGTAAAGGTCTTTGCGAGTTAGACTGTTCAGAGCTCGAAAATCGACGCAGTCCCGCCATGGTACCGTCTTTCTTCCGAACTAATACCGGGGCTGACGACCACTCAGATTTTGACGGAACTGTGATACCTTTCTCTAACATTTCCGCAAGGTGTTTCTCTTCCTCATTCTCAAAACCAAGAGGAGTTCGTCTAAGTTTAGAACGAACAGGTTGTGCATTACCTGTGTCAACCTTATGTCTTATCCCCTTGAACAAACCCAAATCAATATCATCTTTTGCAAATGCATCCTGATACTCGATTAACATGGATTTAACTTGCAAAGACTGCATCGCCGATAAACCCGATGTCGACCTCTCATACAGATCCTGTAAGAACACAGGGATGTCCACCTCAGTGGCTTTAGACATCTGTAAACCGTCCTGGTTTATGGGGTTACCAGCAAGTTGAAGTTCTGTTCTAAGGTCTAAAGCCTCCTCAATTTCTGTGACAATACCAAGGTTGTGGTCTTGTTCCAGAGTAATATATTGGGCCGACAGGTTCCTTAGCAAAATAGGAATCTGCAAAATCTTTGGCAGTGGCCACTGTATGAGGTGTTACCAGACCCTCCAGTTTAGATGAGGGCTGGAGCACAATATCATTCTGTACCTCCCGATCCAGAATGCCTGTGGTCTTCACGGCCTCAAAAGGACCAACGACCACTTTCTGCTTCAATGTTACCCGAGCTACTTGGGCTTCCTTCCCATGAGCTCTCAACATTGATGCTTGAACCGGTTCTCAATTAATTGTCAGACACAGTCTAGTCAGATCAATGGTGGCCTTGTGTGCCTTCAAGAAATCCAGGCCTAATATAATCGGATCATTAATATTGGCAAGAAGGACTGGCCAGTTGAACATCATAGAGCCTAGTGCAATTGTGCCTGGCTCAACACTTTCCGCAGGGATAATATTGTCTACCTGCACCCTTCCATGAAATAGACTCCAACTTCTTTAAAGGGTAAGGTAATTTCTTTGCAAAGAAATTGCCAATTACTGTCACTTGTGCTGCAGTGTCCACTGCTGCATCAACGGAAACACCATTTACTTTAATGGGAATGACTAGTGTCATAGGGTCACTATTTAAACTCATACATGCGAACATCATATGATCGCACAGGCGAAGATCTCGGTGAAGCAGAAGGTGATGGCGACCGTGTACGCCTCGGCTCTGGATACTCACGGGAAAAATGCCCCTCTAAATTGCAATTAAAGCACTTTCCCGATCTGAGAGGAGGAGAAGGGGAACGCGATGGAATGACCTTCCCTCTTGGAGGAGACCGACCTCGACCGAATTGACCAGATATAAGATTCAAAATCTTAGCAACATCTACCTTCATCTCTGCTATATCCTTCCTAAGTCCTTTGACATCTTTCTCCAATTTATGTATTCTGCTTGGAGCCGTTATGCCTCTCAACTGCTCAGGATTATCTGCCTCCATCAAACCAGAAGCATCATCCAGAAAACGGACCTTTCGAACCTCAGGTCTTCTGGAACCCATGATCAATCTTTGATTATGGATAGCTGCATTGACCATTTGTACAGCCTCCTCCAGGGTGCTCAGATCTTTTTCCATAGCTATCAGACCGGCTCGTTTATGCTCAACACCCCGTAGGAATGCATCAATGGCAATTGTCTCGCCCAAACTCTCTGAGGCATCAGGGTAGCCATCATTTTTTTTTTGATGATGTGGGGCAGATCTTTCTTCCCGAATCGCAACCTTAATTTGTCGCATAAACTAAAGTAATCATTCTGGACTTGCACAGAACAGATGCAGTAAAACTTTAAGGCCTTGTCCCTTAAAGCTGAGATGAGCATGTCTAATTTATATGTATCAGACCAATGTTACCTTGAAGCAGTATGCTCAAACTGTATGAAAAATGGTTTCCACTCACATTTTCCATCAAAAGTTGACATTTTAGGTGGAGGAGGACCATCAGAGTAGCTTCTATGACCGGGTGATGACATTCTAGAGTCATTGTACGAAGAGCCGTCCAAGTAAGCTCTACGAACTGGTGATGATGTCCTAGTGTCACGGTGAGAAACTGATCGCGACTCCCTCTTAGGTTCTCTAGGGGTATATACCCCCCTAGGAGCCAGGTTATCAACTAGGTTCTGATCACCCCTTTGTTGACTAGTTGAGTTAAGGAGTGCCTTGTATTTGATACCTTGAGCTAGCAGTTCCATGTTCAGTCTAGCTACTTGCTCTTCCAGGAATTCTTCCCTTGGGTGCGAGTCGACCCCACCAACAGCGCCTTCATCATTGATGCTGAATACGACGTCCCCAGCATGGAGCAATCGTTCAAGGACTGTAGCTGTGGCAGGCAGATCAGGATCTGCCTTAATGTCGGCCAGAGATATGGAACCTCCTCTGGACTCACGAAAACTTACTATGCCAGCAGCTCGAATTTTACCAATATTATGGAGTGCACTAAGTTCCTTCACGGTTGCAGTGTTAATACACAAAGGTTTCGGCATTATGGGTCACCTGTTGATTTATACCAGGGAAGCGAAATTAATATTCGCTAAAAAGTAATATCATTTACTGAAATAAGTTGTGAGCGTATGCTTATTGAAAAATATAACTCACTGAGTAGTGATGGTGGTGCAACTCCGGAGAACATCTAAATGAATCTTCCGAAGCGAAACCAGATTCAGTAGCGTACCTGCATGCAAACCATCCTTCAGAAACTCGAAAGTATAATGATAACGGACGCGTTTACGTGCACTAGATTTTTTTACGGTGTATTAACTCTACACTGCATTTGATGGTGTGTACACCAATATCTGCATTAATTTTCTCAATTCTATCATTGAGAAGAGAGAGTTGGTCATACAGTTGCAGCTCTTGGTCTTTGAAGGAACAGGGATTCAAATGGTGAAGTTGCTCATTATACAGGACCAGAGAATACGCCGGGATATCAATAAATTTCACCGTTTGGCCGTAATGCTTTACTCTGTCTATCGCACGTTGATAGTGTTGGCAAATGCGGTCTACCGCGAGTTCATCGGCCATCCTTAAATAGACAAAACCGTCGCCTCGTTTCTCGGTAAGGTCGCAGGTTCCGGCCCAGATATAGAAAACGATATGGTGAAATATATGAACGGCGTTGGCTATTCTCGACTGCAAAATATTAACCAGGTCTTGTGTAGTACCACCGCTTTTACACCAATACTCAACAAACCCAGTTTGATCAGCCCTTTTCAAAATGAAGCCTTTACTTGTACCCAACAAAATTGCTTTGTGAGTAAAGGATTGATCCAATGAAAACTGGGTGCGAGCCAAAAACTCCTCAGATTTAACTTGAAAAGAAGGCATGTGTTTTAACGGAGTAACTAGCAATGTGATAATGAACTTTTTGAATTAATATTAACAAGAAAAAACAAATAGTGTTCAGCGTAATTAGTAAACCTAATATTACAATTGAAACATTTGTTGATTAGAAGGGAGATTACCCTCTAATGTTCAAAAAGTTAATAATAATGATAATAATAATAATAATAACAACAACAGTGATTTATATCACTTCTTTATTTCAAATAATTTAAAATAAACAACGAAATAGAACTGTAATTAAAGTATAAAGAAATATCGAAAAAATGACGGTTAAATTACAGCTCAGAATCGCGGTTTCCTACATATGACACTGAAGACAACTAACAATAACAATCCAGAAACTATAGGGTTGTCATTCCACGGAATACTGACATAGATGATGGAAACTTAGCACGAAAATATACCTCGATTCATTACAGTTCAAATAAATAACATTGAATCTTGAATTTATGACGTATGTATGTAAGGTATATTAATCTATATACCCGACATTTGAATGCTATAGTATAAATAAATAATATATATTTAGCTGTAACTCACCCATCATCTGTAATTTATTAGATAAAAATCTATAAAATAATCAAAATGGCGGCCAGAGTCTGTCAAATTGACGTTCGGACAGGACTAGAGTAGTCCTTGTATTTCGGAGAATTCTATCTTTTTATTACAGCAAAATCGTGAGTAGAATTTAGAAATAACTAATAATAATTTTTAATTTAGGGCCCAAAGTACTCCTGACACCATTTGTAGTAACTTAGCTACGTATAAAAGGTTACTCACCCAACAGAGGTCTCGAATCGGCCCGTGGAACCAGCGGCAGATATGCACAGTTCAAGTTCCAAGGTACGACTGCCGGGCGTCCGTAGAAACGGCGGGAATCAGCTAGCCCGGCAGCCGCGAAGCGCGAACTCCGGGATTGCGGGATACCGCCTGCACCACAATGGTTTAGGTGAGTCTTTTTGCTTAGATTTTATATCGCCTCTGTTTTTCGGCGTTTTGTTTTGTGTTTTCATCCTGTAGTGTTTAATCATAATCAAGTATTAGTGTTTTGTGTATTTAACATCCAGATGTTCCCGGGATTCATTCTCTTTCTATCAATCATTCCTTTTATTAGCATATCAATCTCAATGGCATCCGTCTTTACATGATGATAATATTGGTTCTAAGTCTTTAATAATAATGAGTAAGATAAGTATAGGTCTCTTCCTTCATCCTCTGCTCCTTCTCCTGCTAAAGTTTTCTTCTAGTCATGTTCTCCTTCCTCTCTCTCTCTCTCTCTCTTTCTGTCTTTCTTCTTTTTTCCTTCCTCATGGGGTTTTTCCCGTATTTCATCGTTTATCTATCCTATCCAGGGATCTTCTGGTCCTGTTCTTTCCACTTCATCTTCCATTCTTCTTTATTCCTCTCTTCCTCCTTCTTCTTCCTCTTTTGATCATCTTGATCTGATTGTTTCTGTCGTTCTCTCTTTTGAACTTGAGTTTCTAATTATTGATTAAGGTTGGTTTTTTCATTGTTTTCTGTTTTTAGGGATTCATCCCTTGTTCGTTCTTTCATGTCAGCTTTTTTCTTTATTCTTTCCATGTCCTCTGGTCAGGATCTGTTCACATTCCTTCTGATCAATCTTTTTCCTTTTCTGATTCTTTACGTTTTTCTAAACTTCTAGATTCCAAGAGGCCTTGCTCTCCTCTTTCCATTTGAACTGTTGATTCTATGGCCTCTGGTGACTCTTCTCATCTCTTTTCTTCTTCATCTCCTAATCTTTCTTTTTATTCTTCTATTCCATAGTCAGTCAGGGCTGAGGAGATTTTGTCCAGTCAGGGTCTCTTCGGATGTCTGGTCCCTGTCTCTCTGGTGGATTGCTTAGGCTCTTTCTCTTCTTTTTAAAGACGAGTTTTCTATAGACCTTCCTTCTTTTGTGTCGGCTCTTTCCTCTTTTAATTCCTTTTTCTTGTCTCCTCTGATCTTTTCAATTGACAATTTGGTCATTATCATGTTAGTTTTCTTTGTGAATTATGTTAATTCTAAGGAATTTATACATACATGAGAGCGTTCAGCCTAGGGTAGGTTTTCCTACCCTGTCATTAAATCTTAGTAAAATGATCTCTATTCACTCTGAAACATTCATATCTGCATTAATTTAAATTTATCAGGGGGTATGTCATGATTAAATCTCATGATTCTTACTCCCAAGTCAAGATGGAGACCATCTCCCAGATCTTTTCTAGTCTAGATCAGGGTATGTGGTAATTTCCATGGACCAAAATGACGCATTCTTTCATGTTTTCATTTACCCTTCCTTCAGTAAATTCCTGAGTTTTGCTTACTAAGATCGAGTTTGGCAGTTTCGCGTCATGTCTTTTGGCCTGACCATGGCTCCTTTTCTTTTTCTCGCATAGTCTCAGCCATGGCAGAAATTTTCACCATCGTTCTATCCATCTCCACGTTTATATAGACGATTGGTTAGTAAAGTATGTCTTCTCCAATTCTCTTAGGAATTCTTGCAGAGGTTTGCAGTCTGGCATGCAACCTAGGGTGGATTTTAAATCTAAAGAAATCAAGCCTAGTTTCATCTCATATCCTTACACATCTAGGCATTTCTTTTGACCTGGCCCGGGGTCTAGGCTTCTCAGATCCAAGGATAGAGGCTTTATCAGTGGCAATGGAAATCCTGTCTTCTTCTCCCATGGTAAGAGCAAGATTCTTTTTAAAAGTGATAGGACTGATGGTCAGTGTAGAAAAAGTAATTCCTTGGGCGGCGCTGATGAGAAGACCCTTCCAAATGTATTTATGTCCCTTTGGAAGCAGTCAGTCCACTCTATTTAACATCAGATTCCCATCAGGGAACATTTGATCCCTCATCTAGATTTTTGGAGGGATCGTTCTCTGCTTCTGATGGGTGTTCCACTGGTAAAGTCCTCCCCTCAGGCGATTATCTTCACAGACGCTTCCCAGGAGGGTTGGGGAGCAGTCTGGGACTCCCTGTCAGTTTCCGGCCTTTGGTCCCTGGAGGAGTCCATAGCCCATATCAACATTCTGGAGTTGTGGGCTGTTGAGAAGGCTCTCCTTTCATGGTCAGATCTTGTGATAGGTCTCAAAGTCTCGATTCGGTCGGACAATTCGACAGTGGTGTCTTATCAACAGGCAGTGAGGTACAAGGTCGTCTCTCCTTTGTCTAGAAGTGTGGAATATTCTCTTGTGGTGCCGCAAGAGGCAGATTTTTCTAGTGTACTCCCATGTCCCAGGCAGTCTGAATTTTCTGGCGGACCAACTGTCACGTCCCAGCAAGTTTGCCCACACAGAGTGGCAGTTAAAGAAGTCGGTTGTCAGAGCATTTTCCAGTCTTATGGATCGTCCTCTAGTAGAGCTGTTCACCTTTCTGAATGCCCAGATCTCCTCTTTCATGTCTCCTTTTCCGGACAGTCAAGCCCTGGCAGTGGATGCTCTGTCTCAGTCTTGGACAGGAATGTTCGCCTATGCCTTCCCTCCAACAATTTGATTCCGTTAGTCTTGAAGAAGGTCAAGGACCAAGATTGCGAGGTTCTTCTGATAGCTCCCTTTTGGCCCAAGAGGATTTGGTTTATAGACCTTCTAGATCTTCTGGTAGACTTCCCTCGTCTTCTTCCAGTATCCCAGGATCTTTTATCTCAAGTAAGAGGTCTTTGTGTGCATCCAAATCCAGAAATTTTCAATCTGTGCGTTTGGAGAATCTCGAGTCTAAGGTCCTCGAGAATAAGGCTTCTTCAAGATCTCAGGACATTATTGACTCTGCCAGAAGGGAATCGACCTGTCGAGTTTACAAGGGTCGACTTAAAAGTTTTTGGTGAGTGGTTTTCAGACCAAGGTTTCGTGCCCGATTCTGTTTCTATACCACAAGTATTAGATTTTTTATTCTATCTGTTTGATTCTTTACATTTGTCAGCTAATACGGTCAGGGGATATAGATTTTCTCTGGCGTCTTCCCTTCCTTGTCGTCTGAATGTTGATGTCAAGGATACTAAGACTCTTAATAGTTTTATTAGAGATCTAGGTAATAGTCGTCCTCCGATTGCTAAGCCTTTACCTTCCTGGAATTTGGCTTTGGTTCTTCAAGTTTTGGAAGGTCGCCATTTTGAACCTATTTCTTCTATCAGTATTAAGCTTTTAACTCTCAAAACTGTTTTTTCTTGTTGCTGCTGCTTCTGATAGAAGGCGTTCAGCGAATCATGCTCTTTCTGCTGAAAAGGATAGATTTATAGTTTCAGGAGATGGTTTGGTTTTATATCCCAGAAGGGACTTTTTATCTAAACTCAGTCTAACCGCTTTCCTGCTAGTCCGATCATTTTAAAATCTTTATCATCCTTTTCGCTATCCGATAAATTTTGGTGTCCTGTTAGGGCATTATGAACCAACAAACAGCGAACCGATTTTAAAAGAGTCGATCCATCCCATTTATGAGTTTCCTATGCGGAAGAGTTATCTAAGCCCGTCTCAAAATCTATGATTGCCAGATGGAATTGTGAGACAATTAAGCTTTGATATGTGATAGCCTCACCGGAACAAATTAATCTCTCCCAGATTAAAGCCCATGCGTTAGAGGTATGGCTACTTCTTTCGCTCTTGACGGTTCGTCTTTAGATGAGGTCATGCAGGCTGCAGGATGGAAATCTGAATCCACTTTTACATCCTTTTATCTCAAAGACCAGAGTGCAGCAGCCTCCTTCTTTCGTAACATTACCATTTTAACTAAAAAAGCTGAAGACCATTTACCAAGCACTTTCCACCATTTTCGTTAGGACTGTGCGTCTGTGAGAAATGGTGAGAGTCTTCTTTTGCTTTTTATTTATTTCTTTAAGTTCAAGTTGTTCTTATTTGCTAATCACGGTGTGATTGACTTAAATGCACTATTATGTTATGTTATTAACATTTGGATAAGATTGGTTCGATTTTTATCCTTGTTTGTTGATTCTCAAATCTCCTCCCACCTAATGTTTAAATGGGGCACTGACCAAATCTATGGGTTTAGCAAGTAGTGATTGAACGGTAATGGATGCTTTTCGTGTTGTGCTGGGATCAATTAACGCCTTGGTGCTTCTATTCTACCAAAGCATCAAATAGTACATTTGTACTCTATTTTAACTCAAATACGTTTATGATAAATTCTTAGATATTAATGCGTCTTAATGTTAAAAAATACAAGAAAACAAAGAGTTCTGATGATTATAACCAATATAAAATGGCAAGGAATAATTCTACATCATGCATCAAACAAGTCAAACGGTCATTCGAACGAAATATAGCAACAGAATGCAAGCAAAACCCCAAGTCCTTTTGGAAATATGTCAAAAGCAAAACAACTCTCAAAGAAACAGTAAGCCAACTTAAATATTCAAACGATGATGTGTGTACAAATGATATAGAAAAGGCAGAAGTTTTGAACATATATTTTGCAACCGTATTTACAGAAGAGAATGTAAATACAATGCCAGAAAATATCCCAAATATCACAAACACTGTTTTACCAGGCATTTCTATAAGCCCAGAGACTATTGAAGCCAAACTAAAAAAAATAAACCCAAATAAAAGTCATGGACCAGACAGCATACCCATACAAATTTTGATTGAACTAGCAAGAGATCAGTGTACCCCTTAGCATCCTATTTAACAAATCTTTAGAGGAAGCCGTAATACCTGAGATTTTGAAAATTGCTAATGTCTGTCCGATTTATAAGAAAGGCCCAAAAAGTAATCCAAGCAACTATAGACCCATCAGTCTAACTTGCTCACTTTGCAAACTTTTAGAAACATTTGTACATGATGCAATAATGAATGACATGAAAACAAACAACGTTTTCACCAGCTGTCAACATGGCTTCAGACATAACAGACCATGCAAAACACAGTTACTGGAGTACATGGAAACCATAACATCCAATCTAAATGAAAACAAACCTATAGACGCAATATACTTAGACTTTTCCAAAGCTTTCGATACAGTACCACACAAAAGACTGCTAAAGAAAATGAGAATGTAGAGTCTAGGAGAGCAACTAATTAACTGGACTGAAGCATTTCTAACCGAAAGAAAACAGTATGTAAAGATCAACGAAGCAACATCCGACTGGACAGCCGTCACTAGTGGCGTGCCTCAAGGCAGTGTTTTGGGATCTACACTTTTCCTTTTGTATATAAACGATCTACCCGATTCCGTAACCTGCCCTTGTAAGATCTTTTCGGATGATACAAAACTGTTTGGTAACACTAACACCGTGAACCTACAAGACAACATAGATAATGTATGTAATTGGTCTCAGATTTGCCAGCTACACTTTAATACAGACAAAACACATGTAATACACTTTTGTTCAAATAATCCTAGGACCCAGTATTATATGACAGACACTACATGCCAGTCACAAACCATTGAAATCATACCGTCCACAAGTGAAAAAGATCTTGGCGTACACATAGATGAAAACCTCTCCTTCGATACCCATATAAATGCAACTGTATCAAAGGCTAACAGTATAGTTGGTCTAATTAACAGAACCTTCAATTACATAAACGAAAACACGCTTACCCTGCTATTCAAATCAGTAGTCCGACCAATTTTAGAATACTGTAACTGCAGATGGTCTCCTCATTTTAAAAGACAATCTTGTATAATCGAAAGGGTCCAGCGCAGAGCCAGTAAACTTGTTCCCCATTTGAGAAATTACTGCTACACAGACAGGTTAACGGCTTTGAACCTCATGTCACTAAAATACAGAAGGCTTAGTGATGTCCAAATTGAGCGAACGAAACGATCATTCACGTTCAGGTTACGCTGCGGTTTTTCATGTAACCCATTTTTGGTTCGCGAGAAAAGTTGCCGATGTTTCATATAGTTTGCTTGAGCTTACGAGGAGAAATCATAGACCAGAACTAAATATCTAAATGCCAAACATGCCTATGATCATGCGCCAGAAATATAAAATAATACAACATTTGTTATCGGAAATGCTATTCTTCTTTTCGTTCGCTGATCATACCGCCAGTCCTGTAAGTGACTATCGACATGATCATAAGCGTTAAGTGCGTGGATCCATGGTTTATTAGAGTGCGCCATGCGGCCTGGAACCTCCGTCTTCAGCACTCGAGGTTTCTGTCAGGGTTACCTCACCCGTACCTCCTTTAGTCGCCCCTTACGACATGCAGAGGATACGGAAGGTGTATTCTAAGCCCCACCTACAGGGCACAGTAGCTAGATTACAGGAGCACGCCACAACTCCCAGCAAGGAAATGCTATGATAAACGTCACGTACAATGATCTGTCAAAATTCAACCATAGAACTATATATTTATGGATCTGTGATGCGCACTGACATGTTTTCCCAAAGTTACTGGGCTGATGATGATTAATGGGGATACATGAACCAATCGTATCTGTATCGGACACGTTTTCTCGCTGGTCAGTTATCATCCCAGTTTGTGGCTATTAAAAGGTGGTCTAAAAGACAAGTCAGTGTGGAATGTACCGGTACAATGTCATGAATGGGGTAGTTTCTGTAAAACCAATGGTCGATCAGTAAACCTGTTTTAACCCTTTAATGCTAAAATTAGTTCCAGAAAGATTATATTTTCTCATAGAAAATATCCAGTTGAATACCGGGGTAGGCCTACAAAGAAAATTGTTTTTGAAAATTTTTCACGGGAATGGCTGGCTGCAGGTGGACCGTTACATATATAACATTTAACATCAGACATAAACCACAGCTACAGCATAATGTATGTCAAGTTTTCAAAAGTTACACATATCAATTCCTAAATCCAATTAAGCTATGTATTTGAATCTCTATTATGAGACCACCTGCCTTAAGAGACCACCTTTTAATTATCCTGTGGGAGGTCATGTATTTCCGCCTATAAAAACTTGATATTCAACCAATAATAGCCTGTTAGACCATTGATATACCATCAGTTAAATGATATTACGCAATATTTTGTAATTTTATGGCTTGCAAAAATTGAAGCGCCGGGAAACTATGGTAGTTCAACTTGTAAAACACATTGCCATTGACAGCTTTCTTGTCGAACGCAGAATTGTCAGATTATCTAGTGAACAACTCGTGTTCGGCGGGTAAATAATTGACAACAGCTATTTAGAGCGTGCCCGTTAAACGTATCTAATATCATAGCTCAGCACATTTGGTTGTTGTCGGATTCACTATTTGATACAGTATAACACCGAATGTTGCCGATTTTGAGAGGGTTTTTGTTTACTTTCTGTAAGATCATCTGTAAGATCGAATTTAAATAAATAAATACAAAAATACTGTAATTGCTTGACTTTAATTTGAAATAAGCTCTGATCTGCTAACAGAGAATCAGATTGTCAATCAAAATGAATACTAAAGTAAAACATGAATCAGTGACAATTAAAACTTTTAAGAAGTGGAATGTTTCGTCACATTTTAACTATGATGTTGATGAGGATAATCGTATTGAGAAACTTAGATGTACAACTTGTAATGAATATTGGAATGAAATTCAAATTGAGGCGAAGAAACGTGGTTTAAGAGGTGCTGTATTGGATAGTGTAAAAGAGTACATTGATGGGGTTAGCTATGTTCATAAGGCTAACGTAGAACACCACTGCAAGCCAGGATCCTTGCATGAGCATGCCTGTAACCTAAAATCACGACTTGCCCCCAGATCTACTGGTCCTAGTGGTGATGCCGAAACAACAAAACAAAAAAGCATGGGTACTTCAAGAATTGGATCAATGTTTTTATCATCAAGCACTGACTCATACACAAAGCTTTTTAGAACAGCTTTGTTTATTGTGATGAAAGAGGAGCCTCTTTCCAAATTTGCTAACTGTAGAATTACAGGTTATCAATGGACTCAAGATATCTGTTGGTAAAACAAGTAGACAGGCTTGTGTTGAAATGATAACATTCATGGCTGAAGTCATCAGAGAATATGTCACAGAATTATTGAGAAACTGTAATGTTTTTTCTGGTTTATGTGATGGCTCAGAAGCCAGAAAAACTAGAGAGGAGAAAGAACTTGTGTACGTAAAATGCATAAAAAATGGAGTGCCGATATATCTTCTTCTAAAATGTCAATGGATGAGGGACTTTGGTGGCACAGATGCAGCTTCACTTAAGCGATCATTTTTAGAAAGTTTCAAGCTGTATAATATAGATTATAGTTTCAGTGTGTGCAGATAGTGCTTCAGTCAACATGGGTAAGAGAACAGGGGCAATGGTAACATTGAAAACAGACATACCATCTCTACTGATCATTCATTGCTCCTTGCATAAGTTTGAGTTAGCTATTGCAGATGCTTTTAAAACATCCAAAGAGTTTGAACATATTGATGAGATAATGCTGTCGCTGTACTTGTTGTTTAAACTTAGTGGTAAGAATTGGCGAATGCTGCTGTTGCTTGCAGAAAGAATGGGAGTACGGGTATTTAGATACCCCAAAACAAGCGGTGCTCGGTTTCAGGCTCACAAAAAGAGAGGATTAAACATACTTTTGTTCAACTTCTGTGTGTTTCTAATGCTTGCAGAAAATGTTGTTGAGACGACTGGCCTTGTAGCTCCAGCCATGAAAACTAAGATCAGTGGATTTCACAAGAGGATGCTAAAATACAAATTTGTAATATGCGCTGCACTGTATGAAGAAGTCCTAGTACAGACAGCCCTAGTTTCCTTAGTGATGGAGGGGATGTGTTGGATGGATGCACTGAAAAACTTGGAGATTGCGACCAGAGACGAAGCCCTACCAGAAGTCATCAGCAGCTTTACATGCAGAAAGGAAAGTTCAGATGACAGTTTAATACTAACTGTGTAATTCGGATCGACCGGTCAGATGCCAGCCGTACCAGCTAAGCTGGGTACATGCCGCCCATCCTGGATTTGTTCCATGAACACACCCCCCCCTGGGTAGAGCCATAAGCGTGTATAAGCCTATGAGAGAGATTTTGTCGTAAAAAAACCGACTAAGTTTGTTAAAACGCGTAGCGCGCATGTGCGCGCCAACCACTGCATTGACAGCGCATATATCGCGTCCAAGATAGGATGGCACTTTTAGTGTACCGAGTAGGTACATTGTAATTCTTTATAATTGCTTGTTCCCACCAAATCTGTCATCAATCAAGACCAGAATTCGACGGGCTTTCCGAATCTGTAAACCATTTCAAAATTGGATAAGAAATGGCTGAGTTATCCACGGAAAACCCCTTTGATTATCTGCAAAATATTGCCATGACGTCAAAACCACGTGCGCGCAGAAGTTCTAGAATGTTCTAGAACATTTATCTGTGTCACTATTAGCTGCGCGCTGATCGGCTATTTCTCGGCCGATGATTGGTTAAGGCCTGCGCCTGTGATGTCACGAGTAGTCTAAAAGGAGATGAAATCCAGATCCTGAGAGCATCCTCGGCCAAGGGCCGAACAGGTTGGACCTGCATAACACTACGATCAGCTGAGACAGTCATTAAACAGATCACCTCGGTCTCAGTCAGTTTCTCTCCCGTAGCATTGCGGCAGCTACCCAACCCACCACATCTTAAAAGAATTTTGTGAACTCCCGAACATTTGTTCGGGGCCATTTTTGGAAACTTTTGACAATATTGTTCACGTGTAAACCGAGAACTAAGTCGGAACAAATTTAGCGGTGAGGCCTTTCCGGCCTGAATATGTGATTCCACAGATGTAGAGGCAGCGATGTTCTTTGGTGGATAACTCGTCTGATCTGCTGGCCATGCCAAAATGTGGTTATTCAATCACCACCCACACTATGTCGTGTAGGTTTATTTAGACTTTTGGACCGCAGCAAGTAAACTTTGCCAGATACATCTTAAGAGCTAACTGATCTATCCCGCACCGTTAAGCTTAGTTATGCATCTTCATCCGTATTCGACAGCCCCGTTAATAGACGGGTTGTTCTTCACTTTCATCCGTACCGTCGGTGTACGGGAACTTTCTTCCTAACCGTAATGTTATTGTAGCACTCGCTGACTGATCGTTAGACATTCTTGTATTGTGATTACCGTCCTGAGTTCACTCCGCTCCCATCCTGGACTGCATGCGGGAATCCTGTTTGTGGAAACCGGCATGCGGGAACTTATCCAGCTTTCGGAGGACGCGTCAACTCACGTCACGCCAGTCATGACGTATCAATTTCAGTAATATGATAGCCGTCCTTGAAAATGGCTACCGAGCATTAAAGTAGCTATACATAACATCTTTAATTATTCCGTTAATTACGATCTTAGTTATTATATTTCGTCCTAAAGCCAATAGTTATAATTTCTTTATCTGTTTATAGTTATTCTGATTTTACTGTAAGGTGTTTTTACTAACCACGCCGTAGTAGGTCTACCAACCTGTACTATATATATTATTCTGATCATTTCCACATTGTATTACTTGTACTGGTTAGTCTTATATATGGCAAGTAGCCATCCGTTCATATGTTTTGTTTATTTGTAAAAAAAACGTAGGACTGCAGTGCATGTAGGAAACACTATACAGCAACATTTATATATGCATCACTTTCTCCCGCCACCAACAATTTTTCACTGAGGTCGCTATCCATGCTATAACTCTGCTCACACTCCCCTCGTATCTTTTGATACTTTGTAGTTAGTTATCCTTGCCAATGTAGGAAGCACTGTGAAAACATATTATAATTATTATTTTCTTTTTCATCTTTTAGGAAGTCTCCCCCCCCCCCCCCCCCCGCACCGCAGTGCATATCTGGGCAACTTGCGTTTAAACCTAACATCAGGTTAAAAGGTTAGCCCCATAGGACCTGGTGACGGGCGAGATGCGTATCCCCACCGAATTCTGTACGAATGTCTGGGCAAGATGTTGGAATCTGCCACGCCCTTATGGGAAGGACATTCACGGTGGGTATTCGTCTCTCTTACCCCCCCCCCCCCCCCCCCCACCGTAACGACATCTTAGTCGCCTAAACTTGCTTATGTGAAAAGTAACCATTGTCCTGTGACGTTTTATATGGTTATGGAGCAAGATGTCCGGATTCTCACCAAACTCGGAGGTCTTGCGAAATAACATGTATGCACGCTGTCTTGAGTATTTATGTCTTAGGACATCCGTTCTCAATCGCAGCCGTATCTAAAGCTAAGTAGGGCACCCGCCATTTGCGGCCTAAACTAGTTCTTGTCTTTAAAAACTATATGTTAGGTTAGGCATAGAAGAAGGCCGGCATAAATAAAAGCGGCACCTACTAATTTAGCATGTTTAAAACTACATAAGATGGTGACGTGGAAATCCCTCGGGAATCGCTCGTCCCGTCTTCACGTAAAACAGCACGCAACATTCTAGTCATAATTTCACTAGGTATGGTCTTTTCTTTATATCATTTTGATTGAATATAGAGTACCCCCCCCCCCCCCCCCCTTTCTGGCCAATACTCTTCTCCCGCTTTAAGCGATGGCAGCATTTTCCCATGACGGAGGCCTGCGCGAGGCACTTGCCTCTCGCAAGGATCTAGTGACGGCGGCCTGCGCGAGCCTACTACTTCTCACCCAGAAAAACAGCACCAGAACTAATGCCCGTGCGAGGCACATAACCTTTCACCACTTCAACAAGATAACTTTCTTTCCTTTTCAGCTTAGAGGTATAATAACTTATATTAAGCTAATTAGTGAACTCGTGCACGGGAGCCTCCTTTGCGGGGATACCTCTGCGGACATATGAGTCTGGGTGGTACCTCCGGGAGCCCCACATTTAGAAGTTCATCAGGCAGTCTCTATGTCTTGTATTTTCGTATGCTCATTTTTATCTAGCAAACTTGACTGTCTGTTTTAGATAAATCAATAGTATAGACTTAATTTTTAGGTCACCAATCAAATATTGTAAGTCCATAGATCACGAAATTGCTATGGACAGGCACAAACTCATGGGCTGATACCATTGTGTTTAATGTTCGCGACGATGGTCGTACAGCCCCACCGGAACGATTGAGTTCCACCGGCCTTAGGAGCCGGTCTTTGTTAACCGTAGGGCAGTGTCATATGGGATCCGTAACCCAGAGACTGGGAGCTAGCCAGCGTCATCAGTCGTCATGTACATGCGACGCGGCGAGCCAACACCATACACCAGAACGCCCCGACTCTACCCCGTGAGCTACAACTGCAACTGCCAGCAGTTTACCAGCTGTATTAACCAAAAAAAAATCTAAATTAACAGATCGACAGAGAGAGAGAGGGCCTTTCACAGAAAATAGTGAAAGAAGTTTCACATAGGCAGGCATTTAAGCTGACTAGTGTGATTTCTGCAGAGAAAGAAGCTAATGCTATGAAGAAGGCACTTATAGGTGAAATAAAGGACCGTGTCTCTAGTAGGTTTACTAGCTTGAAGACTGATGGTGTAGTAGGTGCAATGGTTATAGTTGACCATACGAGGTGGGACAGTAGTGATGAGACATATGGGATGGAGAACATTCATAAACTTTCTGAGCATTTTTCAAACCAGTTGATATGTAAAGATTATAATGTCACCCGTGGAAAATCAGAATTTGTAGAGTTGAAAAAACTCCAATGAAAATGCTACCAATCTATCAAGAGTAAAATACTGTTTTGGGAGAAGATATTTACGTACCAAAGTGACTACGACTCATTTCAGAACATTCCACTCATCATTGAGATATGTTTATGCATAGCTTGGACACAATGCACGGTAGAGAGAGGATTCTCATTTGTAAGGCGTGTAATCACAGCAGAGGGCAAATCTAAGTAATGAGATCTTAGACAACTTATTGGTGATCAGACTGAATCTGCCTGTTCTTAGCAAATTCATAGCGGAAGGGCAGTATGAAGATAGTGTTATAGCCAGGGCAGTTGCCAAGTATCTTGTTTCGATGAAGTGGAGGTGGGACCTGAAAGCAGCAGTCCAGTCAAGTCCAGTAGAAGGAAATGAAGGACCGTCCATGTAAAAAAAACCAGAAAATTGAACTGTAGTGCCTGAGACATCTGACTGCGAGGCAGAGTCATTAAATGACAACTGTTCTTCTTCTGAAGATGATGATAATTATGACTGAATTATTGATGAATCTTATCTGTCAGTCAAGTATATGACCATAATCAATTACATCACATGTAAGTGGACGTCACAATCATTGGGCGGGGCATAGCTAAATTGGATTCATCCATTAATTAAGAAACAAGTCACTGAATATGTTATATCATTCATTATATCAGTTCATTTATTGAATTTATTCTAAGTTACAATTTACAGTTCTAATAAATAATTGGTGTTTCATTATAATTGAATTCAGTAGTTTAGTACATTTATAAACAATCAGACATGAACAAAGATATTTCCAAAAATGGTGGTCCCAAAAGGCAATCCCAGGATAGTAATTAATGAAAATTAATTACCTCTTCGTAATCTAGAAATTTGTTTGAGTGTAGCTTTCATGACCATCTGATTTTCAGTTACTTCTTTAGCATTAACTGATGCCATGGTCGCTGGCTACATACATCTGCCTGGCTGGTTAGTTCTTGTGGAGTCAAGTTACAGCATTGATTGGTAGAAGCTGGTATATGGTCACCCTCATCTCGGTTCATGGTTGGTTGATTCCAACTCGGCTGTGGCAGAACACAGAAGCTACTGGACATACCGCATATACCCAGTCATTAACATCGAAACCAATTTATTCAAACGAAATGTCAAGGAGGCTATTGAGATTTACAAACATCACCCAACCATGAACCGAGATGAGGGATGCAATATACCGGTGCTCTACCAATCAATACTTTCATGTGACTCCACAAGAACTGACCAGAGTGACATAGCCAGCGACCATCAGTTAGTGCTGAAGAAGTTACCGAGATGGACATGAAAGCGACACTCAAACAATTTATACATCCCAGAGAGGTAACTAGTTTTCCTTATCATATGAACAATGTCAAAGATGTTGGCCTCAAATTCTTTCTGTTACATCAGAGTGACTGTTAACAATAAACTCATAGACAGTCAGTACATCTCAATTCAAACATTTGGTAGCTGCTGCAGGACCGACCATCGTCACTTCTATTTTGGATGTCTTGAAAAAAATGGGTTATGCGAAGCGAAAGGGGTTATGCAAAAAAAATTTAGGTAGGCATTTTTTCCCAAACCGAATTATTAACACATGGAACTCACTCCCTTCTGTTGTGGTCGAGGCACCCACGCTCGGTGTGTTTAAATTGAAACTAGATATGCACCTAAATGACATAATATACGATCATGACATAGCCAACTCATGGATATATAATAATAAGATAATAGAAATATACCCAAATGCTAGGCGCAGAAGGGTGTAACCATGAGTGTGGGTGGCACACCGCAGCAGACGCGGGGATAACCCATCTGCCCCACAGCACCTCCCAAAGTCAACCAGGGTCCTGATTAATGTCAATGAACAATGCCAACCAAACAAATAAACAATTGTAACTAAACAAAGTACAAGCACTAGTAATACAATACCAAAACAGCTCCAGAGGCAATAACAAGCCATGGGGTTATGCCTCGTAAATTGATGATGATGATGAATTCTTCTGTGACAACCTTAGATTCTTGTTTGGGCTTGCTACAGAGATATTAGTGGACAGTGGGCAGTGGTCTTGCCAAACATAAATGTAACTCCTAATAAAGCCATCTGTAGTGTAATAAATGTGCTCCTAAATTTGGCTACAGAGATATTTCTCTGTCAGTATGCTGTGCTAAATGAGGTGGGTAATACTTTGGGAAGGGGATTAAGGGCTGTTGAATGGGTGAGTGGGTGAGTGACCTGTCAACAACTGAGTAGTGTCAGGGCTCCAGGCACAATAGCTCTAATTATCATGGGCTAACTATATGCTAAGAATTTAATGATTTTTATAACTTATTGCCTAAACTTATAAAAATAATGCATGTACACTATAGTCCAATACAGTATAACCTGTTTGTAACGGGATGGGCATCATGTGGGATTATATGAAGGTGTCCTTTATAAACAGGTGACGATAAAATAATACATAATCTACAATCAAGGACAGTATAACCTGTCTAATAAAAGGCATCATGGGGGATCTGTATGAAAGAGTCCATTATATACAGGTGTCCTTTAAATGGAGGGTCAAATATTTTGGTTTATGATATTTGAACTGCTAAGTGGGTCCTTTATCTGGGGCTGGTCTCTATATAAAGGTATATTGTGTTAATAATGTAATGGCCTATTATTAACCCTTTCACTGCTGATGTTTCCATTCCATTTAGTAACTGTACCTGCTGGGTGGTGTCCGCTTTCAATTAGATGTTGCTGGAAGCTGTTGCTATCAGACATAGCAAAATCCCTCACCAACAGCATATCTGAAGTGGTCCAGTAAAATTCTGTTTCATATTATATTGAGCAGTATAATGGTTATTAACCTGCACAAGGGATACCATGTGTTACTGCAAGCTGTTGCTATCTAATAGAGCAACAGCCATCAGCACCACTGACTGAAGGCCTCGTAATGCATCATAATATCTCCCTCGGTATATACGCTCAGTCATAGAGCTGCAAACTATAGTTTGGCAATGTGGTATAAAGTGAATCATACAGGTAAGCTGTTGGATATTTTGAAACTAATTTGACTTGAAGTTGTTGCTGCCATTAGGCAGTATCGACTTCCAGTCAAATTAGTTTCAAAATATTCAATGGGATGAGTATTATATAATAAAGAATCCTGAATGTAATGCATTGGCACATACATGACATCACACACTATTGCTTGAGGAGACAAATGGTGGTGATTACTGTTCAACATTTACGTGATATTACAAAGCATTTAATTGTGATACAGATAAGGGAATATGACAGGATATGGAATTAATACACCATAATCTATCCGTATAATAGAACATTTGAAATGTGATTAGCATCCCTTTAAACTAATTTGACGGTCATTTAAATTAGTAAATCCTATATATATATATAATGGACACACATACAGACATTTTAATATACAAGCATGTCCATGATAATCTGTCTCAGTTTACATCCCAGTTTTTTCGTGCTCGTGCGAGCTTTTATACCTCGGGTGTCCATGGATATCCCTGTCGTCTGTCAGCAATTGTGGCACGTTTTGCCATTTGTTGATCAATTACAACTAAATTTGGGAGATATGTTCCCTTTGGCAATATCTATTAGGACTATGAAGATGAGGTGGCCACACCCACAAATAATCAAGTTATGAACCTTGTTATATTTTCACATTATTGATGCCTTATGGGGAAAATACTTTTGTGGCAATTTCATCATTTATCAAGTGATTAAAATCAAATTTGGCAGACATGTTCCTTTGTGCAATATCTGTTAGGGCTATACATATGAAGTCGTCACGCCCTTAACCAAAGGCCATAATTCTGGTTCATTAAGGCATTTTTAGCGTACCTAGGAGAGCTTATAATACAATCGCGATTTGTTTGTCTGTTATCTGTAGTCTGCCAACAATTGTGGCACGTTTTGCCATTTGTTGATGGATTAAAACCAACTTTGGCAGATATGTTCCATTTTGCAATATCTATTAGGGCTATGAAGATGAAGAGTCTATGCCCACAAATAGCAGGGTTATGCCCCTTGCTATATTTTCACAGTATTGGCGCCTATGGGGAAAATATGTTTGTGGCACAATTCGCCATTTATCAACGGATTAAAATGAAATTTGGCAAATATGTACCTTTAGGCAATATCTATTGTGTCTATGAAGATGAAGTGGCCCCGCTCACAAATAGCAGAGGTATGGCCCTTACTATATTTTCATAGTATTGAAGCCTATGGGGAAAATACGTTTGTTGCAAATTCTTCATTTATTGATGTATTTCAACGAAATTTGGTAGATATGTTCCTTTAAGTAACATCTATTGGAGCTATGAATATGAAGTGGCCACGCCCTCAAACAAGGGCCATAGCGCAGGTTCATTAAGGCGTTTAAAGTATTGAGCCCTATGGTGGTAATACGTTTTCGCCAATTGTTGATAGATTAAAACTATATTTAGCTTACAAGGTAAATTTCCTTCAGTCAAATATCTATTTGAACTATGGATATAAAAAGACTGCATCTTTAAACAAGGACCATAACTCTGGTTCATTAAGTCTTGAACTATTGGATCCTATGGTGAAAATCCATTTGTTTCGTCAATTGTTGATAGATTAAAGCCAAATTTAGCACTGATATGCTTCTTCAGTCATATCTATTTAGACTGTGAATATAAAGAGACTGCACCTTTAAACAAGGGCCATAACTCTGGTTCAGTAAGACTTTATTACATTTGTTTTGTCAATTGTTGATGGATTGAAAACAAATTTAGCAGATATTGTATGTTCCTTCAGGCCATATCTTTTAACAAATTTGGTGGATGATGTTGCTGTCATAGAAAAATTGTTGAAAAACATACACCAGTTTCTTTTTCTTGACACAGTAAAAGACACAATATTGACATCATCGTGGTAAGGGATAATAAATGGTCTCTCCTGCATGTTTGCTAAGCTGATAGCTCTCATGAATGTCCCATTATAGACACCTGTTTACTGTATGTTATCAAATTACAATAATTATGGTGCTATCATTACTGTAATTGGAAGGTAAAACCTGTAATTTCCATTTTCAGGGCACACAAAAATCTACAGGTCCACCTCACCCAAACCGACCGCGGACAGTTGTGTGCTACATCTGTGGGCGTGAATTTGGATCAAAGTCTATTGGAATCCATGAACCACAGTGCTTAGCCAAGTGGCAGAATGAGAACAACAAATTGCCGGTGAATCAGCGCCGCGGTGAGCCGAAGAAACCAGATGTTGTTACTCTCACAGGTAATTCATGATATATGTTTTTATCTAAGTGAATGTGGGTGAGGATTAAATATAGGTATTACAAGTTAAAGGATAACTAATCCCATGTCTTGGTAGCTATTCAGGTGATCTAACACACGGGTCATAAACTATCCAGAACAGCATCCAAAATAAAAAGCGAAAATCCAAATTCTTTTGGCTTAAAATTCAGTAAAACTAGCCATTAGGGTATCAATTTCTGAAATTTCGTACCTCTATCTAAAGACTTGAATTGCACTAATTTCCTTGTTGATGCGAGGAAATTTCCTCATTTCGACATTGATTTGAGGAAAGTTCCTCATGGCTGAGAATTAGGAAAATCAAGTCTCATTGAGGAAATTTCCTCATGGCTGAGAATTTGCAAAATCAAGTCTTGAGAAAATTTCCTCATGGCTGAGAATTTGCAAAATCAAGACTATTTGAGGAAATTTCCTCGCAGCCGAGAATTTGCCAAATGGAGTCACGTTGAGGAAATTTCCTCATGGCTGAGAATTTGCAAAATTGATATTTGAGAAAATTTCCTCATGGCTGAGAATTTGTAAATTCAAGTCTATTTGAGGAAATTTCCTCAAAACTGAGAATTTGTAAAATCGATATTTGAGGAAATTTCCTCGTGGCTGAGAATTTGCAAAATTGATATTTGAGAAAATTTCCTCATGGCTGAGAATTTGGAAAATCAAGTCTATTTGAGGAAATTTCCTCAAAACTGAGAATTTGTAAAATCGATATTTGAGGAAATTTCCTCGTGGCTGAGAATTTGGAATGGTAGATTTTATTTTTTAAATTACTGTATTGTCAAACCCTACATGTATCTCCTCCTTAGCTTCTTGACAGATTTCACCCAAATTTGGCTAGAAGGATCCTATGGAGGTAGGGGCTAGAACAACTTTTCAGATTTTTGATTGGTCAATTTTTTTGGTGAGTCGTAGGTTTCATTAAAAAAAATTACCGGAAAGTGTCAAACCATATCTCCTCATTAACCTTTTGACAGATTTCAACCTAATTTGGCTGAAAGGGCACTATGGGTGTGGACTTCCGAACCTGTATACAGAATTTCTATTTGTCAATTTTTTGGGTTAAGCTCTCAGATTTTATGAAAAATTTACTGCAAATTGTCAAAACGCCACTCCTCATTGACCGCTAGGCGGATTTCAATCTAGTTTGGTTGGACGGACCCTATGGGTGTGGGTATCAGAATATATATACAGAATTTTAATTGGTCAATTTTTTTGGTGAAAATCTTGAATTCTATGACAAATTTACCGGAAATTGTTTAAAACGCTACTCCTCATTAACTGCTCAGGAGATTTCAACCAGACCTGGATGGAAGGACCCTATGGTGGCAGGCTTCAGAAGATATACACAGAATTTTCATTGCTTAATTTTTTTGGCACCCATCTTGCCTGTTCCAAATGTTTTGTGAAATCAGTAGGACCCTAGGTAGGT
Organism: Chaetoderma sp. LZ-2023a; assembly: GCA_034401795.1. Classification (NCBI taxonomy): domain Eukaryota; kingdom Metazoa; phylum Mollusca; class Caudofoveata; order Chaetodermatida; family Chaetodermatidae; genus Chaetoderma; species Chaetoderma sp. LZ-2023a. The sequence continues at coordinate 121,113,397 of CM067360.1, forward strand.
AGGCTTCAGAACGTATATACAGAATTTTGATTGGTCAATCTGGCAGCCATTTTGAATTTTCCAGAAATACTTTACAATGCTAATCAACTGCCAGATTTCAACGAAACCTGGGTGGAATGATCCTATGGTGATCGACTTAAAGACTTCTAATGAGTGTTTTGATTGGGCATTTTTCTTGTTGGCCATCTTGGATTTTCAAAAAAATTTCCAGACGCCTTTAAATCGCTACCACTACTACAACAGCTTGATATCAAACATATTTGGGTGGAATGACCCTATGATGATAGGCTTCAAGAAATCCAATGAGAATTTTGATTGGTCAATTTTCTTGTTGGCCATCTTGGATTTTCCGAAAATTATCCATCATGTCTATTTAAATGCTAATGGTTCAAATGCCACAGATCATTGGGCCTCTTGTTGGTCATACCATTCAGGTTTATATGATATGTCAAAAAATTTCTCCAGTCATGAAGGCTCATAGTGACCTGGATAATTTGGCCACTACATGCATTACGAGTTTGGATGACATGGTTGTTCTGAAACTTATTGCACTACCAGATGCGCTGTCAAAATTATGCTGTTTATTTGACCCATTTGAAACCGAGAGAGCCCAAATACCAGAATGGCGGGAATTCTGACCCTGCATGCACCTATTGTGTATAGGGTGACATTACATAAAAATGTTAACATGTATGTGTTGGGCCATTTTTCTGACCTTTCTGGTTATTGTATTTACACAGTGAGTCCAGAATATTGGCCTTTAGAATCTCAGTGTTATGCGATGTGTAATATATCAAAATTTTGATATTTTTGCTGTAAACTCAGGGTGGGCATGTCCACCGCTGAAATGAACCGAGAGTTCAAGGGGTTAATGAAATGAAGCTGTGAAGCCTATGCATATACATATAAGCAACATGAATATAATTCACACCCCAAACACTAGAAAACTATTTTGGGAAACAATACATCCGCTGTTTATGTTACATGAGAAGCAGAACATAAAACAATACTCACGACTTTCATTGGAGTTGTCATTATTAGTGGCCGTCTTTAAATATTTTGCATTTATGCTGAAGGTTTATATGTTTGAAATCATTATCCACCAAAGGCTTATCAGATGTCAATAAAATAGCATAAGTGATTAATGCAATACAAAGATACAATTTGAATTATTAATTTTATGTGTTTTGAAAATGTTTCTTGTGTTTCCAAATCTGTGTAAATTGTGCATGTTATTCGGTTAAGGCTTTTTAGCTATGGGTATCGGCTTAATAAACCCACATTTCCCTTAGCCAGTCAGCTAGTTAGTTAGTCAGTCGCAAAAGCATATTCCGGACTGTATCTCAAAATCTACAGATCCAATTCAGCTCAAGTTTTAACACACCGAAGGAACTTGGCTTGTCAGAGCATTTCCAGTCTGGCTGTGATCCAGATAAAATAACCTGTATCCAGATTGGGTAAAATTCTGAAATATTGATATCTCAGAAACTACTGGGTCAATTTGGCCCAAATCTTAACATAGTAAAGGGCGTGGCCAATACACTAGGATGATAGGATCCCACAACTTTGTGGGTGATATGAAATCCTGGAAAGCGGGAAAAATTAAAAAAATCTGGACCCCTCCGCTACGAGATTCTATCGACCTTGTTTTATTTATACATTGTAAATAGTCGAGACTGTTAGAATTTTTATTAATTGTATATGTCAATACACCACAGAGATATATCAGCATCATTAAGTGTTTGGTTTTTCTTGAACGTTTATATAGTGATAAAGAAATAATTGCATAAATTGCCCCACATTTCTTACCAATGATCTGGCCGGTGATATTAAGAATTCTTGTTGTGCAAGGTGGAAGATTTGTAAAACATCACAGAGATACATGCGCATGCAGTTGTGCATGCATGCACACATATATATATGTGGTTAATTTAATACAAAATTTCAGATCTATAGGATGATTGATAGCCTAAATATATTGATAGTACTCAGGGACAGACCTATCCATTCGCCAATTCGCTCTTGAGAATATATAGTTTTCATGGTTGGCTAATAAAATGTCAAAATAGGCTAATTCACTGGCTAATGATTTCAAATGAGTAGGTCGGTCGCTGGTACTTCTTTTTCAAAATGGCGATCCATTTTGATATTTCAAGTTATTTAAATTCTCAGCTATGAGGAAATTCCCTCAGAGATATCATTTTCAAATTGTCAGCAATGAAGAAATTTCCTCAATTTGACTTCATTTTGCAAATTCTGAGCCACGAGGAAATTTCCTCAAATTGACTCCATTTTGCAAATTCCCAGCCATGAGGAAATTTCCTCAAATCGACAGCATTCTGTAAATTCTCAGCCACAATTTCCTCAACTTGACTACATTTTCCAAATTCTCAGCCACGAGGAAATTTCCTCGACTATAGACATAATTTTAAAAATTCTCAGCCATGAGGAAATATCCTAAACTAGACCTGATTTTCCAAATTCTCAGACACGAGGAAATTTCCTCAACTATAGACATAATTTTACAAATTCTCAGCCATGAGGAAATTTCCTCAGATAGACTTGATTTTGCAAATTGTCAGCCATGAGGAAAGTTCCTCAAATAGACTTGATTTTATAAATTCTCAGTTATGAGGAAATTTCCTCAAATAGACTTGATTTGGCAAATTCTCCGCCATGAGGAAATTTCCTCAACTAGATTAAATTTTGCAAATTCTCAGCCATGAGGAAATTTCCTCAAATAGAATCGATTTTACAAATTCTCAGTTATGAGGAAATTTCCTCAACTAGACTTGATTTTCCAAATTCTCAGCCATGAGGAAATTTCCTCAAATATCGATTTTGCAAATTGTCAGTTATGAGGAAATTTCCTCAAATAGACTTGATTTTGCAAATTCTCAGCCATGAGGAAATTTCCTCAAATATCGATTTTGCAAATTCTCAGCCATGAGGAAATTTCCTCAACTAGACTTGATTTTGCAAATTTTCAGCCACGAGGAAATTTCCTCAAATATTGATTTTGCAAAATCTCAGCCATGAGGAAATTTCTTCAAATAGACTTGATTTTGCAAATTCTCAGCCATAAGGAAATTTTCTCAAATAGACTTGATTTTCCAAATTCTCAGCCATGAGGAAATTTCCTCAAATAGAATCGATTTTACAAATTCTCAGTTATGAGGAAATTTCCTCAAATAGATTTAATTTTGCAAATTCTCAGCCATGAGGAAATTTCTTCAAATATCTATTTTGAGATTTCTCAGCCATGAGGAAATTTCCTCAACTGGACTTGATTTTCCAAATTCTCAGCCATGAGGAAACTTCCTCAAATATCGATTTTTGCAAATTGTCAGTTAATGAGGAAATTTCCTCAAATAGACTTGATTTTGCAAATTCTCAGCCATGAGGAAATTTCCTCAAATATCGATTTTGCAAATTCTCAGCCATGAGGAAATTTCCTCAACTAGACTTGATTTTCCAAATTTTCAGCCACGAGGAAATTTCCTCAAATATTGATTTTGCAAAATCTCAGCCATGAGGAAATTTCCTCAAATAGACTTGATTTTGCAAATTCTCCCCCATGAGGATATTTCCTCAAATATTGATTTTACAAATTCTCAGTTATGAGGAAGTTTCCTCAAATAGACTTGATTTTCCACATTCTCAGCCATGAGGAAATTTCCTCAAATATTGATTTTGCAAATTCTCAGCCATGAGGAAATTTCCTCAAATAGACTTGATTTTACAAATTCTCAGTTATGAGGAAATTTCCTCAACTTGACTCCATTTGGCAAATTCTCAGCCACGAGGAAATTTCCTCAAATAGTCTTGATTTTGCAAATTCTCAGCCATGAGGAAATTTCCTCAAGACTTGATTTTGCAAATTCTCAGCCATGAGGAAATTTCCTCAAAGAGTCTTGATTTTCCTAATTCTCAGCCATGAGGAACTTTCCTCAAATCAATGTCGAAATGAGGAAATTTCCTCGCATCAACACTGAAATTAGTGGAATTCAAGTCTTTAGAGGGACGAAATATCAGAAATTGATACCCTAATGGCTAAGTTTTACTGAATTTTAAGCCAAAAAATGGGAATTTGGATTTTCCCTTTTTATTTTGGATGCTGTTCCAGGTAATTTTAAGCTTTTTATCACGCCGCTAAGGAAAGATATTCAGGATTTAGTAGTTAAATTTTGGTACATTTCTACACCCTATGATGGGTGTCATGATTTACTTTTCAACCAATCAGAAAAACCCTAGTATGTCTGCCTCGGTATATACGCTCAGTCATAGAGGCGCCAGCTATAGTTTGGCAATGTGGTATAAAAGCAATCCTACAGGTAAGCTGTTGAATATTTTGAAACTAATTTGATTGGATTCCAATCAAATTAGTTTCAAAATATTCAATGGGATGAGCATTACATAATAAAGAATGTGATGCTTTGGAGCTTACATGACATCACACACAATAGCTTGAGGAGACAAAATGGTGTCGATCACTGTTCAACATTTACTCGATATTACAAAACAGATAATTGCGATACAGATCAGGTAATGTGACAGGATATGAATGATATGGAATCTATAAACCATATTCTATCGGTGCAATACAACATTTGAGATGAGATTAGCATCGCTTTAAGGAATCGATTCTAATCCATTAACGGTCAATATTTGTCCTGGAAGTTTACATTTTGTTAGTTGTCAAGAGACTATTTTTTTAATTTATCACTGGAATAACTTGCTCACTCATTCACCCAGACATTACAGTAGTGAATTTTCAAAAAATGTTTTCTGGCATGGTTCTGACAGGGTCTTGTTTTGATTATGAACCTTGACTGTTCAAGGGGTTAGCATTTCATGGCAAAGCCGGCGAAAACTGGCCTCTGCTGTGGTCTTGATTAGTGGCCATATCCAGGCCAAGAGAAGATATTTTTGAAAATTTACAACTGCAGTGACTGGCTCAATAATAGAGCCACTCGATCTACTGGTAAAATTGATAAAATAATCTGTTGACCAGCATTTTATAAACATTCCCTAAATAAATATTTAGATTTTCTTGACCAAATTAGCCATTAAAGTGTGAAGCAAACTTATTGTTTGGCAGTAACAGCTTCCAGTCAAACAAATTTCAAAATATTTAACAGATTGCATGCATTATTGTCTTGACATAGCATATGCTGAATCTCCACAGTTCAAGGTAACTTTCCATGATGAGAAAATATAGTACAGCTTAAAAATACCTTCACTTGTTTCCAAAAGATAAATAGCATAATGCGTTTATCATTTTCTAAAAACGCGTTTATGTTTTTGATGTGACGGGACAAATTATATTTATGTGAAATTTTTATTTCTATCGTGTTTAGCGTTTTAACCCTTTTATGGTCATACCAGCCAAAACTGACCTCTGCTATGGTCTTGTGGAATGTCCATTTACAGGCCAAGCGAATAGAATTCTTGAAAATTTACCACTGGAATGACTGGCTCGATAACCGAGCCAGTCATTCCAGTGACAAATTTTCTAAAATTGTATTCTCTTGGCCTGTAAATGGACATTCAATGAGAAAATATTCAAATTTTCCTGACAAAATTTGACCATTAAAAGGTTAAATCTGAACGCGTCTATATGTAGTATTAGGTTATACTTCGCATTGCAAGGATCATCTGAGATCAGACTTGTCAGACCGCGGCGGACTGACATAACTCTTCTATAATGCCGTACGGTTCAAAACCTCCGTAATGAGGTATCTAGTACTTTTACAACAGAAAATGTGGGTAGATGAGAAAATATTGTGTTGTTAATATTTTATCAAATGCTGTTACATATGTTAAAATATTAACAGGAATTTGTTGTTCCTCACTAGTTTTAGCTGTTGATACGAGGACGGGGATAACTTTGCTGTAATTTTGTACGCAATGTTTATGTACTTAGTAAGAATAACTCATAAACTGGCATCTTTCCTCAAAATGGCCGAAATGTAGAGATCACAATTCATTCGCCTCGTTTGCTAAATGGGCACAGTTTAGTAGTCTTGATCGGCTCGATAGTCATATTGTGTGACTGACACAAAAACACTGTAGTATGTATGATACATGAACGCATTTGTCATGCATGTTAACCCGTGCACGTGCTCTGAATAGACCTTTCCACTGTATCCACCCATCATACATGTATGACATCACAATCAACTACGTGACGTGTAGAATGACATCATAATGAATGACATAGATAAGTACTTCACGAACGCATGTTTGAAGACGGACTATGCACTGTTGTACGAATTGTAGGTCTTTACTATTTAATAAATATTCTGTTGAATATTTTGAAACTAATTTGACTGGGCGCTGTTGCTGCCATAGGCAGCAACAGCGCCCAGTCAAATTAGCTACAAAATATTCAACAGCTTACCTGTAGAGTTTTCAGGAAATTGATAATTAGGGTATTCGGGGATCGATCAATCCCAACACGGCGAAGTGTGGGTGGAGCCTAGCTAGAGGTGGACGGGGCATAGCTAAAGCTGAAAAGATCCATTGATCCAAAGCATATATGTTACTTCAGGAGTCGGTCATCACTTACCGTTACAAAGGAGAGTTGTACGATTACATGATTTAAATGTCTGTTTCTTTTACCAGGAGAAGTAAATAATCAATTCAGATCTTAATGGAGAAATTTCTCCACACAGCACTAATCACTTTAAAAAATCTCCATGCAGCACTATTCACTTTAAAAATACATACATTCCTTTGATGCTGTGTGGAGATCACAGTTCCTGGTATATTAGTCAGGGAACCAAGCTAATCTCCACATAATAAGTGTTGTTCCCTCGTGACTCTGTGTGGCGACTTCAAATTGAAACCCAACTCGGCAAGTCATACCCCAGTCAATGTGTCAATTTGATAATTCTTAAATAAGTCCCAGCTTTCGTCATGGATGCAAGTTTACTCTGGTGTTACATAAAATTCTAAATGACATTGAATTATAATGTGTCATGCAAAAAAATATCGCAGATCGCTTTTATAAAAAACGGGAACTATTATGATAGATTGGAATGGGTCAAATTGACAAAAGAAAGATAACTTTTCCCAGAAAATTGCACAATTAACAGGAAGCTGATATGTTATATTTACATTATACGACTACATGTAGTCTGTGAAAAAGTTTAAATAGCATTCATCAGGTCATTCTGGTTTGATAAAAACTTTACTCCTATCACCCACAAAATTTCCCATGTATTTTACTGGCACTTGATGGTGGGCCATTGACCCCACAAAATTTCTCGGTAAAACCCCTATCTTTCTCAAGCTCTACGCGTCATGAATACACCACACAGCGCATTCAAATTTTAAACGGAGCAAAGATCTTTCTAAACGTGTAGACTGTTTTTTTGTCTAGCGTATTCACGTTTATTATAAAATGCATTCCAATATTTGGACGCGTTCAGAATCTTTAGGCATTTCAATTCAGAAGTATTTTTGTCCCGTTTCTTTCCCGCTTTTGTTTCGCTTTTGTTACATTTTTGTTCTGGAAGCATGTTCTGTTAATTTAGAACTAAATCGATTGAATTCTAATTGACAACCTGAGTGAGGCGAAATCTGTAATTATCGTAATCATATAGATACATGAAAAAACAAGTGTGACTATTGTTCCGACAATGATCACTTTATCAGAATTGGCCTTTCCAGAGTATCCATCCATCATCCGACCTCGTGTGATGTCATAATCACCTCAGTGCGTGTATGATGATGTCACAATCATTACGGTACGTCACAAAGTGTTCCATATAGACCATCATCAAATCTCAAATAGTCTGACATGTTGTATGAATTGTATGTCTTTGTAATTCTTTGCTATTTAATAAACATGCTGTTGAATATTTTGAAACCAATTTGACTTGGCACTGTTGCTGCCTAATTACATGTAGGCAGCAACAGCACCCAGTCAAATTAGTTTCAAAATATTCAACAGCTTACCTTACCTGTGTGGTTGGAGCTTAGCTAGAGATAGGCGGGCATAGCTAAAAATGGAAAGGTCCATTGGCAAAAGGTCTTAACATTATTGAAACAATTTGTGTGTTTGCAGCTACTGGGGCATATGATGTAGAAGCGATGAATGAGGCTGCATGGCGAAGTTCACAGCAACAGCTTGTGCCATGTCAGAATTGCGGTAGGACCTTTCTACCTGACCGTCTTGCCATACATCAAAGAGGTTGTAAATCAAAGGCGGTAGATGCTTGATGTTTCTCGTTCTTTGAAGCTTGGTTTCCTATCTGCCAACTTTAGGACTTGTATCAAATATACATTAAGCTGTTGAATGTTTTGAAACTCATTTGACTGGAAGCAGTAAAAAGAATCAAAGTATTTCCTAATTAGATGTCCATTTGCTGGCCAAGAGAATTCTAACAAGCCAGTCATTTCAGTGGTAAATTTTCAAAAATTGTATTCTCTTGGGCTGTAAATGGACATTCCACAAGACCATAACAGAGGCCGGATTTGGCCAGCTTGACCATTGAAGGGTTACATTTTTTCGAAGTATTTTTTAACATTTACCACTGGAATGCTGAACTCGATAACCGAGCCAGTTAATCGAGTGGTAAATTTCCAAAAATACTCATCCTTTGCCCTGCAAATGGATATTCACTAAGAAAATATTTTTAATTTCTGTGACAAATCTGTGTATTAGGCTTCAGAGGCTTGGGTCGCCTTTCGTCGGCCTTGGTTTTGTGATGTAATTTAACCCGGCATTGGTGATACAGAATTAATTTTTTGAGTGAAAAGGTTAATTATAATACTTTAAAGTACTTTTCTGATTAATTCAAAATCAACTAATGATTACGGCACACAAATACATGAGATGTCTTTTATTGCTCTATATAAATCACCTTTCCAGAGTATCCATCAATCAATCTGACGTCATATTCAGGTAAGCGGTGTGTAGGATGATGTCATAATCATTACATCATAAATGATTCTATGTGCCCCGTCTTTAACTCTTAAAAGTCTGACACGTTGTACGAATTGTATGCCTCTACTATTTAATAAACATGCTGTTGAATATTTTGAAACTAATTTAACTGGAGGCTGTTGATGCCATAGGCAGCAAGAGTGACCAGTCAAATTAGTTCTAAGATATTCAATAGCTTACCTGTATAGTTTTCTGGAAATTGATAGTCAGAGAGTTCAGAGATCGATCGATCCTAACATGAGCGAGGTGTGGGTGGAGCTTAGCTGGCGATGGGCGGGGCATAGCAAAAAATGTAAAGGTGAATTATTGTAATATCACGTTACATTCCAAGCATGCCAGTTGTATATATATATATAGATAAATTATTTAGGTATATGAAAATGCTCAAATTGTAAGTATATTTTGTGACTTTATGTAGCGGTACTAAGTGTATCTATGACATAATTTATACTGTTTATTATGGATTTGAGCTGCAACAACATTTTACCGACCTGTAGTTACGGTAACATGTGGGGACGGTTGTATGCGAGTCTCTCATCCAATATGCTGGGGCTAGATGTTCTGTAGTGCGAAGTCGATGGATACAGTACGCTTATCCCTTTAATTATCAAGCCAACCCAAAACAACCTCTGCCAATGGTCTTGTGGAATATCCATTTGCAGGAGAAGAGACTTTTGTAATTTGCCATCAGAATGACCGACTCAAAAACTGAGTCATTCCACTGATAAATTAAAAAAAATAACCTCTTGGTCTGCAAATGAACATTGCTATATGAGAAAATTTAAATTTTCTTTAGTAAATGTGAGAGTTAACCCTTGAACACTTATATAAGCCAAAAATGGCTAATACAGTCGTCTTAAGAAATATCAATTTGCAGACCAAGAGAAGACTATATTTGAAGATTTACCACTGAAATGACTGGCTCGATAACCGAGCCAGTCATTCCAGTGATAAACTTTCAAAAATAATCTTCTTGGTCTGCAAATTGACATTTAAAAATTTTTTTAATTTTCTTGAACAAATTCAAGGCTTAATGGGTTAAAAGGTGTATTGTTTTCCTTCCACATTTTACCTAAAGCTTTGTAGAGACATACATGTAACTCATGTAATTTATGGCTCCAGTATATCATATGCATGGAATGGCTTCAAGATAGTTTTTCTCTACCCATGCTGCAGCCCTCGAAATTCGCTACAGCAAACAACAAAGCCTTTGTAAAAAGCTGTGGTAGACATAATTTGCCGTGGCAAATATTTGCCGTGAAAGAGAATTGCAGGCCTAGCTAGTTTAATGATTTTATTATAGATACAAAGTATCTGTCATGATGTCATATTAAAGCAAGGTTCTATACGTCACCAAAAGTATGGTAGAATGAAGATAATAATTAGTAGTTCTGCGGTGCACCTGTTCTGCCACAGCATCTTTGTGCCATTTCAAGGACCTTACAGTACGGCTAAGAAATAACTTTAAAATGTTTCTAAAACAAACTGATGTGTTGTTGAATATTTTGGAATTACCAGTAATTGGATTGGAAGCTGTTGTTGCCTATGGTGGCATACTTCTGCCACCAGTTACCGACTTAGTGATGTCGACATACCGGTAATTGCCTAGTTTCCGACATAATGGCTAGATTAAAGCGATGCTAATCTCATCTCAGATGTTATACTGCACTGATAGATTATGGTTTATAGATTCCAGATCATTCATATCCCGTCACATTCCCATTTCTATATCACAATTATCTGCTTTGTAATATCGCGTAAATGTTGAACAGTGATCACCACCATTTTGTCTCCTCAAGCAATAGCGTGTGATGTCATGTAAGTGCCAATGCATTACATTCTTTATTATGTAATATTCATCTCATTGAATATTTTGAAACTAATTTGACTGGAAGTTGTTGCTGCCTATAGCAGCAACAACTTCCAGTAAAATTAGTTTCAAAATATTCAACCGCTTACCTGTATGATTGCTTTTATACCACACTGGCAAACTATAGCTGGCGCCTCTATGACTGAGCTATATCCCGAGGCAGGCACACTAGGATTTTTCTGATTGGTTGAAAAGTAAAGCGTGACAGCCATCATAGGCCGTAGAAATGTATCAACATTTAGCTACTAAAGCCTGAATATCTCTCTTTAGTGGCATGATGAAAAGCATTACCTGCATAGTTTATGACTGGCATATTAGATCACCTGAATAGCTATCAAGAGTTCAGATTAGTTATCCTTTAAGTGGACTTACTGAAATGATAAATATACATTACGTATCTATGAAATGGCGGCATAATGATTAATATCTCTACCAGAAACTTGTGTTATTGCCCACTCCTGTCAGTGACTTGATTTAATTATGTCGACATAATAGTCAAGGTTTTCACATAATATTGTAATTAACTCCACTTACGGAAAGGATTACACCGATATAGTGCTATGGGTGAGTTACCATTTGTTATATCGACTTAACTAAGTCAAATCATAGTATTATGTCTGGATTATTATGTCGACGTAATTAAGTGAAAAGTGGAAATAAGAAGTTTTTTTTATTGCCCTGTAGGTGGGGCTTAGAATACACCTTCCGTATCCTCTGCGTGTCGTAAGAGGCGACTAAAGGAGGTACGGGTGAGGTAACCCTGACAGAAACCTCGAGTGCTGAAGACGGAGGTTCCAGGCCGCATGGCGCACTCTAATAAGCCATGGATCCACGCACTTAACGCTTATGATCATGTCGATAGTCACTTACAGGACTGGCGGTATGATCAGCGAACGAAAAGAAGAAGAAGAAGTTTTTGGGGCGAGTTAAAAGTGGACACCTGCACTATTATGTCAGCATCTGGGCTATTACGTCGGCATCTGCTTCACTATATTACATCGACATATGCTGCACTATATTACGTCAACATCTGCAATAAATACGTCGCCATCACAGCCCTTGAAATTCACCACAGCAATCATCAAATCTGTGGTAAAATTTGTGGAAAAGTTAATTTGCCACAGCAACTATTTGCCGTGGAAGAAAATTGCAGGCCTTGCTACATATCCCTTTAACTCTGGAATATGTTCAAGAAAATTTAAATTTTCTCAGAAAATGTTCATTTGCAGACCAAGAGGTTATTTTTTAAAATTTACCACGGGAATGACTGGCTCGGTTATCGAGCCAGTCATTCCAGTGGTAATTTTTCAAAAACTTCTCTTGGTCTGCAAATGGACATTTGTCAAGAAAACTGTTGAAGTAATTTTGGCTTGATATGAGTGTTAAATCTGCCGTGGAAAAACGGGCCGAATTTTAAGGACTGCATCAGTAAGTCGGTAACTGGTGGCAGAATTATGTCACCATGGGCAAGGGGCATGATGGTCGCCCACAAGTTTTTCCCCTGTCATAGTGTATCCTCATAGTGCCCCTAGGTTTTAACCTGACCCGTAGTTTAGCCCCCCCACCTCCCAAGGTCAAAATATGTTCCTACACCTGACACACACATGCACGCACTCATGCATGCACACACGCATGCATGCACGCACGCGCTGCTTTGAATTTGTTGATGCAATTCAGCACACCATGGAATACACCCATGCACACATGCGCACACACTCACAGACATGTATGCACACACATGCATGCAAGTATGCGTGCATACATTTTAATAGCAATTCTTTTTAGACAAGTATTTTCAGCATCAAGCATTGATCTCAAACAATTCTCCCTGATAACGGAGGTTACTGGACCAATACCAGGCCACATTGGCCCAGTGCCAGCCCAGTAACCTGCATTATGAGAGCTGTTATCAGTGTTCTGTGATAATTGATTCTAATCACCTCTTAACATGTGTAATTTATAGTGAATCAAACTTGCTCAAATAGATGTAAATTGGACTATAGTTGTGTAATTCCGTCCCTGGGACCATCGTTGTTTTGATATTTATTGACGTTTAACACATTTTAAATTTTATTATTTAATTTTAAATACACATTATTCACTGTTCTTTATACTATGCTTGTTAAAACATATTGTATATTTATTGTGAGAAATAAACAAAAACAATTTCACTGAATTTATGTTTTGTGGTCTATTACCCTTTATCCCATTTCATTCAGCATTTCAAAGTGAAATCAAGCAGTCCGGTCTAGAGGGGGTTCCTAAAGACATGTGAAAGGCATGTACAGGTAGTGTTGGGAATTGGTACCATCTTTGTGATCGATGATTGATTTTATATATAAAAACCGATGATCAATTAATGATTGATCATAACAGGTTCTCATTTTTTACCCATTTTGAATGCAGTAATTATAGCGTGTTCAAGGATAACCCCTTTCAAACCATGTCGCATGTATGAAACTAATTTGACTGGAAGCTGTTGCTGCCTTAGGCAGCAACAGCTTCCATTCAAATAAGTTTCAAAATATTCAACATGTTATTGGCATGTTTGCTTTGAAATTAACATAATATTTCAGTATGGAAAAAATTAATGTCTAAGACTAAGGAGTAATACTATACAGTTGTAGGAATTAAATTTAAATTCTTTTCCAAAAAGTATTCGTTTTCTAGTTTGGCCAGTTAAAATATATTCAATTAATAAAGTGAATTTATAAACAACCAAAATCGATTTCTGAAATCATGATCGATCGGTTGGTTGAACATGCAAACCAATCAATCATCGATCAAATCAATTAATCTGAACAACACTGTGTACAGGTAGTCACTTACAGCAACGACGGCTAATACTCCTATACAAGATAACATACCAACTAGTGGTAGTACCACCAGCCTACACACCACCCCTAGCCAACAGACAGCTAGGCCTTGATAGGCCTTATGTAGGCAGGTGCTAAGCCTTGGTAGCCCATTGGTCGGTCTATGTTAGGCCTTGGGTCAGCCGTAGTTAGGCCAATGCTTGGTATTGGTAGGCCTTAGTCTGGATTTTTGTACGCCTTGGCTATGCCTTGGTAGGCCTTAGCTAAGCCTTGTGTTGGCCTATGGTATGCCTTCGCTAGACCTGAAGTTGGCCTTAGATAGGCCTTAGGCAGGCCTATGGTAGCCCGTAGCTGTACATTGTTAGACCTTAGCAATGCCCTGGTAGGCAGTACTCCCTTTATATGGGAAGAATTAATCCCTAGACATCTAGGTCAGAAAAAGAGGAAACTTTCACATAAGAATGACCGAATCACCTGTTAACACTTTTAGGTGTGGTCATCCGCCGCCTGTGACGTCACTAAACAGTATAAAAGGAGGAAGCGCGCTCTGAAACTGTCTTCCCGTCAAATCTCGACACCATGGAAGAACAGATAGCATTAGGCGTCTTTGGTGTCGCAAACCAAATTCTGCTGTTTTATTATTATTTCATTATTATACTTGGCCTGGAAAGTTAAAAACAATGAAGAGATAGGGCATTAGGTTTTGAATAAGGTTCCCGCAGCCAACTACCATGCGGGAACGAGATGTCACTCCTTGAAGATTTTAGCGTTATCAGATTTGTCTGAAGAATCCTGTGTGTGGGCGATTCATCTCTTTCCCGTGTATGGACATTCCAGCGTAGTCCCCTTTCTGATTGCTGGGTCAGAAAGGCTAGGAGGCGGATGCTGAATAACACGGGTCGGAGTTATATTAATCGCCGCAGGCTGCGACGGCCCTGGTCCCTCGTCTATGGTAAGTTCTGGCGGAGATGGTGACTGCGGGTAACTGGGAATGTCTATTTCCGCAGGTGTCGTAATCACTACCGAAATCGGCTGACTGGCTAACCCTGTCTTAGACACTACGGTTGTGGGTGTAGTGACCGTAGTCGGATGGCTAATAACTGATGCGGGTGCTGCCAGACTGGATTTTGCGGGAGACTTGCTTCTTACTCCACTTCAGGACCGGTGTGGATGAAGTAACTGGTACCGGCTTAACGCTTCCTGATGCGGCTGTTGGCAGGATTTCACGTCTGGCTGTCGGTACGTTGCTTACCGTAGCCGCGGGAAGACGATGACCAACGGGATATCTACGAGTAGTGTTCTTCGTGCGGGCCATTTTCTTGGTCGGAAGAACTTTGACCAGGAACCGAGATTCGAAACGGGTGGCTTAAACGGCACGATCCTCGATTCTCTTCCCCAGGAACTAATGTTACTTCTAACACACGGTGATGATATCGGCGTGCGTGTGTCACCCCGTAGCGAATAGCGGTGTAGAGATACTGGCACGTCACACAGAAGGCTGACTCGTAGGTCCGCAGAGGTATCCCCGCAAGGGAGGCTCCCGTACACGAGACTTAACTAATTAACTTAATATAAGTTATTATACCTCTATGCTGAAAGGAAGGTTATTTCAGACGAAAAGTGATGTGCCTCATGCGGGCACTACTACTAGTGCTAGTTTGGGTGAGGAGTATTATCCTTGCGTGGACTGTCGTCACTGAATCCTTGCGAGAGGCAAGTGCCTCATACAGGCCTCCATCTCGGGAAGGTGTCGCCACTGCTTAAAGCGAGAGAAGAGTAGTAGGCAAAAATGGGCCCACTCTAATATTTCAATCAAAAATGCTGTAAAAAGAAAAGACCATACCTAGTGAGATTATGAGTATAGGGGTGTGTACTGTTTTACGTGAAGACAGGACGAAGGATTCCCGATGGATTCCCTCGTCACCGTCTTATGTAGTCCTTTGTCTGCTGTATAAGTAGTTGCCACTTTATTTGTGCTGGCCTTCTGCTTTGTCTAATTCGCTGTTAGTTGTTTTTCAAAACAAGAACTATTTTTGGCCGCAACTGGCTGATAACTACCTAGCTATTAGACTACTGTCATGGGGAATAGCGCTCATACATGTTACTTAGTGGGATCTCCGAACTGGGTGAGAATCCGGACATTCCGTGCCGCAACCACATAAAACATTACAAGACATGGTTTACATTTCACGGAAGCATTTAGGCCATATCTCCTATCATTATGGTGGGGGGAGGGGGCGGGCTAAGAGAGATGGATGCCCAGACATTTAAACAATTCAGTGAGCATACGTATCTCGCCCGCAGCGACCTCAGTGAAAAATTGTTGGTGGCGGGAGAAAATGTGGTAGAAAATGCTGCATATATAAATGTTGCTGTATAGTGTTTCCTACGTGCACTGCATTCCTATATTTTCTATATCTTAAACAAAACAGTTTAACGGATGGCCACTGGCCATACACATACGTAATCTAACCAGAACAAACAATACGGTGGCAATGATTAAGATATATATATAGTAATACAGTGTTGACGAACCTACTATAGTGCGGTTAGCAACATATTGAGAAAAATGAGAATAACTATTAACAAATACAGAAATTATAACTAGCGGTCCTAAGACTGTTACGGTTCCTTTTAGTCATCGGAACCGTTAGTACGGATACGAAATAATTAACAAAACCTATATAGAGAAATAATTAAATGGTGAAGTATAGTTACTTGAATACTTGGTAGTCATTCCCAAGTTAGGCTACTGTGTCACTGAAATTGATACGTAGATCTGTAGTCGACGTGAGATGATGTGCTCTCTGGAAGCTGGAAAGTTCCTGCAGGCTGGTTCCCGCAAGCTGTTTTCCGCAAACAAGACTTCCACAAGAACACTCATGGTGGGAGTGCATCGCTTAGTGCTGTAGGCCTAATAGAATGTCTAACGAGCAGTCAGTAAAATATACGATACGTGGTGAAGAAAGTTCCCGTACACCGATGGCACGGATGGAAGGTAAAAACAACCCGTCAATAGCAGGGGTTGTCAAAGGCAAACGAGGATACAAAACAAAGCTTACGGTGCTTGGTACGTCCACCAGCTCTGAAGACGCACCGGGCAGAGTTTACTTGCTGCGGTCAAAAGTCGAAAGAACCGACACGATGTAAGTGTGGCAGCGATTTGAAATACCACTTTTAGGCATGGCCGGCAGATCCGGCAAGTCATCCATCAAAGAACATCCCGTCTCTACATCTGTATATTCACATATTCAGGCCGCAAAGGCCTCACCGCAAGTTTGTGTTCCGAATGTAGATGTAGTATTCGTGAACGATTTGTCGAAAGTTCCAAATTACTCCCGTAAAGGGGGAGTTACAAAATTGTTTTAGTGCGGTGGGTTGGAAACTGCACACTACGGGATAAGAACCTGATGCATAGCGAAGAAAGACGCGTGTTGTCTGTCGCCCTTATTAGTAGCTGTTACAGATCCAACCTGTTCGGCCTCTGGCCGAGGATGCTCTCGATCACTGGATCGCTTCTCCTTTTATACTTTCCATGACGTCACAGGCACAGGCTTTCATCCAATCATCGCTCGAGCAACAGCCAATCAGCACCCAGCTAATAATAGCGTTGTCAAACGTTCTAGAACATTCTAGAAGCTTTATGTCCACGTGGTTATGACGTCATGGCAATATTTTGAAGATAATCAAGAAGAGTTTTTCCTGGATAACTCAGCCATTTCTCAACCGATTTTAAAATGGTTTACAGATTTAGAAAGCCCGTCGAATTCTGGTCTTGATTAATGCCAGATTTAATGGGAACAGACAATCAATAAGAATTACAGAGTACCACCTCGGTACACTATAAGGGCCATCCTATCTAGGTCGCAAATATACGCTCCATAGAAACAGCGTCCTGGCGCGCGCATGCGCATAATGTGTTTTAACGAACTTAGTCGTTTTTCGACATGCTCTCTCTCCCATAGGCCTATATACGCTTATAGCCCTACCCAGAGGGGCGTGTTCAGAGAACGAATCCTAGACAGGCGGCGCATACCCAGCTTAGCTGGTACGGCCGGTACCCGACAGGTCGATCCAAACTACACCATCCAATGCCTACTAACGGGATACCAAGGCCTAGCACCTGCCTACATAAGTCCTACCAAGGTCTAGCTGCAGCTCACCACAGGTATGGTTACGGTCTACCAAGGCACGGCTAAGGTCTAGTTATGGCCTACCTATGGCCTGCCAAGGCATAGATAATGCCTACCAAGGCATATCTATAAGAACTACCTTATGTCTAGCTAAAGCCTACCAAAAGCACATGTCATGCACAATCACTGATTTATTTTTTGGGACATCTCATATGATACACACCCCAACCCCCACCAACATCCCACTCCCCACCAATTATTTGGGTGGGGGCATATCCCCACCCCTGTTCCGCCAGCCTTAGTCACCCATTTCCCATTTTTTGCCAAATTCGGCCAGGCATATTCTCAGACTCAGAAATGTCTATTACTAATAATAACGACAGTAACCTTTGACGGCGTTATCCTTGTAATGTGTCTTAACTGGGTACGTAACCATGTATCCGAGTTTATCACTGCAATAGTATGCATTTAAGCAATTTGTTTTTCAAACGCAAAATCTTAGTTTTGACAAAACAGACGTCTGAAATACATACCTCAGTGTAATTCCGTCTTTGGTGTAAAGAAGAGCGCATGTTTCCAACTGCATGTGCCCAGCGCGAAAGTACTCTGTAATTAACTCTTCCCCTGGACATTATTAAGGACAATGGTTATCCTTCATAGACAGGTTTACCTGAAAATAAATTCTTCGATAAAGCCTTCAGAATATACGAAAGAGGTATCAAACGTAATGGAATCTTCGTAAACAACATTGTCACAATATTTTATAAACTCTCCCTTTAAATGCATGTAAATGATTAAGCTACAGAAACGAATACAGTCTGGTTGGCCATGGTACAAAATAGTCTCCCATGAGATTTGTTTGCTAAATTATTTTCTTTTTAAATGTCACCTTGTCTCAATAAACGGGTCTGAGGTGGCCATTTTACTTTTTTCATTTGGTCATTTTATGGGATCATTCACGGTCATCTGTCAGAACTATGTCGAAGAATAGGCACACGTGCATGTATATCATATCATATATGAAACCTAGACTATAATATGAGGGATTTAGCATGAAAATTGTCTGTATATTGAATCGATACACGTTTTGTGGACATACACCAAACATATGTTTTCTGCAACGTAGACATCATAAGCTTTAATTTGATATGCTTTATGCCTATATTGATATGTAGTTTAGAAAAATGACCACGAATGACGCTGTAAAATAATGCCCAACTGGAAAAATTTATATTCACATCCATTTTCTGTTTGTTGAATCCCTAAAGATGGCATTAAAACAAGTGCGAAGGCGCCTAATCGCAACTTAGGCAGCTTTGTCAGATTTCTCCTAAATTCCGACAGACCGACCGACAAACAACATACTTATACTAGTCGCAGTCGCCAAAAAGATTGGCAAGCAAATCTCGTGGAATCACAGTCAACCAGACTCTAAGCCTCTTGAAAGGGTATTTGATTTCTGCTCCCTGTCTACAACCGGAGCTAATGATGTGTAGTTTGTTGGAGGCATGTCTCCTACTTCAAACATGATTTCCTAAAAAATAAATGAATTACAGTCATTCACATAATTAGGTTTATCTGAAATTACATCAACTATAATATTTTGTGTTGTAATCTAATGAATAACGCACACACAATTATTTTTTGAAAAGAAAAATATTTTACGTTCGTAACTCGTGCGTACGACTTATTAACTCAACTTAGTAAAGATGGCGGATGTGGAAGCGGAAGAAAACCATTGGGTAGAACTTGTTCTGACGTATGTGTCTCGTGTTTGAGACCACTACTATTATGTAATATATATACTACATAATAGTATACTTCTGGGAGTATGCGTCTCTACTATTATGCAGTAAATATTACATAAAAATGAGATCACTCAGGCGCACAGCAGTGTGCATTACTACCATTTACAGGGGGAACGCGTATGGTTGGTGGATAGATGGATTGATGGATAAATGAATGAATGGATGGATGGAAGGTTAGATGGATGGAGGGATAGAGGCGTAAGGTAGTTTAGAGAGGATGGGTGGAAAGATGGAGTGATGGATGGATGGATGGGGTATTCATGAGTGAGAATAGATGGATGAGTGGTAATGTGATGGGTGGGTGGGTCCATCTACCCATCAATCCATCCATCCATCCATCCATCCATCATTCTACACGCACGTACGCACATACGCGCGCACACACACACCATCCATCCATCCATCTATCCATCATTCTACCCATCCATCAGTCTACCCATCTATCCACCCATCTACCCATCGAATCCCGGACATAATCCTACATGCACAAAATCAGTACTGAAATGGGTTTGATAGATCGTTACTGTGAGAGAATCTATGTACACCGGACGCGCCACACCCAACGCGTAATACTGGTTCGTTAACGACGTGTCTCTGTATATGCCTATAGAACAGTATAACGCGCCTGGATCAGCTGTTATGACGGTAATGTCAGAACTGGGTTACCATATGTGTACAGGAATAACCGGCTAACTCGCCTGTTAAGGACAACCGAAGGATGTGAAACCCCAGAAGCGAAGAAATGGCTAATCTAAAATCAATGGATTGACCCCGACAAATGGCAAATGCGTTTAACTTTAACCAATCATAATATTGTTGACTAAAGCAAATCGACCAGTAGAGAAATCAATGATGAAAATATCACTAAATTCAAATGAGCTTTTTAAACACGCGTGTATGTGTACCGCCCCAATAACTAATCGGATGCATTGCTGATGGGTCTGACCCATGTACCAAGTGTATATTGGCGCGCCTGTTGGTCAAAGCGCAGTCCCATTTACCAATTGCATGTCGGCATAGGGACGATATACCAATTGTAGGCGTGGTCTATAGGATGTGGATAAGCGCAGCGGGAAATAATTCATAGCGGTGTCAAATATAAGTATACGAAGCTATGATAGAATATTATATTAACTTGTTTTTTGAGCAATTTTGAGATGTATTTCCGAGAGTTTTCCAGCGAAATCTCGATGGAAGAATATAGGTTTGCCGCGATAGTCCGACAATTTCCTATGGGCACTAGGCAACTGTGAAAATTTTAAGGGAATTGGTTGATAAATAAAAATTTTGCCCCTTATTTGAATCCGTCATCTTTTCATGGTAACGAGAATATACATTCACCATGTAACTGTGTATTCCACTGCTCTGGGAACTCAAACCTAAAAGTACATCAAGTTCTGGCCTGTGTACGGGCGACGCATTCCCACGTAGTGAGCGACGTCACCAGCGACGTGGTGTTCGTGTTGCACGTCATGGGTGACGCGCGACGTTTGCTACTGCGTCGCGCGACATTTGCTACTGCATCGTACGTCGTGAGAGACGTGAGACGGCAATTATGGAACACCTTACTAAATGGATATCATATTATTACTACATTTTTGCTCCAGATGTCAAATACGTGCCAATACCGGGGCTGTTGTCACGTGGGTGTGCCGGGTAGTCGGTCATCCTGAATGCATTCCTCGCTCTCTTTATTCCCTTCAGTCGGCAAATCGGGGCATTCCAATGCAGTCAGGTCGCCGAATCAAAGGCCATCCACATCCGGGGGCTCCTCCCTGGTGACTCTCATTTACTGCTGGTCTCAGGGTTTGTGACGCCATCCCTTGAACGCTGTCTCGGGCTCCCACACAATCGTGTGCTGGCAGGAGTGGGCAGCCATCTTCTTGGAGATGCGCGGGTCCGGTCGGGCATTGCCAACATACTGGAGTTCCTGCATCAGGCGAGTCCTGCTGCACAGAAATCCTCATGGGATGGGAGCGGGGACAGGAGGGGAGCGAGAGACAGCGGATGGAATTCCTGGTGGTCGTTAAGTCGCTGATGGTCATTATCCATTTGATTAGTCTATGAAGGACTATTCTGTCACGAAAGTCGTTTAGTGACAAGAGCTAATTCCTGAAATTCCACTCAAGGCGGAACATTACAAATTTCTACTTTGGTGTCGTTACTCAGACGCATCTGAGGTGAAGCTCATGTTTTAGTCGATGTCGCCTGGTTGATCCTATGCTCTCAGGAGACTTCCAGCGGTGGTCCTTCTGAGTGCACCAATCGATAGCCATTGGTTAGGTTAACCAAAACCCTCTACCCTCGCAGTCTGCCAAATCTTTTGCTCTGAGACGAAGACCGACCTGAGCGACATCAAAAAGGTTTTTGACGTGGTTTGAGATGTGGGATTTCCAAATTGCAAACGTGGGAACCGACTCATGGAATTAGTTAAATGAGGAAAGCATTTGAGGAATCTCTGCCCAGTCATAGGCGCCTCTGATGTCTAATGTAACGTCAGTCGGAAAGTAGTGTGCAGACTGAAACAAGATTCCGGGTGACGTAGCAGTTAAATGGTAAACGATGATAACTGCAGGATTGCATAGCTTAAAAGGTTTTATCCTGGTGCAAGTGGTTTCAAAAAGAAAAAGGGAGTCGCTAGTCGACTGAAAGGATCGAGCTGCGTTGCTTTCTCCTATTGGGACGTGCTTAAGGCGTGCTAGTGAGGTGTTGCAGTACTTTATACGACCAGACCTTCTTTAAGAAAAAACAGAACGAGGTCGTCAGACCCGAATGGGCATGTCAAAACGGTGGCGGACGTTTTCGAAGCCTTCGAGAAGAATGCATCTGTGGTGAGCAGTCTTACCTACCACGAATTAGGTTAAGATCATTCACAACAGGGCAGGGAATCGGCAACACATTTTCAGGTACTGGAAGGCGAGCTGAGAAAACGCATCGAACCGGAAACTCAGATTTCCTTACCCTAAGAAAATTCGCTACTCTAAGACAACCCAAGCAGTACGAATCGTGGTGCCTGAGACACACAGCGATCATGGGAGCTTCGAACGGGAGATAAACGGGAGGGGGAAAAAATATTGTCATCTAGCGACTCTTATGTCTTTTTAGGCGAGGTTCCAAGTGTGGTGCGGTGGGCCTACTGAGTGAGCGTGGAAAAAGCCTACTTGGTGGAGTCTCAGGCATCTTTGATCGCTGCAGTATTCAGAATCTTCACATTGCACAAAGCGCAAAGGATGCCACCCACAAATTTGGCAGCTAAGGCGGGCGTCCTTAAGGATGAACCTTTCTTAAATATCGAAGAAGTGACACTGCTGACAATGCTAGTGTGTTTCTTCACTTAAAGCGGTGAGTGAGATTGTCATCTGCAAGTGACAACTAAGATGATCAATCCCCTTTAAAAAAAGGTTCGTCACGGATGTGTTATCTACTTTCTGTCACCGAATAAGATCCAATATGGTTAACACGGAAGATATGTTTGTGTATGGAATGATGGTGAGAGAAGAACTGTTGCGGGAAGAAACACGCGAGAAGAAAGACAGCACAGACAATGATGGTGCTGAAAAAACTGTTGCAAGCAATATAAACATGAAAGAATTCGTCTATGATTGTTCAGAAGAGAAACTGGCATAATGTTGCGATAAGGATTAACGTGAAGAACTGTCTTCTTAAAAAAAATAGCCGAATGTTGGTTGGAGATGGATTGTACTGAGCACGCAACTTATTCTGAATCTGGATGAGGACGTTTGCAAGCGAAAGATGCCATGGGCATGTGTTGTGGCTTCCATAGTAGAAATTAAAGGAGGTGGCATGGAAAAGTCATCAAAACATCTTGCAGCCAATTGCTGTGCAGAAAGGGTGTATGGACAGCTCGCGTACTGGTGTCTACCGAGATGGATGTCTGGGTCGTTCATGTTTACGGAAAGATGACGCATGAATTTTCAAGAACGGCGGCTGCGTTGACATCCACCAAAAGGAGGTGTAGGCGTATAAGTGTTGCAAGAGATTTGCCTGGAGCAGGGGTTCGCCGATCGTCAAATCTTCGATTGGGCTAACGTATATCTGCTGCTAGTAGGCCGGTAATGCTAGCATTGATCGTGAAGGCGGTGGAAAAGCAGGCATTCTGAAGGTGCTCAATCATGGCAGCAGGAACATGGGCATCCCTGGCGGCAGGAACATGAATGTCTCTGGTGGCAGGAATATGAACATCAAGAATACCTGAGGTGCCAGGGATAGAAGTGCCAGAGGCGGCCAAGGAAGCAATGACAGGAACAATGTCTGGCGCGATGGTATCTGTCGTGGTGACAGAGGTGGCATTGTGGAAATGGCTGCACATGGGCTGGTTCTTGTGATGGTGACAGCAGTAGTTTGTGTGGTCATGACCGTGGTGACCGAGATTGGTGTTGACGTGATAGTAGGTTCAGTAGCTATGGTGGTGGTGATGGTTGCTAGGCTGGTCGTACTACTAGAAGTGATGGCGGCTGGGCTGCTGGTATTGCGATACGGAACACCGTATGGAGATTTGGTAAGTTCTAGAACCGGTACGGGAAGCATCCAGGTTTTGGTGAGGGCTGGGGGGCGGGGGTAGGGGGAAGGGGTGGCGGGATAAAGAAGCAAAAAACTGTCTTAACGTCTGAAACTGATCGCAGCAAAACAGGTAGAGATGCCACGATTATTGGCGACGAAATTAGACTAGTCAATGAGGAGACGTAAGCAGGCGGCAGGTGTGGCATTATGGTTGGCCCCCTGATAGACGTGTTGGCAGACATTGGAACAGAGGTTGCGAATGTTCCTGCAGATACCAGTGCTCGGTCGAGTGCTGTCGTAGCGATAGCTCCAGTGAGGCTGGTGGCCAAAGAAAACATATTCAGGATAGGCATTCCAATGGGAAATGGCGTGATGGTGGTAACCATCAATGCGGTGGAAGATATGACAATGGATGTCACAGCAAGAGTTGGCATAGATGGCAGGTTGTATAAATGGATAAAGAACTGGAAGCGTTCAGTGGCTGACATTGTGGTACCATGCATTAGCTCATCCCAGGCAGCAGTAAGGTCGGGATGCAGCAGAGTAGCCATAGCAGGGTCGGACAGTTCCGCCTCACGGTCGTTCAAGTGCAGATCTTGTTCAAGATCGAGCTGAGTCAGACACTTATTTCCAGAAAACAATGTTGGTCTAGTAGCATGATACAAGGTCCGGCTGATGGTGTAGAGTCAGTGGCCGATGCCAATTGCCTTGAGGCCATAGGGTGAGGGGAAGCAGGTGTTGAGGTCGTGGGAGATCTAAGTGTTCTCAATGGTGATGCGTTGGCATTCTTAGTTCCCAGCGGGGTGGTGGTAGCGGATGCGAGAATAGTGGCGCGGTGACTGTCATCTATGGAAGAAAGTGGTTTGTTTCTCTCAGAGTCAACAGATGCCGATGGATGAATTCCAGTGGTGAAAATAATGCGGGCGGCAGAAAACACAGGAAGTGGCTGATTATTACTGTCGAATGCGGTTCCGGAAAGATTAACCAATGCAGAGACAGGTACAGGTGGAGAGTTGCTGCGGGCAGGAAAATCAACAGTTAACAGTTGTTATATCATAACAGTGGCAGCTTTTATTCAAACCAGTTCCAAAACAAACGGCAGAATTTGTGAAAATTTGCATCTAAATTTTGTGAATTTACTATGGAAAACATTAATTTTTTTTACTTTTTCGCAAAATTAAATCCAACACCAGCCTGTAGCCTTCAGAGACGAATGTTGTCCCATACACAGTAGCAATCAAATGTTTTCGTTCACCGGCGTATAAAGCAATTACTTATATAAACATTCGCATGCATGGATTATGCACCAATGCATTAGCTATATTACAAAACTAAACACTGAATTATGCCTGATTAAAATAAATAATCGATTTTTCGTTTATTTTATTTTACACTCGATTATATAATCGGCAGGAAAAATAATTGACTATCGATAAAACATCAATTAATCGAACAGGCCTAGCGGGATGTTCTGCAACAGGATTTCCCATTGTGTATATCATGTATGGGATCTTATCACAAACTTTATATATATATATATCTGTATGATGAATATCAACACAACTTTCGTATTATAGCCTTTTGGACAAGCATGCTTTATCTACATGATAGCGCATGCTTGTGCAGCAGGCCACACATGAAAGCCTCACCCAGGTAGCAATAGGCGCACTTATAGTAATATTTATTATTGATTCAAATATCTAATTTTATTTTAGTTGTGAATTGACAACTTCAGTACAGCTAAGAAATAATTGAACATGTGGCCAAAAAAAAATACTGTGCTGTTGAATATTTTGACTATAATTGGTTAAAGGCAGCAATGTCTTTTTAATCCAATTATGTTCAAAATGTACGACAGAGCTGTTCTTAATAACTAACATGTTTATGTTTTTTGTTTTTTTAACTTATTTATGAATTGTACT
Source organism: Chaetoderma sp. LZ-2023a (assembly GCA_034401795.1). Taxonomy (NCBI): domain Eukaryota; kingdom Metazoa; phylum Mollusca; class Caudofoveata; order Chaetodermatida; family Chaetodermatidae; genus Chaetoderma; species Chaetoderma sp. LZ-2023a. Next base: position 121,139,423 of record CM067360.1, read on the forward strand.
GTAGTATGTCGTCGGTCTGTCACACTTTTGGCAAAGACACCTATGTCGCAAAGTAGCAAGCTTTCACTTGTTACTGATGATTATTGAACTTTGAAAAATATTTTGTTGATGGAATATCATGTTTCATGGCACATGCATTACATTGTCTGACTATGCATTTCTAAAATTAACACAGAGTTCACATCGTAATGAATGTGAAGGATAAGTGAATGTTGTATCTGACTGAGCGAGCCAGGTTTTATAGCAAGGGTAGATTTGCGTTCAGAAACTCTGCAATTTAGCACTGAGTTTGAGGTGAGTACTTTTTCACAAAAAATCCTTAATATGCATGCTCAGCTTTAATGCTAAATACATGTAGTTAAAGATCTCATACATGTATATAGATAAATGTATCCTAGCTAAATTTAGCACTATTTCTTATTTAAAATGGACACCAATTAACTAGGAGTGTAGCCACCTTTTTAGATCTAGATATTTGCTAGCGCCATTATTTCAAATTTTATCGTCTTCCCCTTGATTGATTGAAAGTGATTGCATCAATGATTTTCAGCCAAATTGTTATCAAATCTTGGCCCATAGACAATTGTATTATCGGCTGATTATTTTAACAACAATTTGATGGAAAGCGGTTGCTGCTATACGGCAGCATCTGTTTTCAGTAAACTTGTTATAAATATATTTCTTTTCACTTGCACCGTAGAAGATATACAACTAGTATTGAACAATGCCATGCACTTACATGTACTCCACGCTTACCATGGAAGCCAACAGAAGAATGACTTACGAGAATGGTTTTATACCAACAATTGCGCACTGGCGAAGACAATAGGGGCTGAAATAATGGCGCCAGCAAATGTCTGTCTAAAATTGGTGGCTACACTCCTAGTTAGTTAAAGTGTCTATAAAGCAACACATAGTCCTAAATTTAGTTAAGATACATTTACTTATCTTTTATTGATCAAGATATGGGAACTTTAAGCCATGCCTGTCATGTTTGTAACTTTGACCTGCAGCTTCTATGGTGTATAAGTTAATGCTAAATAAAGGTTTATTGTGTCATCTAAACCAGGCATCGTTCTGTTAACATGTTTAGGTAAACCCTACGTCCTAATAGATGTATATACCTCAACTCGTGGACCAATAAACAATGAAATTAATTAGGTGATTAATCCTTTCCCCATTAGTATCTAGACTTGTATGAGTCTTCTCTGACACCCAGTTGGGCCTGTAAAAGATACTTTTGATGTTACCATCATGATATCCAAATACCTGTCATCAGGCCAGGTGAGTGTCAGAGAAAACTTAGAGCAGATCATATAGGCCAGATACACTACAGACCAGATAGAAAAGTCCATGGATGGCAATGTAAGAAATTTATTCTACATTTATTCTAAAATTATGCTGCCATGAGCCATCACCAAAAAGCAAACTAGCTATATAATGGCAAAACCCTCCATTAGCTACACATTTCTGGCTACACACAGCTGGATAACTACTGTACTGGCTACACCACTAAAGCAATCCGGCTACATCTCTCAAGTTTGCCATCCATTCCAGCTACACAGCTGCCGATGGCTACAGGAACATCTAATCCTGGCTACACAACTTGAAAATCATAATCTGGCTACACATTGTCTATCCCGGCTACAAAATCAATTGCGGTCACACATCTTCGTGTAGCCGCATCTGGTCTGGAAAAGTATAAAAGGAAGGCCCAAACCGTGTCTTGGCATCCGGACTCAAGCTTACACACAAGTTCGCGTCAGGACAAAATAAGCACTATCAAGCTTCTTGAAGAAGTAAGAAATTTATTCTGTTGAATATTTTGAATGTAACTGCCCAGTCTCTGAGATGGTATACGTTAATGGACCTTTCCGGTTTTAGCGATGCCTCATCCATCCATAGTTAATCTCCGCCCACACCTCGCTTGTGTTGGATTGATCGATCACTGAACTTCTTGACTATCAATTTCCATAAAACTATACAGAGAAACCTGCCGAATATTTTTAAACTAATTTGACTTGGTGCTGTTGCTGCCGAAGCAGCAACAGTGTCCAGTCAAATTAGGTTCGGAAATAATCAACAGAATGTTTGTTAAATGGTAAAGAGACATACAATGTGTACAACGGGTGACCAGATTAAGCGTTAAAGACAGACTATTGTCGAGTCATTCATGACGTCACATAGTTGATTATGAAATCATATGATTAAGTGATGAAATGGATTCATGAATTTCATGGTGCATGTATATCCATTTTGCTTGTCCTGTCTTCAGTATATTAAAGACATACGTGTAACAACAGGCCTCAGTTTCTATTTACATGTAGTTGTATCGAAAATGATATTTCTACCCTTTTTGGCTATTCTAGGATTTTAACAGCAGGGGCAAACATGAACTTTGGGAGTATAGGACTCCCAGACTTCCACTAGTGAAAGCCCTGTCATGCGGTTCTAACTGATACACTGTTTACAAGGAAATTGGCAAAAATCATGAGTTTTTGTATTCAAATTGCATAGATGTGGGCGTCATAAGATGAATGCATGCCAGGTGAGTTAAATGTACTGCTGATTAACCCTTTCACCGACAAATAGCTGAAAAAATAGATTCTTTCCGATATAAATCTTATTCTGTTGAATATTTTAAAATTAATTTGGTTGGAAGCCATTGTTGCCTTAGACAGCAATGGCTTCCAGTCAAATTAATTTCAAAATATTCAGCAGTTTTCCTGTATGGTTGCCTTGAAAATGAGATATGGGGAATTCATCTGCGAAAGAGTCAAAATTGACAGCTTTCAGCAGTCCCATTATCAAAATAATCTCTTCACCACCTCAGCATATCAGCAGAGGGGCAATACTGTGCCATACAACGCAGACACTGTACCGCTAGTAAGCCGCTAGCTTAAGAAGTAACAGCTTTCATCAGTCCCATTTTCAAAATAATCTTCACCAACTCAGCATACCAGCAGAGGGCCAATACTGTAACAATACAATGTCGATACTGTGCTGACACTGCCGACAGGATGCCAATAGAACTACAACTTAAGAATCAACAGCATTCAACTATCCCATTTTCAAAATAAACCTTTCATCAGCTGAGCATACCAGCAGAGGGACAATACTGTCCCAATAATTCAAAATAAACTCCACCTGCTCAGCAGAGGGCCAATACAATGTTGATACTGTGGCGATTCCATGCCGGCACAGTGCCAAGAGTACTGAAGCTTGTGATGCAACAGCTTTCATCAGTCCCATTTTCAAAATAAACTTAGCCAGCTCAGCGTACCAGCAGAGGACCAATACTGTACCAATACAATGCGGATACAGTGCTGATTCCATGCCGACACTGTACCGATACGGTGCCGATAGTACTGAAGCTTGAGAAGCAGCAGCTTTCAAGTCAAATTTTCAAAATAAACCAGCATGCCAGCAGAGGGCCGATACCATGCCAATACTATGCCGATACGATGCCGATACTGTGCCGATACCGTGCCGATGCATATTACATTGCCGATACTTTGGCGATGCTGGTCCGACGTGCCAAACAGTACCGGGCCGATGCCGGGTGCCGGTACCGGGCCGATGATTTGTCCGATACTGGGCCGATACCGGGCCGGCACTAATGCGTTATCTGGGTAGTTGGTGTAACAATTGTGGGCAATAGTAATATATGTTATAACAATGCAGTACTTTATCTACCGTCCTTTGCAAAATATGGCATTCAACATTTACCCTCAAACACGTAGATGGATTTCAATGCAAGAAGTAGCTATAAAATCACATGAGGCATATAGATGTCCAGCGGTTGCTAAATAAAATAAAACATGCTGTACCAATTAAATGGTGTCGTCTGTCAAATGTAAATAATAATAGTTTGACTCCACAACCTGCATTAGTTCTGGTGTAGTATTAATCAGGCTTACAGATTAATTAAGACACAGATAAATCAGCTGTAGTAATTAAATGATTTAAGCTAGTGCAGGCTCATTTATTTTTACAGCTCCCAACTCTATTGAAACTATGTTTGTTTTGCACCATATGTCCTTGAATACTTTTTCTTTACCATGCTGCTTTAATCTAAAATATTCGCAAGCGTCGGTTTTTCCACAAAAAAAAAGAAGTAATAGTAGTGCTAGTGGTCGTAGTAGTAGTAGTAGTAGTAGTAGTAGTAGTAGTAGTAGTAGTAGTAGTAGTAGTAGTAGTAGTAGTAGTAGTAGTAGTAGTAGTAGTAGTAGAAATCAGTAGAAATGATGTGCAGATTATTTCCGTCGTGTTCCCCAATGCCCTGCTCGCGGCAGGTCTGTCATATAAATGTTCTGGTCAGGTTAATTTCGCAAAGCAATATAAAACGAAAAGATAGGTAAAACAAAATCATGTACGTCATAGAACAAAATGATTATGCGTTCGTAATAAATGACAGTTGTTGCCATGAGTAATATTGTGGAGAAATGACTTGGGAATGTCGCAAATCGGAGAAAATTGTCTCCCGGGCAGTAGGCCTACTATATTCATATGTGTCTGATAAACCATTATCAGTTAAAGGATCCTTCACGTACAAAAATGCAATCGGCAATCCGACTACAAATGTGGAATCGCTTAATCAGAGGACACTGAACACTACTTCTTGGAAAGGGAACAGCGGTTGCACTCTGCGGTTGCACTCTCTGTATTCAAAATTGGAATAGATGTTGCAGCGGTGAACGACCTTAAAATTATGTTACAAAATCAGTACCCCAGCGTATTCAGTGGAGTTGGTAAGTTAGATACAAAACAAGCTAGTATTCTCATTAATCCTGACGTCGAGTCTATAGCGCAACCAACAAGACGAATATCATTCAATCTTCGAGATGCTGCAGAAGCGAAAATAAAAGAACTCTTAGATGCTGAAATTATCGAGCCAGTTGATGGACCAGCTCCATGGGTTAGTTAGCACCAACAACATTCAGTCAATTTGTTTACGAAATATTCAACAAGTCCTTAGTAAATTGGCTATTGAAATTATTGTCTGGTAGCTTTGAGCTAATAATTAAGACGAATTATAAATTTTAGTCTTATTTCTGTAGACACAACATAAAATCTTACAGAAAGTGTGTTTAATAAATGTCTGATTACACTGTCTTTTTCCATAACTACCACGACCATTTTAAAATGAATTTGTTTTCAAGTGCTGTGTTTCAGTTTTCTGTCTGCTCTCTATTGGGTAAATGGTCTAGCATAATAATGGAGAGGTGTGTCTCAGATTATGAGGATAACAGTAAATTGTATTATGCTACCATATCTGGTGTGGCCATTCTGGATGTGGTCTTGAAGGTAAATTGTATCCAATTTCATTCATGAGATTGCGATGTTCCCACGAAATTTGGTACTTTTATCACCAAAGCTGCATATTTCCAGGAATGTCATCATAATAATCTGCGCTACTCTGCCAGACACGAACAAAAGGCTGCTTTCCATGTACACATGTTGCGTATGCATGCAACGTAAGCGTGATATGTAGGCCCTATACGTATTGTAATTTTCTATGTACACGTATATGATGTGCATAAGCTTTGCGTATAGCAGGCATTTTGTAATAAATCTTTAAAAGCAGCTGAAAAGTACACCCCCACCCCCACCCCACCCCCACTGTGATGTCATATGTTGGAATTTGATTCCCAATGCAATTTTTAGCGGGACCGCACACACACAGAAATAAGCATCATGTGTGATGGACTCGTGGAAATATCACATATAATTAAGCTTGCATGAAATATATACGCATACGTACACGCTTCACGCATATGCATGTCACATACGCATACATGTAAAACGTCCTTCATGGAGATATTTCATGGTTTATGTTCATTTTAAACAACTCACAATGTTCATTGCCACCACATTGTTTGAACCATAGTTATTATTGCAGTGGATGGGAATTCTCAAACAAAATGGCATCGTCTTTGATAGTCAATCCTTATAGCATCCCTATCCAGCCAATAGAGGAAGCCAATCTGTCAATCAAGGACATGACGCCATAATGAATAAAAGACCGGTTCTGGTCACACGTCCCCAGACCAAGTTTTTAGTACAACCCCCAATTTTTTAATCCAAATATTGTACACTCTTTCAAGAATTTAAGGGGATTACTCTGGTCATTACAGACAGATTTCAGCCAAATGCAATCCCGGTCAAGGTCTCATGCAAAGGGACGTATTTTCAAAATTTGAACTGAATCCATCCAGGATAACTGAAGTTATCAAACTGAAACCACATGTTTTACGATTTTTCAAGAAATCAAGGGATAACTCTGGTTGGTCTGGACACATTTCGCCGATATGAAATTCCCACCGAGGTCTTGTCATAAGGAGTTGATATTCAAAATTTGAAATGACTCCATACAAGGTAACTGAAGTTATGGAGCGGAAACCACATATTTTATGATTTTTCAAGAAATAAATGTGGATAAGTCCATTTCGCCGATATGCAATCCCCACCGAGGTCTTGTCATAAGAAGTTGACATTCCAAATTTTTAATTAATCCATTCAAGCTAACTGAAGTTATAAATCGGAAACCATATATATTTTACGATTTTTCAAGAAATAAAGGGGATAACTCTGGTGGGTCTGGACACATTTGGCCGATATGCAATCCTCAACGATGTCTTCTCACAAGGAGTTGACATTCCAAATTTGAAATGATTCCATTCAAGCTAACTGAAGTTATCGAGAGGAAACCCCATAGTTTACGATTTTTCAAGAAATAAAAGGGAATAACTCCGGTGGGTCTGGATACATTTCGCTAATATGCAATCCTTACTGCGGTCTTGTCATAAGGAGTTGACATACTAAATTTGAAATGAATCCATTAAAGCCAACCGAAGTTATCGAGCGGAAACTAAATGCAGATGGACGCATGGACGGACAAACGGACGCACGCACGGATGGGGTCAGTTTCTATAGTCCCCGTTGACGATATCGGGGGACTAATTACGTCATAGGTAAGTAGACATCATAATTAAATGCGTCATAAATGACATATCTAAGTCCGTTATAAATGCTTTAATAGTCCGCCAAGTCATTCAAATTGAATATTTTGAAACTAATTTGTCTGGGCGCCATTGCTACTATAGGCAGTCACAGCACACAATGAAATTAATTTTAAATTATGCAATAGCTTACATGTATAGTTTTCTGGAAATTGAGATTCAGGGACGTCACAGTTCGATCGATCCAAACACAGGCAGATCGTGATCATAGATGAACTGGATTCATCCATACTATATTGCTTGCAGACAGGAGGGATGAATACTCTGGCTACGTCATTGTGGAAGTTCTCAACATTTACCAGCTACTTCTTAAGGCTCATCGGCCGCGCTAATATAGTCAAGGTTAACCCCAACACTGATAACAGGATTAACAATTAATTTACGTTTCTGGTAAAGCTGGTAAGAGTCTGAGTATTAATAATTTAAACAGATGCTGGGCAACAGTCTTCTCCCGCAATAGAGAGTGTTACTGACTTAACTATATCATGTGTCTATACTATATTATACTATGATTAGCCATATTTGGGAATCCCAGAGATAATGGCAGATTCATATATGTAGGAAATTGTTCTGTTCTTATGCTCTACTGTAGGGGTAAAACATGCTTATGCTAAAATAATCTCAAAGTCATCCCTGTTCAAAATCTAAATTTTAAACCTTGGTTAGTAAATATAATTTTGTACTGTAAACGTTGATCAAAATGAATTTTATTGAACTCCGTTGACAATTCTGATTTCCAAAAGGAATTTATTTGAGATCCTTTAGTCACAAAGCACCTTCGGCAACATCTTGAAAAGCATTCTACTGAAAGTGACCAACAACAGCCTGTTTCAAAATGAGCCCTCTAAAAATCAATTTTCTGAAAGTTTATGGGAAGAACATTATAAAAGATGGCAATAGAGGAATTTCAGTAAGAAAATTATGACAAAATCGCAGATATGATTAATTAAACAGTTTATTAACAATGGAATAGTGCGATAGGTAAACAGGTGATAGATTAAAACTTATACAAATGTAAATATTCTATATATTGCATAAATGTGTAGGCTGTTATAATAAGTTCTGTATTTATGAATGAACTGATAATTCTTCAAATTTAGAAGTAATTTTCGAAGTAGCATTTTTTAAACTGAAAATGAGGAAATACAAAGGTGTGTCTGGGACATATTAGATGAATAAATTAGAACGTAAACGCACAAGCAAACAAAACACACAGAAAACAAACACCATATTGCTATAATTTCCTGACCATTTGTCACTTTGTTTATGTGTTAGCTTGAATCACCACTTTCCAATAATCATCACCAAAATTGACATGACTCTAAATTCATTGTACATCAGCAGATGACTGCCAAATTCCTTACGCGATGTTAAATGCAATTTTATCGTAACATTATTTCATATGACACTAGAAAATATGGTATCATTGGAGAAATTTGCATAGCGAAACTTTAATTTAATATAAATGGTCAATGAATCTAGGGTGTAATTCACGAATGGTGGGTCAATCAAACTATGTTGTATTTAATGATACTATCCTTCCATCATGTAATTATATGCTACTCCTGTTACTACACATCCCTACCATTTACCAAACATTTTTTACTGTTCAATGAAACTAGCGTGTAATGGATCACAACGTTGATCACTGGGACTTGGTTCTAACTGATAGTATCGCTGACCAATGGAACTAGGCTGTAATTGGTAGTAAATTTGTACAACTGATATAAGTTGTAATTGATGGCAATGTCATCAATAGAATGAACTTGTAATTGAGCGCATGGATATCGAATGAAACTGCTCAATGGAACCTGGTTATAATTGATGTTGTTCAATGAATGTAAGATGTAATTCATGCTATATTTGTTTTGTTACATTCCTAAATTAAATAAATTAATCTTAGTTGGACATACAACAATCTTAGCATATCATGCACAGTGTCGATCTTGAAAAATTAGATCTTCTTGTAAGCTATTCTGAAGGTATGCAATTATTTAAGGAACTCCTGGCTAATTTCTGAATGGAGTGAAATTTAGAGACTAGTTCTGAATGTTTACTGAGACTTAATATTAACATGAAAATCCGAGAGATACAATGTTATCCTTGAACATGATGGCTGGAATTAGGAACAGATGCTTAATATAAAGGCAATAGCTCGGGGTCTTAGTCATTGCCCTCGTATTAAGCAACTGGTGATATAAAATAAAAAAGCGGATTAATTTATATTTAGGAACCATCATGAACTGACTTATAATTTATTAAAGTTGTAAGTAGAAGAGGAATTACCCAGGGTCTTAGGTATACTCCTCCTACTATACACCTAATGAAAATAACATTGTTAAGCAATCATGTTTAAAATGAGAGGCCATGGTGTAGTTCTCGGGAACATTGGTCTAAATAGCTGTATATTGGATAAGCATAACTCAGGGTCTAAGCTATTACCTTTCTAACACCTAACGCTGAGACAATATTAAGCGGTTTCTTTATAATCAGAAATATTAATATATACAGTTGCTCAGTAGGAAAGCATAAATGGAGGTCTGAGCATATGAGCTGACTCTAATCTATATTAGAATGGTTTATTCGTTTTGCCAAATCTGTTCAAATTAAGATAAAGACCATGCTTAAAATATCACGGTAGCTTTTCACAGCCGTTTCATATAGGTGTAAGAATCTTTACCGTTTATCCATTTACAATACATATTAGTTATTAAGATAGTAACAAGTATGGAAATGTTCGGTAAATGGTAGGGAATGTGTGGTAACAGAGAGCTACATTGAATTTTGCAGTGTTATTCTAGTCCAAGTTAGAACGAACCCAATAGATATAGAATGATTGAATTCAGAGTCTAGATACAAAGAAGTTGTTGTTATTAATGGCTATATAACTGGTTATACAACACTTTGCACATCCTAAACACCACATATATACTTAGAATTATGTGATGCTGGCTTGTCTCATTGACCACAGCTGCCACAATGTATCTTTTTGACATGATAATGTGTATAGGAATGGAAGCTTCTTCTCTATCTCTTGCTGATATAATCCTCACTGTGATTGTTAAAAGTAATCGATTAATTCATAATAAGTCAGTTGGGAAGAATGGGCATCGACTTGTGAGTGGGCATAACAACGGGGATGGTGACCATTAGAATAGTCTAACAGGTGGTCGCATACAAACGGTATTCTGGGTCTAATTAACCACTCAATCATGCGGATGTGGTATAAATTATGTCAAGATGACCAAAAAATAACATCAATTATTTTAATGATCAAATTACTTTACACAATCATAACTGCAACTAGATTTAAGGAAATTTTGAAACATAATCAAAACTCCACTACTTTGCACAATACACAAAACTAACTAACTAACTAACTAACTAACTAACTAACTAACTAACTAACTAACTAACTAACTAACTAACTAACTATTGAACGGATGAATGAACGACCGAACTAACTAAATAACTAACTAACTAACTGACTGACTGACTGACTGACTGACTGACTGACTGCCTGACTGACTAACTAACTAACTAACTTACTAACTAACTAAGTAACTAACTAACTAACTAAGATACGCGGATAAACAAACAAACAAAACATAATATACCATCTAATATGTCCCAGAGCAAAAGTTGCCTAAATTGGTCTAAAAACTCATTTTCCACTGCATGGTAAAGCAAACTGATATAAAGTATTGATTATTGGTCAGTCTGTATCTGCTCGATACAATGATAGCCATAGCATCTGAGGCCAAATTTGATGTGTTTGTATCCATAGTATGGGTCATCTGCATTCACAGACCGTTTCCGTTTTAGTGTCATACCTGCAAATGTAAACAAATGTAAATAACTAAAATTAGCATCGAGATCACAAACAATGTTGTCACGAACACTAAATAGAAAAGATGTTGGATATTTCGAGAATGACTTAACTGAATCGTCTTATCATAAGCATTTCTCAAAAGAAAACATCTTTTTAGACAACAGTTTTAATTAGAGGTCTTTTGAAACATGTTTGAACTTTGAAGTTGACTCATGGAAATAAAACATATTTAATCAATGGGATTTTGTATATGTGCTACAATGGTATATGTTAAACGTCCATTCCTTTCCAAGCAGTACATGTTAGGAAACGTCATATGTCACATGCTTATAGCATCATAAGAATATCACGCAAAGGCTGCTGGCACGGAAAGCACTTTTTAAAACATGTTTGTCCAAACTCAACAGAAAGTGCCTATTTGGACGAATGTTTTGAAACAATTTTATGGCTCTCGTTTCAAACAGAAGGCTGTTTTGGGATTCTATAATTACGAATGATTAGCTTGATATTTGATATAATGACGCCAATATAAACAGAGTGCTCCATTGTCACCAGTTTTCTCTGCAATGTGATGCTGTATTGATGAAATCTTAACAGAACGCCTACTGGAGCCATTCATATCTATCTAAGCTACACGTGTTTGAATATATTTCTATGTTTGAACCCTGAATTCCAAGAATACCAATTTCAAGGTATATGTTATTATACATGTAACATGCTGAATATTTTGAAACTAATTTGACTGCGAGCTGCTGCATGGAAGCAACAACTCCCAGTGTAATCAGTTAAGATATTCAACAGCGTGTTTATTAAATTGTAAAATTACCAAAGACAAACAATTTGTACACTACCTGATGGAACTTTCCAGTCATGTGACAGAGCATTTTGATTGTGACGTCAGATAACTAGCGATGTAATTTATACAGTGTAAATAGCATAGAACAATGCAATTAATTATTTCACTATATGATACGTTTCGCTTCAATACACTATTATAATGGTAAACCAATCAAATGTTTGCTGAAATATCAGGTGGCAAACATGATCAATGTATGAATCTAATTTTAGCTATGCCCCGCCCCTTTCTATCTAAGCCCCGCCCACGATTTTCCCATCCTGCGATCGATCGATTGCAACGTCAACCTACATGTGACGTAATTCATAATGACGTGATACATTTGACTGACAAATTGGATTTCTCTATTTCGACATGCTTTCTCCAATGCACAGACCAATGATCATATGACACGTCATGTCAATAGGACCATACACGTCATACCTTTATTGTCTTCCCACATACTCATATAGCTATAGACAACAAACAACATCACATAATGGCACTGCATGATGTTGGTGATTCACGAAAACATTATGCGGTAAGTGAATCTTAACATAATGTATCTTACCAGAAATGCCTATCTTGTTGAGTGGCTTATTATGATCGCCATGATCACCAGACACCAAGTCACTCTCATCTGAGGTATCCCTAAATAGAAATAGTGACCGGTTGTCAATAGAGGGATCCGTTTCTAGCTAAGCTCCGCCCATTTTTAACACGTGGTGAACTCGATTTGAAACGTTTAACCCTGAATTCGCTAAATCTAAATTCCAATTTAATTATAGAGGCAATAGACCACGTTCTCCGACTCCACCCTATGCTGATTCTGATATGCCGGGTGACAGAATCGGCATAGGGTGGAGTCAGAGAACTCGACCTATAGAGGTACGTAGTTAACTATGTGCATCCAATTTCCTGCCAGACTTTCGAAACGGACCCAGGTGATTTTTATTGGGACATCACATCACATGTGGCGAATTTTATTATGACGTCAGATACTTGGGTGACAGCTCGGATCCTCTATTGTCACCGTAAAACAAAGAATGCATTATATACCCGTACTCCATGTACCCACAATAAGGCAAACAGATGAAGCGTGAGCCATTTGTTCAAATTATTTGCTATTACCATTGGCTTGTTATGCCGTCTAGAAATGGATTTATTGTCTAAATACGATTTGGGAAGGGGGGGGGGGTGGGGTGGGGGTGGGGGTGGTGGTGGGTGGGGGCGGCGGTGGTGGTGTGGTGGCAGCTTGTCTATGAAGGGGTTTAGTTTGAATTGTTATATATTACATATGCAAATCAATGGAATGCCAGTTGTCGGAGCTTTTTTGTCAGAGGGAACCAAGAAAACAGAACATGTCACTCGGGTATCTGACGTCATAATTAAAAATACATCACTTGTTTTCTGACGTCGCAATCAAAATGATGTGGGTCCATCACGAAAGTGGCAATAGTCCGTCATTAACGTTTCTGAATTGTTTTCATTATTGAATTTACAATTTAATAAATATTCTTGAATATTTTGAGATTAATTTGGCAAGATTTGGTCAAGAAAATCGAAATATTTGCTTATTAATTGTTTATTTGCAGGTAAGAGAATATTTTTCGGAAATTTATCACTAGAATGGCTGGCACTATTACAGTAAGCTGGTACCCGACTCCAATTGCTCATAATCACAATTATATCCTGAGCCAGAGAATCGCCAGCGAGGGAATGAGGAGTCGGGTACCAGCCTACTATTACAGAGCCAGTCATTCTAGTGGTAAAATTACAAAATAGCCTTCTATTGGCCTGCAAATGGACATTCCCCAAAACCACTGCAGGGCACGGCTTTGGCCGGCTTCGTCGTGAAAGGATTAATGTTATATCGAAAATACATCTTATGAATTTCAGTTTGACAGTAGCTAGGTCAATCTGAGTTAAAAATATGTAAATCAATCATCAGTCGACGCATGGTTAGATTTTGGGGGAAAAAACCCTTTGAAAGTTGGTGTAGAAGTTGAAAATCTTTTCGGTAACAAATAAGTATTAGATTTAATGGAAACATCCGAAATGTCACTCAAATATCTGATGTCATAATCAAATAAGTCACATGTTAGTTGACATCACTGTTAAGATGATGTATGGCCATCATGCAACTAGAAAGGTATGCCAGGAGACGTTTTTAATAATTATGTTGAATATTTTGAAACTAATTTGACTGGGAGGATATGCAGCAACAATTTAAACTAGTTTCAAATTATTCAATAGCTTACCTGTATAAGTTACCTTTGAAATTAAGATTCTGGGAATTCAAGTCTCAGAGCTTCCTATCGATTCCAACAGATGCAGAAGCTGGCGGAGATTAGCTATAAATGGGCGGGGCGTAGCTAGAAATGGTCCTGATCCCGATCCTCATTAGCTATGGCGAGAGAACATTGTTTCATCGCTATTGATTACTGGTAATGTTATTTTGTTGGACATTTTTATAAGCCAGAAATATTTTTATGCTAAGGAACTTTGCTTACAATGTGTGTATATCGGCTGGTGAATCCTTGTCGATCTGAATCCTACTTTCAAATTCAGTGTCGGTATCAACACTGCTGTTTTCATCACCATCGAATGTCATTAACTGAAATAAGTAATTACACAACATTTTATAAAGCATTTTAATTTTACCGAAATGTAGTGACATGTGATAATTTTAAAGATTAATTAGCCATGAGTGGAGTTCATATTGTGAAAATAACTCGGCATAGTATATTCTATTCAAATATAGGGATCCGATATGTCACTCAAGTATATGACGTCATAATTAAATACGTCACGTGATATCTGACTTCACAGTCAAAATGCCGTCTCTCTCTCTCTCTCTCTCTCTCTCTCTCTCTCTCTATATATATATATATATATATATATATATATATATATATATATATATATATATATATATATATATATATATATATATATATATATATATATATATAACGTGGACTGTATGTTCGTGCGTGCCTGTTTGTGTGTGTGCTGGGGTGTGGTGGTGGTGGCGGCGGCGAGGGGATGTGGGGTCGGGGCGGGAGGGGTGGTTGGGGTAAGTAAGTAAATATTAAGTAGCCAACCAATGAGTTTATGCAAATGACTGTCACCTTTCTGAACTATTGGTTACGTGAAAGAAATACCCGTAACCTATTATTTGGTTACGCAGATTTTCCTAATTTCATGGCGAGTACTAACAATGGAAGTGCCTTATACGACATGGCTAATAAATAGTACATGCAAGCAAAACGGATTAACTTTTTGCAAAGTAGTACATACAAACTTGAAACGTCAAAATTTACCAGAATGTTTGAAAATGAATTTGTAATTTGCGTACCTCGCTTTAATGAAATGAAATAAATCTTATCACATGATAATTTCATTCTGTATAGATCAATATATTTTTAGTTGTGAACTTGAATTAGGGATCCTGCATCTTTAAATCAACTACAGAAATAAAAACACGTGTATTTATATGGAATGAAATCATCGGCTTGATTTCCGAAATTCCTTCGTGTTTGTCTTTACAAGGTCCACGAGGATATCAAAAACCAAATGAATGTCAAGGTTTATTTTGTTTCATTACATTGCAGTGCACAATATGAAGGTCTAAAAATATACAATTTTAACCGTTTTAATATCAAGCATTCTGGTATAAATGTGGCCCTTTAATGTTAACTACAAAGTAGCATCAATTTATTAAAGAACAATACTGCAATTACCGCTACTATACATATAGTATTACATATTCATAAAACAATGACAACGTGTTGGCCATATTAGTATCACACGCATGGAATACGTCAGGATCTAGCATTTAGATGTACAGCAGACCAGTTAAAAGTCGCATTGCCGTTGTTTTCATTAACACTCGAATTTGTTCAAGAGAATTTCAAAATTCTGATAAAAATGCCAATTTGCAGACCAAGAGAAGACTATTTTTTAGGATTTACCACTTGAATAACTGGTTCGACTATCGAACCAGTCATTCCAGTGGTAAATATTCAAAAGTAGTCTTCTCTTGGTCTGCAAATTGATATTTCTCAAGACCACTGCCAAAGCTGTTTTGTTTCTTCTTTTCGATCGCTGGTATCACACTTGGGTAGCCGTTCTCAAGATGAAATCTGTGGTTTTCTGCAGTTCTTCCACAGGCCCATACAGCTTTTCAAGAAAAGAGGTTTACAAAGGCCAGATCTCTTCTCTCAGCAGCTGATACGTACTGAAACATTGAAGTATGTGCTCTGTGGTCTGTTCTGCTTCTCCACAAGGACAAGCGGGCGATGTCGTAAAGTTGAACCGCCTGTAAATGTGTTGGTTTAGTCTGTTATGTCCAGTTCTGAGACGAAAAATGGTCACTTGCTCCGGCCTCGAGAGATAATGGTAGGCATCTTCTGATTGAGGTGTTCTATAGAGTGACTTGATGATAGTCTTCATCTCTGTATGTGTAACGATGTTTTCTGTCTGATTCTCTTCTGCACCCACCTTTGCCATCTTGTCTGATTCCTCATTTCCTTGGACTCTACAGTGTGAGGTGATCCACTGCAATGCTATCCGAAAGCATTTGATGGTTTGTAGTGCTTCTTCAAGTTGTGGCAGCTTACTTTTGGTGATAGCTTCAAGGACGGAGCGGGCATCAGATAAAAAGACAATCTGTGCAATAGGGTCTGCTGTTCTGCTGATGGTATTAGCTGCATGGACCAGTGCTTCGACTTCAGCTCTATAGTTTGTGCAGTGTTTGCCTGTCAGTATTGTAGCTGACTCATGTTGTTGTCCGTTTGGATACTGTATGTGCAGTCCGGCACCTCCGCTCCTAATTGCATCTTTGGCTGATCCATCTGTGTAGATCCTTATCCATGTCTCCTGAGGGTACATTTCTTCCAGAATGGCTGGGGTCAGGGCCTTCTTGCTCACATCACTGTGATCATCTTTGGTTGTGAAATGAGGTACTGTGGTGCGAATAGCTATGCTTTCTAGTTTGTTTTCCCAGGGTGGAGGATCAAGGGTGTTTCGCTGATATGACAGTTAAATGGTTAAAGAACAATACTACAACTACTGCTACTATACATACAATATTAAATATTCATAAAACAAGGACAAATTGTTGGCCATATTAGTATCACAGGCATGGAATACGTCATGATCTATCGTTTGTTTGTGCATGATTAACTAAAAGTCGCTTGGGCATGATTAACTAAAAGTCGCATTGTCTTAATTTTATTTTCTGCAGGGAGCTATATTTCATTACACAACAAAGTACAAAGGTATGTGTTAAATGATTAAAACTCGTAACCGTCTGACAGCTGCAAGCAACCAGAC
Organism: Chaetoderma sp. LZ-2023a; assembly: GCA_034401795.1. Lineage (NCBI taxonomy): Eukaryota > Metazoa > Mollusca > Caudofoveata > Chaetodermatida > Chaetodermatidae > Chaetoderma > Chaetoderma sp. LZ-2023a. The sequence continues at coordinate 121,156,452 of CM067360.1, forward strand.
ACTAATTTCAATGAGCAATACCTCTGGGCATGCTGAATATTTTGAAAACAATTTGACTGAAAGGTGTTGGTGGCCCTCCACCAACAACTTTCAATCAAATTATTTTCAAAATATTCAGCCTATTCAGGGTAACCCCCCCCCCCCACCCCGACCCACCCCACACCCCAGTAGCTTAATTAGCTTGATTAAAAAGTTAGTGTGGGTAAGAAATGAAAAGGCGAAATCTTACACATCATCCCCGAAATTAGGCATTCTGAAATAAAATTAATTAATATCAATATTATTTTTAATGTCAAATAGGATATATCTCCTGAAAAACATATTAACATTTTCACATGCAATATGTTACTGCAACATAAAGTCATTTCATGTGTGTAATGGAAAGATCCGATCTGGCACTCAGGTATGTGATTTCATAATCCAATACATCACGTGTTAGCTAACGTCACAATCATAATGAGGTATAGCTACGCCACGAAAATCGAAAGGTCTGCCACTACTTCACCAATGAACCTTTCCATTTTAGCTATGCCCCGCCCATCTCTAGCTAAGATCCACCCACACTTCGATCCCAGAATGCCTTAACTATCAATTTCCTGAAAATTACACAGGAAAGATTTTGAATATTGTGTAACTAATTTGTCATACAGCAGCGCCAGTCAAATTAGTTTCAAAATAGTCAACAGAATATTTATTAAGTAGTAAAGACATACAAGCCGTTCAACAACGCATAGTCCGTTTTCAAATATGTGTTCGTGGCGTACTTATCTACGTCATTCATGACGTCATTCATTATGAGGTCATTCTACACGGGCGTGTAGTTAATTATGAAGTCATATGATGGGCGGATACTCCGGAAAGGTGAATTGTGTAACTTTGGTAAATTTACAAGCCATTCTGTTGAATGTTTTGCAACAAATTCGACTCGGAGCCGTTAGTCTAATTAGTTTCAGAAAATTCTACACGCTACCGTTTACATTAGATTCTGGGAAGTTAGGTTTCAAAATTTCAAATCGATTCCAATACGCGTAAAATGTTAGCTGAGATTAGCTAAAATGTTTGTACACTAGTATTTGAATATAGGAAAAAGGTTTAATCTAGTTTTAGCTATTCCCCGTCCATATTGAGCTTTAGCTAAGGCTCCACCAACACTTGTGTTGGGATCGGTGTTGGGATCGATCCCTGAACCGTTCTACTATTAATTTCCAGAAAACTACAGGTAAGCTGCTGAATATTTTGAAACTAATTTGGCTGAGTGTTGTTGGTGCCTATTGTAGCAACAGCGTCCAGTCAAATTAGTTTCAAAATATTCAACAGTGTGTTTATTAATTAGTAAAGACATACAATTCGTACAAGGCTTAGTCAGTCATTAATTAAGCGTTCGCGACGAACTTCATTGTTTATGATGTCAACCTTAAACGTCGCGTAGTTGATTATGACCTCATATGATTGATAGATAAACTGGAAAGTTCCATTCTCTATACATCGGTCGTGATGAACTCAGATTGAAAATCTAAAAAAAAAAATTTGGGAAGATTTTGTTTGTTGGAAAATAACGACCAAACGCGTCAAAATGATAGTTCGGAGTTTTGCTCCAATCGACTTGAAATTTGGTGATCTTATGGGTCCTATAGCGACTTGACTTCATCTCAATTTTTAAGAGGCTCATTCCAATAGTTTTCAAGAAATTTGCGTCTCAATGGCCTGTGCCCCCCATAGTAAAGCAATGGGAATTTCGAGTATGGATCTTTGAATTGCAACCACACCTAGAGATTTTGCTGGATCTGCACCAGACATGACCAATGGTCATATTAGAAGAGACCGTATAATAATCCTTAATGCTTTGTCACTACTATTATTATTATTATTATTATTATTATTATTATTATTATTATTATTATTATTAACTGACCTCGAGATTTACATCAGGCGCAATATAAAGCACGTCGATCATTGACTGGAGCCATTTCTCAGCTTTGCCATCAGGGTCTATGTTATGGAGTTTCTTGTGAAGAGAATCTGAGGCCAATTGCTGTTGTTGTGGACGCCTGGTTTTAACAAATCAAGAAGAATGAGTTTTATTCATTATTTATTCTAATGTTTCATAATATAAAGTTCTTCAGACATTTCAAGTTAATTAAATTATATTGAAACAATATATAATCATAATAACCAGGAATACCAAATATCAAGTATGCTTGAAATAATTTTGATAGAGAGGCTGTGTGGAACTGAACATTATATTTCGCGGCATTGGCCATGACATTTTAGCCGCTAAACCAATAGCATTCATCATCTGATCAAGAGGTAGGCATAACCAAAATAATATGGAAATCTCATTTGAATAATTATTAAGTATCAATGACCATTCCATTTTAGCTACAGTGGCATTGGTTTTAAATCTTGACCTTTTGATACTCCCACCCACACACAAAAAAATGAAAAAATAAAATATACTCAGCAAGCTATGATATTGTTAAACACCTATTTCTGAATTCCCTTTGCTAGAGTTTGAGTATTACAAACATCAGAAGTATTGAAACTTAAATAACTAGAAAATAATAGATGCTAAATAGTAAGCAAATACCAGTATACTATCATTAGATGTTGATAAACATAGTACTTACCCATGTTTCAATATGTCTATATAGTTCCTGATGGTTTCGGTCATAATTGTCTGAACCTCTTCAACACACATCTGTTCAAGATGACAAAGCTGACCATCAAGACGTTGCATTTGTTGACAGAATTTGCTCCGGTCACTTTGTTTGTGTTCCATGTACTTTATCAACTTATTCTGCTGAATTTCTACCGCAGCCTGAGCGCGGTGCAAATCCTTTTGAAGCCAGCGAGCAAGGCTAGTGTTGACTTTGTCTTTATCCATGTAGTACAGCTGTTCATAATGCTGTATAATTAGGTCCAGACTTCGTTTATAAGACTAGGAAAAATATCAGATATGGAGATAAATAAAACTTCACAAAACAAATATACAACTTCTATACATTGCAAAGCATATTCTTTAGTAACAATATTTTACAGATCGCAAATTATGAAATTGAACGCCGATGAAATCTATAGCATATTCAACCAAACTATCATGTTCTTAGCCACCAAAATCTGATCATCGGCGATATCACTTAAGTATATGACGTCACAATCAAAATGGCATCACGATGGTTGAAATGTCTGTATATTATATGTGGATTTACAATTTAATACATTTTCTGTTTAATACTTTCAACACTAATTTGACTAATAGTTGTTACTGTCATAACAGCAACGTCTACCAGGCAAATTATGCTTATATCATTCACGGATTTTCCTATATAGTTATCCTGAGAGATTCTGAGAATTCTGGTTTCAATGTTTCAAATCGATTCCAACGCGCAAGAAAGTGGGCGGAGCTTAGATAGAAATAGATGCGGCATAGCTAGAAATTGATCACTCCGCGAACCGTTCCATTTTGGCCGACGATCTCTATGCCCCGCCCATCTCTAGCTAAGCGCCACCCACGATTTTCCCGTCTTGAGATCGATCAATCCCTGCACTCTCTGACTATCAATTTCCAGAAAATTATACAGGTAAGTTGATAAATACTTTGAAACTAATTTAGCTGGTTGCTGTTGCAAAATTATTCGACAGCATATTTATTAAATAGAAAAGACATACACTTCGTACAACTTGACGGACTATTAAGCTTTTAAGACAGGCTAAAACGAGTCATTCATGCTGTAATTGACTATGCCGTCATCCTACACGTCACGTAGTTGACTATGCCATCATATGATGGATAGATAAACTGGAAAGGTCCATTAGTTGTACTGATTGGATTACTCATTTATACTTGTGGCGACGACAAAGATTCGATTGTTAAGCTACAAGATATATGTATGATTTTTTTAAACTCAGAACCAATTGAATCTGGAGCGCTGGTTTCCAGAAAATTTCAGATTGGTCTGACGCCATCGATTAGTTTTAAGGTGACATTTATATGAATATTATTTTGTCGATTTTTCATTTTCAGGATACATTTTATCAGTGGTGTGTAATATTGATTATCAGATTCATACTAAACTAAACTGCCCGAAAAAATATGATGGAACAGACGAAGAATCCTGGCATTCAAACGTTAACCATCCGAGCAAAAGAGGTAAAACCTGATATCACAGAAAAGATATTAGGAACTTGTCCATCAACACGAGATCCATAATCCAGAACCATTGTAGCCACTTAGAGACCCGCTTAGAACCCTGCTAGACACACGAGCAATTTCTAGCTGGACGGCTCAAGAACGGATCCCTCTGTATAAAGGAGTACAGTAAGAGAAAACTGTACGACTCATCTTCCATCCTCTTCATTTGACCAGAACTGATCCATGTCCTTTGTGAAATAGAACCTTTAGGCATTATCGCAGGAAAGCCATAGAATGCTCTCCATTCACTGAGTTTTAAACTGGTAGAAAAGGACCCAGGTTATCAGCGCACCATCGCTGTCAATCATCCGGAACACATTAATCTGGCAGAGGTGATAGAAATAGTTTACAAATTAGAAGCAGAAATTAGGGATACGTTGTAAATTATGGGCCGTATCATGGTTCATGCCCGCAACCAATCTGAGCCTTTCATCGACATTACAAGGGACAGAAATGAGTTACAAGATACTGTCTAGTCATGCTTGTGTACTAGTTTATCACATAACGCAACGCAGTATCAGCAACACTGGGGCATAGAGAGGTGATACAGAAGAGACAGACCGACACAAGTAATTTAGAGTCCAGAGGATTGGCGACCGTCCAATCTAGCTGTTTCATCGAACCGCTCCACTTAGTTGACATATGCCCATCAATGGACCTTTTCACCTCTGGCCAAGCTCCACTCACACCTCACTCGTGTTGGAATCCATCGATCTCTGAACTTCCTGACTATCAATTTCCAGAAAACTATACAGGTAAGCTGTTGAGTATTTTGAAACTAATTTGACTGGGTGCCCATCGCCCGGTCTAATTAGTTTCAAAATATTCAACAGTATGTTTCTAAAATATCAAAAACATGCATGTGTACAATTCGTACAATGTATCGGACTATTAAGCGTCAAAGACGGGTTTAATCAAAACATTCATGACGTAATGATTATGACGTCAGCATACACGTGGCGTAGTTGATTATGGTGCCATGTGATTGAATGAGGAAATGGATTCATGAATTGATGCTCTGGAAGAGTAGAGAAGAAATATGAAGATAGGATATCCATGAGAAGACAGCTGGAAGGCATTGCAGAAATTATGGGAATGTAGTTTCCGCTGCATCCAAGAATGGGAGAAAGAACGCTAGATAAGAACAAGTTAAGCATCCCTTGAGACAACGTATCAGACATAGTAAGTGAGACATACCTTTCATTTATCAAACGAGTTTGACACACAAGCACGGTACCACAGCAAGATCGGATTGGAAGTAGTACATGTTAAGAATTTAGCTGCGACTGTAGCATTACCAGGGAAGAGATGAGCCGGAAGTTAGCAAACAGACAAGAAGTACGAAAATCTAAAGATACAGGATCGACAAGGAACAAATTTTAGATTAGACAATAGATTTTGCATAAACGTCAAGATACAGAAATATCCTGAAGAAAATAATCAACTAACTAAGGATAGCTGGATAAGTAGAGATCTAAAAAGATTAGTTAACAGTAACTCCGGAATGAAAAAGATCCAAAAATAGTCCGAACCTGAGAGAACAAGGTACGTGACAGCCTATAAAGGATAAGACCGCATATATTGAAGATGGTGTTGATTGGTTGGAGGAGGCCTTTTAGACATCACCATTGAGAGATTGAGAAATGCTGATGGGGTAACTGTGGACACGCGTGCCCAGTATCTGTGGTTAACGCCGTTTCTGTTAGTAAGTCTTGCACCATGCTGCATATATCATGACAGAGATTCATGAGTGGCACAATGGACCCACCGAGACAACGGACAGGCAGTTATATATGAGGACTAACTCAAAGCGTAGCGCATTGCAGACCTAATTGGACGAGCGGATTCATTTGGTAACCAAGCGAAAGTGATATTAATGTTTAGATTAAACGTGTTATCTGTAGGCTAAATGCGTGACTTACGTGGTACATGACAAACAGCTTGGCGCCATAATGTTGCTTCCTCTCCAAAACTTCTTTATAGGTCTTGTGGAGCTTTGACAACAATTCTGAGTATTTGGCAGTGAAATGGCTGTTAATATAAGAGGTAAGAGAGTATTATGTATTATTATGCATTCATTCATTCATTTACAGATAGATAAATAGATAGATAGATAGATAGATAGATAGATAGATAGATAGATAGATAGATAGATAGATGGAGGGGCAGATGGATGACCTGGTGGATGCACGAACAGATGGACGGATGGCCAGATGGACGGGTGGATGGAGAGATGGTCAGACTGGCGGGCCAGACGGACAGACAGGCAGATGGATGGGTGGACGGGTGGTCGGGCGGGCAGGCTGACAGACTGATTGACGGACGGACGGACAGACATACCGTCATGTGGACGGGCAGCCGAGTTGAATGGATGGGTAGATAGATGGATAGTCAAGGATGGCAGGCATAGAGACAGACACACGGAAGGACGGACGGGCGGGTGGGAACACAGGCAGACAGACAGGCGGGGGGTTGGGCAACTAGGGACTCTTTCGTGGCCGAATTTTAGTGTATTTAACTTAAGTCAAGGCGCATAACTATTGTGTAGCAATCCATGATTAGGTTCTCCACAACTGCTGGCAATCAGATCGTATGTTGTGTATGTGTTAGTATCTCATCTTAAAAACTTACATATTATGTACAAAAATTTAAACACTCGCCTTTCAATCTTATGCATAGGCCAGTGGGTTACTGAGTTTACCAATCCATTGAAGTACTCGTTATCGCCGTTGTAGTCAATAATTTTAGAATTAATTAGCGCCCTGTCCACATTTGCAGGCAATCGTGGAAAACGTTCACTTTCAGCTGAAATATGACGAGTATGAATTAAATAGAACAAAACAAATAGCTAATTTATATTATATTATCTGTTGGCTGATATAGTTCCGTTACGAAAGTGTCTGAATTCTATGTCTTTGATTAATTTACAATGTAATAAAAATTATGTTGAATATTTTGAAACGTCCTTGACTGAGAGCCGTGCCCGCTCCCACACCACCCACCCGCCCACACCCACCTACCTAACGCCCCCACCCACTCCACCCACCCACCCCACCCTCAACCCATCACCCACCGGTCGCTTAAGTTCAAAATATTCGACAGCTGAAATCTGCATAGCTACCTTGAAATTAAGATTTTGATAACTCAGGTTTCAAAGTTTCAGATCGATCGCAACGCGTGTAAAGTCGGCAAGCTTAGCTAGAAATGGGCGTGGCACAGCCAGAAATTGATCCCTCTATTACGTCATCTTCATACACATGCATGGTTTCATTAGACAACATAATATTAATATATGGCATGAGATGTGTTTGGAAAATCACGCTATATATTCCTCCGAAAATGTCGAATTTGTAAACTTATTTACAATTTAATAAATATACAGTTGAATATTTTGAAACTAATTAGACTGCGAGCTGTTGACAGCAACAGGATCCTATCAAATTACTTTCAAAATATGCAACAGCTTACCTATATAGTAGTTACACTGAACTTGAGATCGTTGAAACGCAAGGTACAGAGCGTCAGTGTAGGCTATTATCATCTATTCCGACAATATTACATAAATTAAGTAATTACATGCCACGTATGTGTCGTTCTACTCCGACAAACAACAAATATTGCTCGATGATATATATATGGTCAGTGGCAACGCCAAGGGGTGTTGGTGTGGGTGTGAGGGGTGGGCTCCAGGATGGAGGTGTGGAGCAGGAGTGGGGTGGGTGATGTTTACTGCATACACTTCATTAACAAATCGCACTTACATATCTAAAAATGAAATGAATACGATTATTTAATATAATTCTTGGTAGATAATACTTACTAATGCATAAATTCTTGTGCACCGTTTCCATTCTCTCTCTAAACCCGTACATGGAGGAGGTAAGATTCTCCAAGGTGCGTTTGATTTCTCCAACAAACCTGCAACAAACGCCATATATTCAGCTACACATCGACAGGTGAATCATTATCATCACCAGGTAAGGGGAATACTGTATTGTGATCGGGTCCGTCTGTCTGTGGGTCCGTCCATGTCTGTATCTAAAAACGGCTGATCCGATTTGGCTAAAATATTACCACAAGGACGGAAATTACCGTGTCAAGTGATTTCTGTGATCCTGATTAAAGATCCCGAGTTGCGATCGGATCAAATTCTGGGTCTATTGATATCCAGAAAAATACAAGTCCGATGTTGCTGAAATTTTAACACAAGAAAGGGTACGACCATACAGTAGGGGCGTGATCCGGTGAAATCCAGAAAATCCGAAAAATGAAAAATCCGAATACTTGATCTTTTATGCGGCTCAGGCAGCTCAGCGGTTAATGGTTCAGTCTAAATAATAGTCTAATACTGTCTAGAAAATTGGTTCCGGGTGATAACTATGTTTACATTTATCTTGAAAATTGGTTCCGGATGATAACTCTGTTTACATTTACCAGATTGCTTTGAAACTTCATCTGGTGACTGGACTGAGGAAGAAACAATGGAATAGACGATGATCCGAAATACAAGATGACCGCCACCCACCGGAGGCCATCTTGAAATTTGGTTTCTGCACGAGGGCGCCGTTACAGTTCCAGTTTATTTGATCGCTTTGAAACTTCACAGAGTTCTTGAACTAGGTCTGCAGAAGAAACCTATTGAAATTGATAATTCTAGCCAAAACTAGGATATATTCGATTAAATATTCCATGGTAGCCTACTGTAAAACATACTTAAAAGAGAGCATACACTAACATTATACTGGAAAATGGAAACATTATTTGGTGACGTAAAGCTATAAAAATTGTTGTTAGCACTTTTGAGAAATTGAGAATGATTTCATCCCTTGAGTATGTGTTTGTATTTACCATTTTATTTTGGCAAAAGGATAATCACAGTGTTTATGCCTTACTATTCAGGGGATGGGGAGGGGGTGGGAGGCATCGTCACATACCTAGTACTGCCTTTGATGGGCTATCCAATCATTGTAAAGGGTGGTGCCTCTGCCTCGAAATTGCCCGTATTGTTTCAAAGATTACATAGACGTGTTAACGTTTCACATCCGTTGAGTGTAAACACATTTTATACTAAACATATGATTACTTATTATTTTCACACTCATATCATGTATGCTTGTTATATACCCAACGCTCTTTTATTAAAAAAGTAATTGTAGTCAATTACATTGAAAAGTAATTGTACTTGTAATTATATCCTTTAATAAATTGAAGTAATTGTAAATGTAATTGAGTATTTGCAAACAATAGCACACGATTCCAGGATGAGTAGCAATTTGGGGTTCATCGGATGAAAACTGTAGGAGATGCGGTCCAACGTTTTTGAGGAAGAATAAGAAAGAAAGAAGAAGAGATCCTGAGTGATTTCAATAATCTGCAGGGGCGGATCCAGGAATTTGTGTTGAGGTGGATGTGGGGGGCGTAAAAAGAGGAGCGTCTGTGTGCGTGCGTGCGTGCGTGCGTGCGTGCGTGCGTGCGTGCGTGCGTGTGTGTGTGTGTGTGTGTGTGTGTGTGTGTGTGTGTGTGTGTGTGTGTGTGTGTGTCCCCCTCCCACAGGCAGGGGGGGGGGGTTCCGGGGTCCTCCCCCGAAAAAAAAATGAAAATTAGATGCTTTGAGAAGCCATCTCCTGCATTCTGAGTGATCAAAAATCTTATTTTTATTAGTCACCAAAAATAACATAGGCGTGGACAATTTTAGGGGGGAGGGTGAGGGGGGGGGACCCATATTGGATCCTCCACTGATCTGTGATTGTATCTCAGTGAATAGGTAATTGCCGCATGTCTGGTCCAATGTGATGTCTGCAAACTATTCATCTGATATAAATAAAATTTTACATTACATTTACTCTGAAGTTGTTTATTATTTTGAGAAATACTTACTCATAACGCTTCTTAATCTCATCCAGATCGACCGTCTCAGTCATGATTTTCTTGTGAATATATTTTGTAATTTAGTAATTAAACCAACTACACTTGTGCTAACATTCTCAACTTCTAATAAATGCGGTTCCTAAGCAACCCTCTTATATTAATATGGCGATTATTCATTATGACATCAGAGATTACGCCATCATCGTCATCAGTTTTGGTGGATTTTCCGGACTGTTTCATAATTGTTTATTATGACGTCAGAAATTACGCCAATAAACGTCATCAGTTTTGGGGGCTTTCCTCACTATTTCTGAATTGCTTATTATGATCCAGATTCAGATTATTTATTGGCACAAAATCTTTTACATGAAGATATAGCCGAACATGATATAAAAAAATGCTAATATATTAAATAATTAAATAATTATATGTAGTCAGACTAATATATTATGCTAACACATTTGTTACTGGTGGACCGACGCTTAGCGCATTTTTAAGGCAGTTTGTCTTTTAATGGTGCATTTTGAAACATAGTTAATACCGCTTTACAAACCTCAGTACCCCCCCCCCCCCACCGCCCATTAAGTATAAAAAATTCTCACCTAAGCTAAAATTAGAGATATCTACGAATGAGTTGAGAGAATTAAATAGAGTCAGTCTTCCGATTTCATCTTTCGTCGGGCATCACGCTAATACAGATTCAGATTATTTATTAATACATAATCTACATAGATTTAGCCATACATAGATATTACATATTATATGTATGCACTATGCGAGTAGTAGTAGTAGTAGTAGTAGTAGTAGTAGTAGTAGTAGTAGTAGTAGTAGTAGTAGTAGTAGTAGTAGTAGTAGTAGTAGTAGTAGTAGTAGTAGTATTATACTACTGCAACCAGTCCTTCTTCGCTCTCTTGAGATCACCTCGCAGCATGCTCAACATATTCATACAATGACGCCCTCTCCCGGATTTATAAATTTGCCGGCTCCCAGTATGGTGAATTCCAAGGCTGCTGGTATTCCTTCTGGAATTCTTACCACATGGCCAAGTATGGACCACCTTTCTGGACGACTTTTACAGACAGGGGTATATAGTGCATCGGCGGAAATTATTTGAAGGCCTAGAGAGGTGTGCTTGGCGCTGCCTAGCTGTTACAGTTAGACAGCGTCTAGGATAGACAGCTTGCGTTGTATAAACGTAGTCTTTTTTATCAAGGTCATTTTTTTTATCAACACACCCATAGCTTCCAGAACGACTAGCAGGCTATATTCCCCATGACATAACGTGCAACAATGTCAGCAGTACTGCAGAGCAGTGAGCCTTGGATTTTACTTTTCCACCATGGTTCACAGCCACGAAGTGGATCGTCATTTTATTTAGTTCCCAGCTTTGTCGATAGGTATATGTACTTGAATTCCGTTTAAGATTTATTTAGAAAGAGATTCTAAATTTTTTTGTTTTCTTGCAGTTCGTCAAGTGGATTCTTTTCCTCGTCTTTGAAATCCACATCGTCGGTATATTCCATCTCTAGCTGCATACCCAGTGTGGACACTAAGGTTTGGTCGCGTGGACATATTTCAATGCAGCAACGAGGTAACAGGTCAAAAGAACAGGGGATAGACTGTCTCCCGGTGGGAAGCAGATTGATGTCTCAAACTCTGCAGATTTCACTCCGCGTCGCCTCTCTCCACCCAGGTGTATAAATGGGTACCAGTATAAAGCTGAAATAAAACCAGCCTAGATATGGCGAGAATGGGACCTGGACTTCTTCACAATTCATCAGTGAATGGGAGTTGTTTAACGGGAACCGAACTATACGCCAACCAAACCAAAGAATTCACCAGTCGGGACTCGGGGGTGGTTTGATATGGTTGTCATTTGATAAAAGCACTCCAGCACTACACCAAGCAGCCATTGGCAATCTGAAGTGGTTTAATCATTTAACACCTGAATCCGTGATGGGGGACCTGTCTCGTCGAGCAGTGTAATTCTAATTTTTCTGCCCTTCTTCAAGGGCTAATCAAACTAAGCTTATGCTCTCGACTCAAACCTAAGAAATAGCTCTCAACGGTGCGTCTGAACAAACCGATGACACAGAATTAAGCTACATTCTACAACCTAAACAGCGCTCGCTTTTGAAACGTATTAACATCACCAAACTGAACTGTGGGCCTTTCCTCACCAACTCCTGTCCAAGCCAAGCCTAACAAGTGGTTCCTAACTAGCACCTTACTGGTGCTCACCTTAACGAGCTGAACTTCTGTATAAACTGATCAGTAGATTTTCACTGTTCTTGAGACATTGCTTCCAGCGCAGCATCTAAGCTAGCTTCACTGATCGGCTTGTGTCAGATACTTATAAACTAGAAGCAATATACCACTTATACTTTTCGTGTCCGTAAATCAACTCGGTATCGTTTTCGGCAACAATAGACATTTCTACAGATACTTGGCATCATCACATCAGACCTTTTCATAAGAAGTTGAATTTTAACTATTGTAGGCGTATAAGTTACAGTGTCAATTGGAAAGCCGGCACCTGTTTCTTTTTAGCCGCCCATAACTAATAGACGCATTTAATTTTCTTAATCACTACACGCTGATGACTAATAGGCGTTCCTTTGTTATAACTTTATTTTCTACCCGTCGATAACTAATAGGCATGCATAGGTCAGCTAGACCTACATCCTTCGTTTTAAGCTACTCGCTGTAATTAGCATTGCTCTTTTGTTGCTCATGTTCAAATAAATATACACTCGCTAATTAATATTACAGACACTAACGTAGTTCGTAATGGCAACAGGTTTCACTAAATAACCGTTTTCATGCTTAAGCTAAACATGTGGTTCAGCTCTAAACCTAATTAATCATAAGCTCAGATAATCCAGTTAGTTAATAGCAATTGCAAGCTGCTGCCGTTAGAAAAAGTAGTGCCAAACATTGTTTACTACTGTAATAATATACAATTACACCAAAGGATCAGACCGACCAGTCGACACGGCAGCTTGCTTCCATTGTGCTTAAGTCCCACCGACCCGGCCACCAATTAATTCACCTTTCCAGAGTATCCATCCATCATCAGACCTCGTATGACGTCATAATCAGTTCAGCGCGTGTATGATGATCTCATAATCATTACGTCGGAACAAAGGGTTCCATATAGACCGTGACCAAATCTCAAATGGTCCGACACTTTGTATGAATTTTAATTTTTTTGCTATTTAATATTTTGAAACTAATTTGCTAATAAATTAGCTTCAGAATATTCAACAGCTTACCTGTGTAGTTTTTTGGAAATTGATAGTCAGGGTGTTCAGAGATCGATCGATCCAAACACGAGTGAGGTGTGGGTGGAGCGTAGCTAGGGATGGGCGGGGCATAGCTAAAACCGGAAAGGTCCACTGTACGTCCGTCCTTCAGTTTGTTTGGGCCGACCCATGAAATCATAGAGGTTTCTCGATGGCTCCAATCTAAACGAAGAGTTCACACCACCCAGTAGCTTCGATGATACCTTAGGATATAATCTTTTAGCCAAAGTAGGAATTCACTCCGAATTAATAATATAATTGTAACTGGCCTAGCAGTGAATCCTGGGCGTTGATATCAAACCTAATGCAGATAATCATTAGCTCCAGGGACCAAGTCTAAAACGGCTTGTTCTCGAAAACACCGACTACGGCAAAAGACGCGCGTAATAAACTAACTCTCTAGCGACTGGAAGGACTGACTGGGTCCTCCATGCCTTCAAATCAAAGGCCACTATTGCTCGCTATCCCTTCTTCGGCCCCGTCTTAAGTGGATACGGTGCTTATCTAATGCTTTGTGTTGTTCTGTCTTTGCCCTTCTTTTGTGCGGTTGCGTCAGATACAAGGAAACGGGGTGCTTTTCGGCTGCATCTCCTTTTGCCCTGGTAGGAGCTCAATAAGTTAGACCCGAGATGGGGACTTGATCGAGTGCACTAGGAAGGCAAAATTAAGTAGGTTTAAGCTGTTGGCAGCATACAACTTCTGTGTCTGGACAAAACGATAGGCTAGATCCTTTAATAAGGCCCGCTAAAATAATGCGGCAATGACTAAACCGACTATAAGGATTCAGCCAAGACGATTTCTGTTGTAACCTGCTTGCCGTTTCCACGTAAAAACAGTGTACACACACTAAAATAAGTTTATATATACAAATCAGACTTACATTGTTTACATGTTAGGAAGAACAGTTATACTGTTCCCTCTTCCTCCGCTATGGCGTGGTAGGAACGTCTAGTGATGGAGGCCCGGGCGAGGCATTACCTCTCGCTAGTCGTTTTCGGCCCGCTTGAGGCACTTAATTAGTTTATATTAAACTAGTGTGCATGCACTTGGCTCTCGTGAAGCGTATCTCTCACAGGAATTTCCTTTAATGTCTAACATATATAATTTGATACGTTGTTTTCTGGCGAGACACACAGCCGCTCAGAGATTGTCTACCTCTCTTAAGTAAGGGCGCTCGCCTAAATTTTGGCCACATACTTCCACTATACTCGGAAACAGTTCCTAAAATTACTGTATCCTGAGACATATGTAGTGTTACTTGACAAATAATATCATTATGTACAGGCATATGGCCTACAGCATCCATGAGAAAGTAGTGCATAAAAGCTGAATTGACTAGATGCATGATCGGATTTGAGATAACGTAACTTGCGTATTTGAGTTGTTCATTGCTCATGCCGTCAGGTCCGGATGCACGCCTCTTTTCAGGGCTTTGAGAGCCTTCTCAACTTATGCTGTTTTAGTTGGTGTTATTAATGGCATGGTGTCACCTGACAACTGGTGCAAGGACTCATCATCGTGGCCAGTTAACTGTTCCTTAATATATTCTCGAGTCCTGATAAAGTCTCCTTCAGATGTGTGTGCAGTGAGTGGTGGTGTGTAGTAGCTCTTAAGGTTCGTGCTGCCAGAAACATTTTGTAACAGTCATCCGTGACAGTAACTTTATCTAATAGGGAGGCTTGTTGAATAGCAAGATCTTTTATGATTTGTTGCGTTTCCTACATATATTATGTATGCACGCATGCACGCACGCACGCACGCACGCACGCAAGCACACACGAGATGACATCCACGAATTAAGGTTGATGGTTCTGTTATCAAGTTGAAAGTTTACATTAATATATGAACAGTAACTACATATCATTAATAATCAGTATAAATGTGAAGTTAATGTTGAAGTTAATGTTTTGCCGGGTACTGTGCATTAATAGCAGTGGAAATGTCACTGCCCAGTGCATGAAACCTATGTCAGTAATACTGAATGAAGAAACAGCATCAGAACTTGTCATATCTCTAGGATTTCTCATCATTGATCATGATCCGAAAGAATCCAGAAATCTGAAGAATTTCGGATAATCCGAAATAGTCCAGAAAATCCGAAAAAAATATACAATGTGACAAACACGAGAGGGCGAAGGTTCGAGATTGCGCTTGCTTTTATTTTGCAGAAATGCAAATGATGGTGTCTATTATTATGCACCATGTTATGTGGTACAGTAATGCTTTTGGTTAGTGCTACAACTATTCCCTACTGATCAGTGATCACTGTTTAAGTGAAATGTGTGTGGAAATGGAAGATTGTCATCATCTATATGATGGACATTATATAAGTTATTATTTATCATCAGTGTCATTAATTTCATTATCATTATCACCATCGCCATCTTCATCATCGCAGCCAGTATCACCATACTCAGTATTATTATTTACACTACTGGCATCATAATTTCTATAAATTGTTTTGTCGTTATAGACATGATAGCTATCATCCATATTAGCTTTTAGCGAGGGATCAGATGTGTTGATGGTAAATAAAAACTTAATATTGCGGGCAATGCTTCTCCAGAGTATACCTGCACCTAAACATGGTCGATAGAATCTTGGTATCCGCGGGTAACACGTGAAAAGTAGGCCACACTCAGCTCACACTGGCCGACTTTTGCGACGCTACGTACCTTAAGCCTACAATGCATGCATACACCATGCATGATTACTACATACGAAAAGCTCTTGAAACGACAGCCTGGAATAAGCTTTTGTGGCTGGCTGGCTGACTTGGGGTGGATACATAGACCCATTAAACTAAGGACTGTAGGTGCTTGAACTCGGGTCTCAGAACTGGGATCCTATTGTAGTTTTACTTAATTCTGATGCTATTTCGTTATTTCTTGACGGATTGAAATCAAACCTGGCCAATGCACCTACTGCCATCTAATATCAATCTTGTCCAAATAAAGGTTATTCGATCTCAAATGACAGCGTTATGTCCCTTGGGAATTCTCCGAAGTATTGGAACCAATGGGGATAAATGATACTTTGGTGGACTGGTTTGTCATATTATATTCATATATTCATCCCCTACTAACCACATAAAAACTAGATCAGTCTGACCTATTTTCTGGAGAGTATATGTCAAAGGGCATTGGAACCAAATATAAAATATTCAGCCATCTACTTTGATCTATTTGCACCAAGTCATGTCAAAATGTTCCTATAAACACCTCATATCAGCAGTGTGAAATAGAAGTTGATACTACGTCAAATCCCTGACTTATGGCCCTTAAAACTTTTCAAAACTATTAAAGTCATTTGGCAAAGATACCATTTCTGTAGTGCCTTTAATTATTATGCCTGTCACTGGCCAAGAAAAAAAATTCACATTTCTAAATGTAACGAAAGTATTTATATTTCTCAAATGACTTCAATACATTAGAAAAAGCTTAACCATAACGCTGGAATTTGATATAGTCACATAGGGTAAATCTCATTTTCAGTGTTGATAGAAAAATGCGCTTATAGGAACTTTTGAACATGACTTGCTGCAAATGCCGCAATATGAGACAAAATATGATGTCTTAGTATTCCAATATACGGATTGACCTTTGACATATATTCGCTAGAAAGTAAGTCAAACAGTCTAGTTTTTATGTGGTCGGTAGGGGATGTCCCAAGCTACACACTAGCCAGGCCTGAGGAAATAGTATGCAATAGTCCACCGATGTATCGTTTACCGCCCCCCCCCACCCCACTGGTTCCATCATAGACACCGTAAGGTATGTTTTTTGATAAGGAGTAAAAAGTGTGTCAGAATTAACAACATACAGTAAAATATGTCTATAACAGCCATCTGTTTTGCGGCCACAAGATGGCGGTTCTAAAGGGTGAGTAGTCGTAATCCCACTTGTCTTTAAGAACCACCATCTTGTGACCACAAAAGCCATTTAGACTGGTAAATTGTGGATTTGTGCCGCGAATGTATCCTTAGTGAATGTATATTGGTAGTCTTTTAGGTGGCTATTATATACTGGTTTGACAGCTCTAAATATAATGAAAGACACTATCGAAATATTATCATTCCCAAATGACTTCAATACTTTTGAAAAATTCAAAGGGGCATAACTCAGGGATTTGACATAGTACCAACTTCTATTTCATATTTATGCTGATATAAAATGTTTATAGGAACATTTTGACATGATTTGGTGCAAATACCTCAAAGTAAGACAAAATCTGATCGCTGAATATTTTACTCTAGGTTCCAGTGGAAAAATGGTCATTTAACCTCTATTCTCCAGAAAGTAGGTCAGACTGACCTTGTTTTTATGTGATGGATAGGGTATGTCCCAATGTACCTACTAGAAAAAAAGATGAGGTCAAATGCTCTAAATATGACGAAATAGTCCACCAAAGGATCAGTTGTTCACACTGGTTGCAACACTTCAGAAAATTTCCAAGGACCATAACTCTGGCATCTAACATTGAATAAGCTTCATTTTCACAAGCATGATATTAAATCCCAGTAGAAACATTTAACCAGGTTTGGTTTCACTCTGTTATGAAATAACGAAACATCATAATTAATTAAACTTTCAATATGACCCAAGTTCTGAGACCTGAGTATGAGCGCCTACAGTACTTACTTTAAGGGGTCTATGTGTGGATATGATCCCTGAATAGTTCTTCATTTGTTTCGCCATTTTGCTTGGTAACCAATTCTGTGTTGCTGACGAACACAGCGCCATTCAGCAAAGGGGCTTGGAATTTCATTACAGTCTGATTACGTTATTTTCCTAGTTGTAGTTAGTTTGAGTCAATAAAGAAGATGGGGCGGTAATCTACCCTTCAAATTAGTTTCAAAATACTCAAGAGAAACTGTATTAAATAGTAGCCATACAATTCGTACAACGTCTCGTTTAAGAGGGTTTAAATCGAGTCATCTACAGGCCACGTAGTTAATTATGACGTCATATGATGGATGGATAAACTGATAAGGTCCATTTCTATGACGTAGAGATACGGTAGACTCTCAAATATTTTATACAATGCTATAGAAAATAGCGATCTATTTATATACATTTAGGAAGCTTTCTGGCATGTTTCCAATATGCCGATTTTATAAAGCTTTCAGTAGCCAGACTCCTTCATAGAAAAGCACTGCGAGATTGATCTACCTTTCAAATTTAGCTAATGGATAGTCCATTGACTAAGTTTCACATGTAGGCCTATATAAAATATAATTTCCTGAAGGACAAAAAATATTTGATTTATATGAAGATAATATGAGGATTAAAGGCATTATCTAAGAAGGCGTGTTCTTAACATGTACTAAAGAGAAGGAAGCGAACACTGCGCAATGTTGTAAATAATTTTATTGAATTTAATTAAAGGTGCATATTCACACAAGAAAGCTGAAAATAAAATTACTGAAATTATATACTTTTAGAGGCTTAAATTGTGTACCTCAATGTAATGAAACGAAAGAAATTTTAACATATGATGATTTCATTCCATATAAATACATTTCGTAGGTTTAGTTGTGAATTTGAATTAGTGACTCGTGCTTCTAATTCAAATTGACAACTTAAAAAATTATATTAACTTATACGTAATGAAATCATCAGATGCTAAGATTTATTTCGTTTCATTACATCTAGGCATGCAATTTAAGCCTCTAAAAGTGTATAATTTAAAGAATTCTATTTTCAAAAATTTTACTGTGAATTTGCACCTTTAATAATTAGAAAAATAATGAAACCTTTATTTGAATTTCAGCATCATTACATCTACAGTACAGCTCCGAAATAAGTTAACATGTTAAAAAACAGAAACATGTTAATTAGTACAATTTTCAACACGCCAGAGTGTAAAAAATGTTCATTCAACAATAGGCCAGCGTTTTATTTTGTTTTACAAACATGTTAAGTTATTTCTGAGTTGTACTGTATGCAATGTATTATGGCTGAACGATGCACTTACTCGTAACGCTTCTGCAAATCCTTTTCCAAATTCGCATCTGCCATTATAATATCTCTGACTAAACACGTCTGTCAGTAATAAGAGTCACGTGTAGATAACACTACTAAGCAACGATCACCTTTTAATGACGTCATTTAAATTATTACGTCATCATAATTGTCCTGGGTTTCTAAAAAGCACTAATTTCAACATTTCTGTGAATCTATGACGGTTACAAGAATCTAACTCGGCAACGTCCCTCGATTCCCTCCCCAATTCATATTTCTTCCACACATGGGGCGCGCATGGAAACGGCGCCGATAGCCTACTAGGCGCGGTTTTGGCTGATATAGGCCTACAGCACGAATTCCAATGAAAGTCGGCTCATTTTTTCAATTTGTCTACATGTTCATTTTATAATCAATAAAAGCGAAAATAAATAATAAAAACGAGGAGAATAATTGTTCTTAATTTTTCATACGCCATGCCACCATGTCATCGTCTCTTTAAAGGGATGCTAATCTTATCTCAACCGATAGATTATGTTTTAAAAATTCTTCTTCTTCTTCTTCTTCTTCTTCTTCTTCTTCTTCGAATTTCGGTCTGATCCCTTCAGCGGTTCTGGAGAAGAAGTTATTTTCATTAAAACTAGGTCACCCAAAGTGGCCGTCGAACCATTTGACCAATTAAGTTCCCTTGAACAAACTTGGTTGAGCTCTCGCCCTAGATCATATTTCATGAGGGTTCCTTCAATTCCTCAAGCGGTTTCGGAGAAGATTTTTAAAGACGTTTCTAAAAATCGGCCAAAATCCAAGATGGTCGCCGACCTAATTGGCCTATCGGCTTCATTTGAACAAACTTGGATCCCTATGCCCTAAGGATGCTTCGTGCCAAATATAACTGAAATTGGCCCATCGTTTCTTGAGAAGTCGTTTAAAGAAAAAGTTGATGGACGGACGACGGACACACGACGGACGTTCGACACGACATAAGCTCACTTGGCTTTTCAGGCCAGGCGAGCTAAAAATCGTCATCATCATCATCGTCATCGTCATCATTATCATTATCATCACTACCAGCGCCAGGACTGCCACCACTACCACCATTCTACTCCTCTTCCTCACCCTCTTCTTCCACCTCTCCATCATCATCATCATCATCATCATCCACAGCACCATCATCATCATCATCATCTCGCCATCATTTCCGCCACTACCACCACCACTACCACCACAATCACAACTACCCTCACCACTACCGCGAACAATACAACCACCACCACCGCCGCCATCACCACCACCACAAGCGCCGCCGCTGCCACCGCCACCGCCACCACCACCACCACCACCACCAACAACAACAACAACAACAATAACAACCGCCACAGCCACCACCACCAACACACACAGCCACCACCACCAAGAGAATCACCGCTAACATCGTCAGCGTCACCGCCAGCTGAAGTAGCAGCAGCAGCAACAGCAAGTAGTAGTAGTAGTAGTAGTAGTAGTAGTAGTAGTAGTAGTAGTAGTAGTAGTAGTAGTAGTAGTAGTAGTAGTAGTAGTAGTCATTGGACAATTTTTAATTGCGATTCCTCAGCAGGTATACATCTACCTGTCAGTCAGTCTGTCTGTCTGTCTGTCTGTCGGTTGGTCGACCTGTCAAATTTGTGACATTTTACCAAGGCTGCATGTGTCGCATCTATACCGCTTTTGCATTTGAAAGCCTGTAACTTAGTAGATACTCATTATATCGCTATTAACTAGCTTATGGGCATAACTTAAAACATTTCCCAACGTGTTGTTCTAAGCTTTTCTAGGAGCATATTATTAGCTCAGCTGACCTGAAAGATTATGGCATGGCGACCGCCCATCTAACGATCTTCGTCCATCCGTCAGTAGGCTTTAACATATCAAACGAGAATTTTGATTGATCAATTTTTTTGGTGGTCATGTTTGATTTTCCGACAATTTCCCGGAGCTCTTAAAACGTACCTCCTAAATCGCGAATTCGTATTGCGGTAGGCTCTATAACAGGAAATCCTTAAAACATATCGCCTCCTAAAACACTCCACAAATTTTAATCAAATTTTGGCTGAAGGATCTTATTGCGGTAGGATCTATGTTAATAATTTTGATTGATCGATGTTTTTTGGATTTTCCCAAAAGTTTTCAGGAAATCCTTTAAATAAAATAAAATACTACGCCTCCTTTATCTATCCCCTAATTTCAATGAGACTTGTGTGTAACGATCAGAGTGTGGTATATTTCAATCAACACCCCTAAAGAGAAATTGGATTGCTCAATTTATTAAGCGACCATCTTGGATTTCCAAATATGTCCTGGAAATTGCTTAAATATTACTCCCAAAATAGGAGTATAATAGGCACAATATGTACTTTGAAAATAACCGTAGGCTAAATTTTTATTCCTGGCCATAACTGTTGAATTTCTTAGAATTCTAGAGTGTTTTGTAGAACCTGTTTTTTCTAGTTTGAAAGGTCGATATAGGCCCCTTGACCATCTTGTTAGAAGTCATTTATTATTGGCGAAGATTAGAAGTTTTGCCAATATATCGACGGGTCCCATTATGCCGTCTGTCTGTCTGTCTGTCTGTCTGTTTGTTTGTAAGAGTCTAATCTCGATTAAGTTTATATCTCCAGATCGGTTCACCCGAGTAGGACTAAACTTGGACACATGCTTCCTTATATCAGGTGTATGGAGCACAATGAGGTCAAAGTTCAAGGTCACTGTGACTTTGGTTTAAAACTCAATTTTTTTTATGTTCAAGTTTTTGCTTTAGCTCAACATATTGTCTTATATTTCCGGATTGGTTCACTCTACTTGAATTTAACTTGGGAACATGGTGACCTATGTCAAGTGGAATGCTATTGAGGTCAGAGGTCACAGACATTGTAATATTTGTATAAAATTCAGACTTCAATAGCTTGGTTCTGCTTTTTTCTTCTTTTTTTTCTTTTTTTGGCTAAGGAATCAGCAGCGCATCTGGCCTTTGTTTCAGAATTGGCAAAAGTATTGGAACTAAGCATTGTCATATAGTTACCTCAACCCGCAGGAACATCACAGTCATTCAGACTTTTGAGGTCAAAGTCATTGTGATCTTGATACAAATCTAGATTTGAATTTCGAAGCACACGATGGCAAGATTTTAGCCAATATCCCGTCAGTGTAATACTGATGTCTTGGTTTTTTTAAATCATTTTCAATACGTTGATCCGTCCATCTTCCATAACTTATTTTCTTTGAGTATATTAACGAAACTTCATCTCCGTATGTTGACTATGAGATTTCGAAGAAACCAATTATTTCTTTGGTCAGTCCGCCTATGCTTTAGTATAACATAACGTACAATAACATTAGCCCTACATATTTTGTGTGCGGGCGTTAGTGAGTGCGTGCATGCGTGCGTGCGTACGTATACATTTGTCCGTGTGTGCCCATGAACACGCACCATTATTATGCACTGCATTGCATACCCTGTCACAGTAATAGGCCTAGTCCGGATCAGTTGAACCACTTTATCGACTATTAAATTTCTATTGTCGGACTGTTGGCCTATCGGACTACTAGGCTGTCGGACTGTTGGGCTATCGGACTACTAGGCTGTCGGACTGTTGGGCTATCGGACTACTGGGTTGTCGGACTACTAGGCTGTCGGACTACTGAGCTGTCGGACTACTGACGTTAACCCCGTTTAGGCAACAATGCTAATTATAACCAGTAATGTGGTTTCAATGCAACCATGAAGCTGGACCTTACGATTTTGCAATGAACTATAAAGCTTGCAATGAACCACGAATCTTGACTTCAAACATAAAATAAATATAGAAGGCTTATCAATACCCTTATCAACCGGAGGACAAGGGTATGTAATGCTCACATGGGCATTTGAACCATTTGCATTTAGGCTAAATACGGGTAGACATGACGGATGATTTTCGAAAAATCAAAGATGCCCACCAAAGAAATTGAACAATCAAAATTCTCGTTTGATATGTTGATAAGATCATTCCACCCAAATTTCGTTGAAATCTGGCCACTCAATCAATCAAGGAGTTTTCAATTGTTCTTGAAAATTTAAAAAAAATCCAAATGCCCACCCAAAAAATCAACCAACCAAGATTATGAATATTTCTTCTAGAGCCTACCGCTATAGAATGCTTCCAGCCAAATTTGGATAGAATCGACTAAGCAGTTATGGAGATGCATTTTTACAATTTCCGGTAGATTTTTCAAAAAAAAAATCCACCTGTTACAATACAGATGTTCTGGAGCCTACCACGATAGGGTATCTCCAGCCAACTAGGGTTGAAATCTGTCAAGCTATTAATGATGAATAGCGCTTTGACAATTTCCGGTAAATTTTTCATAAAATCTAAGAATTTCAGCACAAAAATTGAACAATCTAAATTCTGCATACACATTCTGAAGCCCGGTTAATGAAGAGTAGCGTTTGTAAACACAGGTAGACGGACGGACGACGAATTTGCCCCCAATATCATTGTGTGATGCCGTATTATAAGGAGGCAGATGTCCCAGTTTGGGTCCAGTATGAGTAACCAAATATGAGATAGGGACCTATAAATAGAAAAGTTGAGCTAAACGGAAAAATGTTAAAGTTGAAAAAAACCCCAGATTTCTCCCAAGATCAGTGACATTGACCTTTTACCTTCTGACCTCAAGATCATTGTGTGATAGAGTGTCATTATAAGGAAGCGTGTGCCCAAGTTTGGGTTCAGTATTTTTAATCAAACATGAGATATAAAAAGAAAAGTTGAGCTCGTAAAGTTGAGCTAAAAATTCACAAAATAAAATAATTTTACAGCAAACGGAAGCTCCATATTTCACACCAGAACTGCATTCTCCGTCTCAGTGCATTTGGATTTCATTTCAAAGATTTTCTGAGGGACGACCCCAGTCCCAGCTCCCCCACCCCTACTAATTCTTTGTCCATGGTCTCCATAAATCTAAATACGGCTTCATTATCTAATATAAAACTTTATTTGTGGGCTAATGTTTTGCTAATTCCGTTTATAAACATGACCCAGATCAGGCACTTATCAACAAAACTAGTACGCACCTCAGCCCCACCCCGCCATACTGTGGATGATCATGTGTACAAACGTTAAAATCCTGTCTTATTATTGTACACCTAAACCTGCGTATATAACGTCCACAATATAAATGTAGGCCATAAAACGGCCAAAGGGAATTTATTAAAACAAGTTCCTTGCTAAATATCTTTAGGGATCAAAAGATGGTAGTTTTTCTTAGCGTTATGCCCATCCATCTTAAAGAGCCACAATCCTTTGACGCCAACCCACCCACCCCTACTCAAAACAAGTGGTCGCTATAGAGAGGTCTGACCGCATTTTACTTCACACTCGATGAAACACCCTCCCCTACCCCGCCCCCCCCCCCTACTAACCGACGCCTGTGAAAAGTGTCCTGTATGATTGCACCCCCCTACTAACAATAATACGGTACTCGCCGCGTGGATTACATTTGTACTTACTCTTCTGAATAATCGGCGTCGGATCGGCATCGACTGTCGCCACTGTCACAGGCGTTGCTACGCTGGTGTGCCTTGTAACAGACACGGTTCCAAACCCCATCGCTGGCAATTGATCTATTTAGCAGAGACACAGTATGGTTTAACAATTGTACTGCGTCATTGAGTGTATTTGTGTTTGTATTTGTCGCCATAATTGTAACGTCGTTGTAACGCTCGATAGTGAAGAGTTATCTTCCCTTTGATAGAGACGAGTGGCGCCCTCTGTTTGTTTGACTAAATAGCTTATTCGACTTTAGCCGTCATTTGGCGTAGTTGTCTGTTCTGTTTGCCATTGATGTCTGTTCTGTTTGTCATTGATGTCTGTTCTGTTTGCCATTGATGTATGTTCTGTTTGTCATTGATGTCTGTTCTGTTTGCCATTGATGTCTGTTCTGTTTGTCGTAGTTGTCAGTTCTGTTTGTCGTAGTTGACTGTTGTGTTTGTCGTAGTTGTCTTATCTGTTTATCATTAGTGTTCTGTCTCACTAACCAGAGAGACTAGGGTCCAGATTCATCTCCGACGTAGAGTCTTCGCAACAGGAATGTGGATTTCAGATGCAGATTATTTATTGTCTCAAACAATTTTACATAATAACATATACATAATATGCAATTCAAGACACAGTATGAATAGTGAATAATTATATAATGTATGATTGCTTTTATACCACACTGCCAAACTATAGCTGGCGCCTCTATGACTGAGCTATATCCCGAAGCAGGCACGCTAGGATTTTTCTGATTGGTTGAAAAGTAAATCATGACAGTCATCATAGGCTATAGAAATGTAGCAACATTTAGCTACTAAAGCCTGAATATCTTTCTTTGACGGGATGATAAAAAGCTTAACATTACCTGCATAGCTTATGACAGGCATATTAGATCACCTGAATAGCTATCAAGAGCTCAGATTAGTTATACTTTAACGCTTAAATTTCTTCAAGACAATTTCACATATAAAAAAGGCCCATTTCTAGACAAAGAGAAGACTTTACCACTGAAATGACTGGCTTGGTTATCGAGCCAGTCATTTCAGTGGTAAATTAAAAAAATAGGCTCCTCTTGGTCTGCAAATGGGCATTTCTCAAGACCACTGCAAAACGTTAAAGGGGTACAACCTACTCTTTTAGACCTGACAATCCATTATTTTCACAGCTTCAAAGTAATTCACCTTTCCAGAGTACCCACCCATCATATGACGTCATAATGAACTGCGTGGTGTGTACAATGACATCATAATGAATGACGTCGATAAGTACGTCACGAACGCATATTTGATGACGGTCTATGGCCTGTTGTATAAATTGTTTGCTTTTACTATTGGGAGTAATAGCCTATGGCAGCAACAGCACCCAGTCTAATTAGTTACAAAATAGTCAACAGCTTCCCTGTATAGTTTTCAGGAAATTGATAGCTAGGGCAATCGGGGATCGATTAATCCAAACACGGCGAGGTGTGGGTGGAGCTTAGCTAGTGATGGGCGGGGCATAGCTAAAAATGGAAAGGCCCATTATACGGGAACGTGTTTCCAATACCTCCTGGACATAAGTCGCACAGTCTCTCTCAATACAATGGAGGCATTGTCCAAACACGCAGCTGGGTGCTACATATTTTCTCCCCTGATCAAAATCATTTTTCTTTCAGAAATTTAATAAATATAGTTTTACAGCAAGTAATGCCTGTTATTTATTTTGATAGTTTAACTGGAAGCAACTGTTTCCGTAGGCAACAATTACTTCCAATCAAATTTATTCAAAGTTTTAAGCTGGATTTATATTTAGACAACTAAATACATTTTCTAGGGAATTCAGAATAAAGCGCATTTCTGTTAAGCCTTTAGCACTTCAGCCAAAAGTGGCATGAGAATTGCCCGTTTGCATACCAAGAGAACACTATTTTAAAAATGACCACTGGAATTACTGGCTCGATAACTGAACAAGACATTCCAGTGGCAAATTTTCAAAAATAGTCTTCTCTTGGTCTGCAAATTAGCATTTTCCATGAGAAAAGTTAAATTTTCTTGATTAAATTCGTGGCTTAAAGGGTTAAGTTTAGCTAAGATCACAGGCTGAATAATATTTAAGGGTGCATCTTCACAGTAAAATTTCTGAAAATAAAATTGTTTAAATTATACACGTTTAGAGGCTTAAACTGTGAGCCTATATGTAATGAAACGAAATAAATCTTAACATATAATGATTCCATTTCATATAAATTAATATATAGGCACGGGCCTCTATTTCAATTTCGCAAGTTAAAAGTTTATATGGAATGGAATCATCATATGTTAAGATTTATTTCGTTTCATTACACATAGGCACATAATTTAAGCTTATAAAAGTATGCAATTTTAACAATTTTATTTTCAACCAGTCTGGTGTGAATGTGCACCTTTAATCAGGTAATTGACTATAAACTTTATATAGTGTAATCATGTGTCCTAAGCTTAGATTCGAGAAACTACAATGCATATAGAGTTAACCCATTCAAGTCTAGATACCATATATTATGCGTTCCTTATTATATAACAAATCCATTATATTCTGTTGAATCTTTTGAAAATATTTCCTGGAAGTCTACAGCCAGGATCACATTACAGGATCTCTGATTCTGATTCATTTCACGATTATCGGTGGTCGTAAGGTGCCGGCCGACTAAACACGGGCTTTTACCTGATAATAGTGTAGTGTAAGCATGTTCCCCATCGTTAATCGGTTTAGTAAGGAAAAGTCGGCTGATTGTGAAATGTTCGACATACTAGGGTTTGACGGTGGTCATGTAGTAATTTGATATCGGCGCGCCCATTAGCCAATGGCGCAAGGACAAATTCGATAATGGTCCCACGCGCCATTGGCCAATATGCGTGCCAATATAAAATTCGATATTGGTCCTTGGGCCATTGGCTAATTGGCACGCCGATATCAAATTCGATATTGGTACTCTGCACCATTGACCAACAGGCGTGGCGATATCAAATTTGATATTGGTCCCTTATTGGCGCATTACAGCTATACAATGAGTAATTCACTGGAGTGAATTTTCGCTGACGACGCGCCCCTGCAGCGCTGTCAACGCGCTCTGTCAGTGTGGGTGTCATTTAAGATTGTGGAGAAATTTGCGAGGGAAATTAAAGAACAGTGGACAGTGACATAAACGAAGGCATATCTATGACCCTTTATTACTTAAAGTTCGATTTCTTCTTTTTTTCTCATTGTATCTCTAATCCATGGGAGATAACGCGTCAAGCGTGTGTAAACTCCATACTGTCCGTCTAATCTACAGCCAGGCGTGCTCCACGATACGATACCTGTAAAAACAATGATACCAAGAACAACACCAACAACAACAACAACAACAATAACAATAATAATAATAATAATAATAATCAGAGATGCAAACGTTAACATTCCCTCCTGTTTTTGGGACATTTAAACAATTTGTATTTCCAACATTTTAGGACCAAGATTGTAGAAACCTAATCGTTCTAGTGTTAAACTTTAGCCACACTTGATCAGTTGTGTCTCAGATATCCATAGATCCGGAATTTGATCTGATCTAGAGTCAGGATTTTAAATCTGAAGCAGGGCCACAGTCTGGAAATCCTCTTACACTGAAAATCCTCTTACAGTGGAAATCCTCTTACACGATAACAACATTCCCTGCGTAAATATTTAAGCCAACCCGGATCAGTAATTTAAAACCAATCAGCTCCAGATGGATGATCGAGCGGGCATACAGACAGATAAGTGAACAGATGGATGGATGGACAAATGGACGATGCCTAGATGGACAGATGGAGGGATGGGCAGACACACGAATATGCGTGCATGTCACATGCACGCACATGCGCGCTGTTCCTATGATAAACAAAGGTCTGGGACGCCCACCTGGACTATTAACATTTGAACCATGTGCATGTAAATCGACATGGTGGATAATTTTTGTAAAATCCAAAATGGCCAGCAAAAATAAGATCGTTCCACTCAAGTTTCGTTGAAATCAGGTCATTGATTAAAATTCTGACTAGAAGATCTAGAACTTACGGTGGCAGGGTTCTTCTATCCAAATTTGCTTGAAATCTGTCAAGCAGCTATAAGGAACAGGATTTTGACAATTTGCGGTAATTTTTTTGATAAAATCTAAGATTTTCACCAAAAATTGTCCAAAGAAAATTCTTTGTTTATTAAATAGCAAAGAATTACAGACTTAAAATCCATACAACATGTCGGACTATTTGAGATTTTATGACGGTCTATATGGAACCCTTTGTGACGTAATGATTGTGATGCCGTCATACACGTACGGAGCTGATTATGACGTCATACGAGGTCAGATGATGGTTTGATACTCTGGAAAGGTTAATAATACTTATTCATTATTGCAACATCTGGATGTATCACAGTCACAGTTGCAGAGTTCTGTACACACAACGCCGGCTAATTTATAAGAGGACCCCCTTGATCACAAAGTGACTGAATCTCTGTCAGCCCGACCACAAAATGGAAGTTGTTGCAGGTGGACCGCGTGCTAAACGACTGTCAACATTTGACCAACCAGATTTTAAAAGGATCGAGCCATAAAGGTTCCAGAATGAGGTCCTGTCACCAAATATTTGTCTGCAGAAGTGCACGCGCCGAATATGCTCCACCAGGCAACTGCTGGTGGTAGAAATTTTTCAACGCACTGATCAGCTTTCAACTGGTGGAACAAATACCATTGTAACCCGCACGCATTCCAGATACGTGTGCCCTTAGTGGAGGAGAGACTGCATATAATATTCTCAAAGCCTTCAATTACATCTTCGGATGGCTCATTCCAGTTGATTGATTGCCGACAAAATAACATAACTGGCATCCAGACATACTTTGAATCAAGTCAGTTTCCCCTTTCCCTGGATGTGTGGTGTGTACCTGGTTGTATCATGGCCTGATAGGGCCAAAGAGTCATTCACACTCTTTCTCGCCGAGGTCACTATTTTCATTGGGGATCCACTCTCAATTAAACTGTCTGCAAGAGGCATTGGTTTCATTGCCGGCGAGAAATGATTTAGCATCCTTGATGTATGTTGCCTTATTGAAGAAACGCCTTTGCTGCTTTTGTTTTCCCTTTTCACCATTCTCTTGCAGATTCTTTCAATGATCTACCTATAGTATAATTGTCAAATATGGCGTGAACCTGCTGGTAGCCATATATATCCTACATTTGATAATCTGCATATAGGATTACCGAGTTCCCTACAATTATGGTACAGGGACATAGCCACATGGACACACCAACACGAATGGACGGACATCGAGACACACGCACACACGGACGCATCAGCATCAAGAAGGCGCACATAAATGCACGCATATGCCTGACAATAGCCACGCCCAGATACGCACACGCGACTAGACGACAATAGAATACGGTTGGATGATCGACACGCCCAGTGACACGTGACAGACTCGATGGGACAGGGCGTGACCCTTGCAGCAATAAATGGACATATATACACATAGCCCATTAATCGACACGCCCACAATGGAACAACCAGTTATTAGTCGGAATGGACACGTGCAGAGTATAACTCCTGTAATTCAATGTAACCATGTTATAATATGCTGTTATACGATTGTATTATATACATTAATTATTATTAGTTAAATTAGTTAATTAGACTCCTAGGCCACATTTACGCACAGACACGCCATCAATTAATACACACAACTTTGATGACATGACGACAGCATCATATTTAAGAGTGGACGAATGTTGACGACAGACAGTTAAAGTTAGGGACAGTTAGTTAGGGAGAGTTACGGTTACGGACTCGGACAGACTTGGACAGCGGTCTCTGGCCGCTAGTGACAGCTAGTGAGTCGTGAGATTGTTAGCTATGTATTTAGCTCACTGGTCAGTTACAGAGAAGTACTTACGGTTAACTTTGTTATGCTTCATTAGAATACTTCTCGCTTAGGAATCGATTGTAGTTAAGTAGAATAGGTTTAGAATAAGTAAGCGAGTAAGCGACACGTGACTAGAATTTGGAATTATATGTGTAAACTATAGAATTGGGTAAAGTTCAGTAAACGATTCATCATTAATAGAATACAGCATTGTGTCATTCAGTCCATCCATCACCGTGAGAAGGAAGGTCCCGGTCGGTACGCGGGTTGTGATGGGGACTAGCGAATCATAGAGAACCACCCTCCCGTATAATTCAACAGGTACTAATTAATAGAAGACAGCATTGTGTCATCCATTCCATCTATCTCCGCTGGAAGGAAGGTCCCGGTCGGTGCAACGGTCGGTACACGGGTTGCGAGGGTGGCGACCCAACCCCATAAGAACCAACCAGCGGCCCACCCGTCTAATTCAACCGGTACCATATTTGGTGGCGGATTCGAACTTCGACCCGGAGCGTACCATCACGGAGATACTGATGATTAAGATGATGTCAATCTAAGAATCCTCTCGTATGCCAAGCCCGAAAGACGCGTAACATGAAATGTGAGTACAATTAAGCGTTTAGGCTAATTTACAAATGCATTGCATAGTTTATTTTATTAATATTTTCATCATTGCAGTAGTGCACTAATTAATATCATCAATCGTTGCATACGCTTAGACACGTTTTTGCAATTTAGTTAGGTTTTTTCTAAATATGTTTTAACTCTGAATTGAGAGTAAATTCATATTTCGCCATAGCCAGTGTACTTTATGCTATATATATATATATATATATATATATATATATATATATATATATATATATATATATATATATATATATATATATATATATATATATATATATATATATATATATATATATATATATATATATATATATATATATATATATATATATATATATATATATATATATATTGATCTATGCAAATTTCTATTATTTTCTATTATTAATATTTTGCTTTGAATTATAATTTGGTAGATTAATGGATTTCTGGAGAAAAATTGGTTTTAATTGAAAATTGAAAAACTCGCCAAATCGTGACTCGCGGCAGATTAATCTCATTCAAAGCCACTAATCGGCAAGTAATTAACAGTTGAATAGATCGTTAATTTTGGTAGCAGTTTTGAACACGCCTATACGGTAGTCAAAATTCCTTAAAATTGAATATAAAAGCTTTTAGTTCGGGAATCGGTAAATCTAATGTTGTCTAATATTTTAACGGATTTTCTAAATTGAAAAAGACAAGGCAATTAAATTTTGTGCATTGACTTATTGGCAAAACATCTTTATATGTGATTGATTGAAAAATCGCATTTTATTTTATTCGCATGCAGAATTAGACCTATCTAAAATTATCTGGCGCTGTGTTTATTTTGAACAGGTAATTTATAAGTCAATGGCGCGTTCCGTACTTTGAATGTGTTTTCACGTTAATTTGATTTAATTTAAAGTTACTGAAAATCGGAAATTATATGTCAACAGACTGGTATTATTTGATTTGATTTAATTTTGTATTATTGTATACGAGTGGATTTTTAGTGATATTTTGATATTTAGCTGTAAAAAGTTGGATTGATCAGCGTATTCTGGCATATTAGTGATTTTTATTTTACGACTCATTAAAACAAATGGGCGACTTTGGCTATTCAGAACTTAAATAATTGCACTTTCCAGGTCAGTGTCATTTTTTGTTACTTTTTACTCGGGTGGAAAGCAAGAGCATACATTGTTTAACCCATTTTAACCACTTAATTCCTATAGGCCCTAACTAGTGCGTAATTATCTATAAATCAAATTAATTTCTGAAATTGTATTAAATGTGTGTGAAAAATTACCATCATGCACAGTCATTACCACTATCGCCAGAACTTGCAAAACGCGATCCAGGAAACGAAATCTTATTTTGAAACTAATTTTGACGTTTCCCAGAGCACAATACGATCCGACCATGCTAGGCACATGCCCAGACCAGTCCCAATTATTAGGCAGAGCCAGCCTCTTTGTTATCGCTGTGGATGGAATTGGTCCTCCGGCCGTCATAGACGTTGCAAGGCTTGCCCGACTGAATGTTGGAACTGCTCAATGGGTGGCCATTTTTCAACAATGTGTCAGTTCCGTAGAAATGTTTTTAAATGTAACGGAAGCCAGGCGAAGAAAGTAGTTCAAAGGTCAAGGTCACAAATTATTCGTCAACCAGAGATTACCAAGGATAGTCAACCAGTTATAGAGGTAGCAACACTAGATTTGCCATTTTGTCATGTTGAATCTAATGATTTTCTGAGCTGTTTAGATAATGACAATGCATTGAGAGACGAACTGAAATACATAAAGAAACAACTGGCAAACGAAAGGGGAACGCACAGAGGATTGAAAACTGATATGGATGACGGTCAACTCATAGAAGACAATCGGCAAATGACAGCACAGATCGATTCATTGAAAGAGGAAAATGGTATGATGGTACGAAAAGTAGAGTTCGCAGAAAACACTATGGGAATTGCCACGCAGCTACTAGATCAAGAACGTACAATGAGACAAAGAGTCACAACAGAACTCAAACAGTCAGTGTCAATTAAAGAAACAGATATTTATGGTTTGCGATCTGGAAGAGCCACCATACAGCAGCAACTAACGATTATGTCATTAAGAATCGAGGGCATACTCAATAACAATGATGCTTTGACACGAGAAACCGACGATTTAATCCAGAGACAACAAAGTAATGTATATAATCCAGCAAATAGGGGAAGATCAAGAGATGATGGCAGCCCAGAATACAGAAGCGGAGATCGTCAGCCTTGCAGATACGAAAACAGACGGTCATACTATTACTAAAGAGCTCAGTGTGTAAGTCATGTAGATTGCAGTGCTAATGTATAAATATGACAAGCCTTCTTAGATCAGATACTGCCGTTTGTTTTATATTTTTGCTTTTCAGATTGGAGAAAGAAGATGGATAGACAAAGCATCCAGGAAGGTTGCGGGTAACATCGTAGGTATAATGTAAATATGTGTCAAAGGTAGAGGTATGTATAATTGTACTACGTGAAGCCGTGGCCTAAAGAGAACATCTGCAAATTCAGTTAGGAAATGAGTCGGAATGCAATGATTATAGGTGTGGCTGATTATTTTGATCAAATGTTTTGATAAAATAATCAGATTAAATTAGTAGGCTAATTAAGCAAGAAAGGTATTATTTTGTGGCGCATTTCAAAATGTTTGTCTAACTGATGTATTCCGATATCGGTAGCCATATTAATATGAACAATTACGAAAGTAGATGTAAATAATAGTTACAATTTATGTCAGATTGTGTATATTTGAAGATTCTTGGATTGGGCTACATCGCGAATAAGTGATGGTTTTCAGACTGACTGTATATATTTCTACTTAATAAACATTCTGTTGAATATTTTGAAACTAATTTGACTGGGCGCCGTTAAATACTTGAATGGCAGGATGCCTCCATTGTGTTTATATTAGTTGTATATATTTACCGATTTGGTATACTTTCTTTATTGATGTTGCAATGTTTTTTACCACGGACAGAAAAGGGCCTCCACTGTCACCTTTACAACTATCTCGTCCGGATCCATCACCTGCATATTTAAAACATAAAAAACAAGTACTCTTACTGTTTAAGCTCTTCAATTAAAGGTTATTTCAGTTGAGAGAGAGGGAGGGAGTGAGTGATGGGGGGGGGTCCGGGAGAGAGAGAGAGAGAGAGAGAGAGAGAGAGAGAGAGAGAGAACAGAGACAAGAGAGAGGAGAGAGACAAGAGAGAGAGAGAGAGAGACAAGAGAGAGAGAGAGGTGCGGAGAGAAAGGGGAGTGAGGGAGAGAGGGAGGGACAGTGAGGGGGTGGGAGGGTGGATGAGCCGGACGGAGGGAGGGAGGAGGGAAGGAGGGAGAGAGTCATCGGGAGAGGAGGGGAGGTAGGGGCGAGGGGACGGAGAGGGAAAGGGAGAGAGAGCAGAGGGCGATGGAGATTGGTATAGAAGACGGGAGGAAGGGCGGGAAACCGGGTGGGCAGGACGGAAGCACGGGGAGAGGATGGAGGGGGCGGGGCGGGGCGGGGTTGACCGAAGTGGAGGCGAGGGACGGAGGTGGGGTAGGAAGGCAAGGAGAATGGAATGTCAGGGTGTGAGGGTGGGGCGAGAAGAGAGAGGGAGGGAGGGGGGGGGGAGAAGGGGAGGCAAGGGAAGAGGGTAAGGGAGGGAGAATGGATTGAGTGTGAGATAGGGAGGCAGGGAGGGCTCGAGAGACACGGGTGGGGGGGGGGAGGTAGAGAGAACGGGGGAGAACACAAGCTAAAGCTCTGAATGACTAGACATAGCGTAACAACGCATGCCCTAAGATACAAGAAGATTCAGAAGAAAACCGAGAGAACAGATTACAAGACAGTAATAACAAACCTATCAGGGAACATGTAACCGGAAGAAGAAAGTGAACATCTGCTGAAGTCTAAGGGAGCATCTTTGTTAGTTTAGGGCCATATGTACTAGCTCCTGTTGGTAAGCTGATATGCACACACATACGTCTCACACTGACTCTAAGATTAGCGAAGTATATACAAGTTTCCTGCAGATTGGGCCAATACCGCAATATCGGTATTTGTCCAGTAGCAGCCAAGTAATCTGCGCTATAATGGCAAGGAGCAGAGTAGTTGACCATGCGCGTTTACTAGCAAACTATCGCTGACCTATTCTGGTACTGGATGGTGGCAATGATCGGAAGCAATGGAGAAGGATCGAGAACAACTTCACATCCCGAAGAGGTCAATAGAGGAGCCCATTTCAGCTGTGCCCTGTCAATTTCTAGACAGCAGCAGAGCACCCCACCCATCCCACCAGTCAAATTGGTTTCAAAACGGTCAACAGAAATAGTAGACATACACTTCGTATACTTGACGTACTATTCAATGTTTATGACGGAGATAGATGCGTCATTCACTATGCATTTTGATTGTGATGTCAGCCTACATGTGACGTAACCAATTATGACATCATATACTTGAGTGACTGATCGGTTCTATGCATTGATTCCAACTGGCACTCAGCAATCCGCTCTATCAAGAAGACATGCGCATACCATCACTATGGAACGAATACCATCACTATGGAACGCATTGTTCCGACTTCCGGTGACGTGAGTTCAGTAAAATGTGAATATACATGTTCTGACAGGCTGAAAAGAGGCGTGGGTTTTTCGAAAATTTATTCTTTTTTCGATCTCATATCGAAGGCGATTTCGTGAGATACAAATGGCTGACGCAGACGGTCAGCAGCATATATAGCCTCCAAAAGTGAGTAAATTCTCTTTTGGTAATTGGAAGAGAAATTGAACAGAGGCAAATGTATATAATTTTTTCAGAAATAAACTTGTATTAGCTATATTAATCTGACAACTTTATTCGACTACGTAATATATTTAGTAACAAAAACACAGCCGTGCTGCACTGTAGGTACGGAGATGGCGTCTTCACTGCATATATTTCACGTGTTTGCCAAATCGCTAATACAGGTCCTTTTAGCTCCATTTTAAAC
This sequence comes from Chaetoderma sp. LZ-2023a, assembly GCA_034401795.1. NCBI lineage: Eukaryota > Metazoa > Mollusca > Caudofoveata > Chaetodermatida > Chaetodermatidae > Chaetoderma > Chaetoderma sp. LZ-2023a. The sequence goes on from CM067360.1 coordinate 121,192,849, forward strand.
GAATTTAAAACAAGATATTCACCGGAATCCATATCTGTTATCAGAATTAAAATCGGATGGGAAATGGCGATTATCGTTTAATTTTAACATAGGTACCAGTACTACTCCCGGCGCTAGGGTTAATCCTGTAGTGTTTATGACGTCATAGGCACGTAATTGCTGGCGTTGCCTGGTTGTTACAACTTGCGTTGGATAGACTGAGCCAGTACTGTACGTTAGCTGACAAGCGAACAAGAATCATCTGGACGGCGTATACACAAATTACATCTCAAATCAGGACGCTTACTCAGACTTGTATTATGAATTGACTTGTGAGCCGTCCCATAGCCACGATTATCTCGCTATCTCTTATCCGTACAAGTCCACAACTGAAAGGGGTATAGCAACTCTCATATTATAGTAGCGCAGAAATGCCGTGCTACCTCGCTTCCAGCCAATCCAATTAGGCAGAAAAGGACTGTGTCAACTTGTTTCCGGTTAAGCCAAAATCTCCGCATCACTCGAATGGACCTTTCCATTTTAGCCATGCCCCGCTCATCACTAGCTAAGCTCCACCCACACCTCGCCGTGTTGGGATTGATCGATCCCCAAATGCCCTAGCTATCAATTTCATGAAAACTATACAGGGAAGCTGTTGAACATTTTGTAACTAATTTGACTGGGAGCTGTTGCTGCCTATGGCAGCAACAGTGCCCAGTCAATTAGTTTCAAAATATTCAACAGAATATTTATTAAATAGTAAAAGCAAACAATTTGTACAACAACGCATAGACCGTCTTCAAATATGCGTTCGTGACGTACTTATCGACGTCATTCATGACGTCATTCATTATGATGTCATTGTACACATCACGCAGTTCATTATGACGTCATATGATGGGTGGGTAGTCTGGAAAGGTGAATTACATGTATGATCGCGCGGATTCTTCTAGGCTGAGCGCAGTAATGCTGTTGCGTCTCTCTTCATTGTTCTGAACGTTGCTTGCCGTGCAGCATCTGAGCTTTCCGCACAGTTCGTCTTCTGCCGAACGTCAACCTCTTCGCAAACCTTTCATATTTCTTCACCGAACTCTCATACTACGTCCTACGTCATACACCTGTGTTGGTCAACAGACTTGGACCACTTCATACTGTTGTCTTCCCGCTGTAGCTTGCGGGGGGGGGGGGGTGTACACGTTGGCCCGTTCGGTTTCTCTGCTCCGTTGCACCGCATGTACAGGATGCATGCAGGGTAGGGCTGCGACTCCGAAAAGACCTCTTATAAGTAAGACCGAAATTCGTAGTTTGTAGTTCGAAGTTGGACGGGAGCAGGCATTATAGGGTAAATATTAGATGCTGCAGCTTAAGCCATAGGCGGCAAGTCTATTGCGCGCGTGTATGTACACAAATAATATGCAGGCCTACATATAAACTGAATAACGAACTACGTTCTAGCAATAAGATGCAATCCGAATTACGGTCTGGACTGTAATTCAAACTGAATAGAATTCTAGAAGGATGGCGCATATATTGATTGGCAGGCCGATCTATAGACTGAATAACGAACTACGTTCAAGCAGTAAGATGCAAAACGAATTATGGTCTGGACTGTGATTCAAACCGAATAACGGCCTAGAAGCAAATTCAGTCTTCATCCGAATTACGGTCTGGACCGTGATTGAAACTGAATCATGTTCTAACATGTGATCTTATCCGAATTACGGTCTGGACTGTGATTCAAAGCTGAATTATGTTCTAGCATGCGACGGCATCCGAATTACGGTCTGGACTGTGATTCAAGCCGAATTATATTCTAGCATGTGACATCATCCGAATTACGGTCTGGACTGTGGTTCAAACTGAATTATGACCTAACATGTGATGTCATCCGAATTACGATCTGGACCGTGATTCAAACTGGATTATGTTTTAACATTTGATGTGATCCGAATTACTAGAAATGCTAGAATGTACTTCAGTTTGAATCACGGTCCAGGTCGTAATTCGGATGACGTCACATGCTAGAACATAATTCGGCTTGAATCACAGTCCAGACCGATATTCGGATGGTATCACACTTAGAACATAATTCAGTTTGAATCACAGTCCAGACCATAATTCGTTTTGCATCTTACTGCTTGAACGTAGTTAGTTATTCAGTCTATAGATCGGCCTGACAATCTATATATGCGCCATCCTTATAGAATTCTATTCAGTTTGAATTACAGTCCCGACCGTAATTCGGATTGCATCTTATTGCTGGAACGTAGTTCGTTATTCAGTTTATATGTAGGCCTGCATATTATTTGTGTACACACACGCGCGCAATAGACTTGCCGTCTATGGCTTAAGCTGCAGCATCTAATGTTTACCCTATAATGCCTGCTCCAGTCCAATTTCGAACTACGAACTACGAATTTCGGTCTCACTTATAAGAGGTTCCGAAAAGTACATAACCAAACTTCTAGAGCCAGTGGAACGATAACGTTCCAGTGGGGCCGTGCGACCATTGCCACCGAGATTTACCCTCACCATCTCGATGGGAGTTCCAGACAATTAATAAGTCTTGCGGCTGGAGGAGCATAGAAAAGGACAATCATTCGTATAATAATAAGAGGCCCTAAGGTAACTGGCCAATTTTACACAATCTAGCCGGTGTGCGGTGTTACATATTCGCTACATCCGGAAATAAGACTTACATAAATGACTCCTAAGGAGCGGTTGTCCCTAACTACTTTCAAACCTATTCTATCGAGCTAGAATAGCCAGGTTTAGTCGATCACATGTCAGGTTCGCACAATGAGAAGATGAACCGTTAACCTCAGTGTAAAATTGATGCTGGGGGAAAGTGATGCGGATTTATTGTTGTTGTATAGTATAGCCTAGCGTACTGCGGTCCTGGTGTTTTATATAAAATAAACAAAACAAGTAACTAGGATGGCTACTGCCATATATAACCAACTATCACAGTATTGACAATAAATCAGGTCACAGAACCTTGAGGTGCTCATTAGTCATAAGCTCAAAACAAGGATAATATATACATTACAGATATAAACTATAAAATGCAGTCTCAGACGACAGGTCGGTACCTATTAGCCATCAGTATACCTGCAAAGAAATGAATAAATACAATAATACCAAGATATAGCTAAATGAGTACCTATTAGTCATCGGTAGGAAAAAAGTTCATAAATCACTGTAGATGATGCGTCACAAATGAGGAACGCGAGGTGGCATGATTCTGGAGTTGCCGGGAAATCTTTGCAGGTGAACTGTTAATGTGGCTCACCCTCAAAGACGCTGAAGAAGAACGATTGTAGTTGCGGATGTCTACTAGATAGTCAAAACAGCTTATACAACAAATTTAAGCAGATTGTTAAAAAAGTTCCGTACTGTATCGGAAGTTTGAAAGCTGCCCATAACATGAAGGGCTAAAGTTGAAAGTGATAATTATAAAATGGATGTGCAACTTCTGTGTACACAATACATGGTGCACCGCATAGCTCTTGCGGCACACCAGGAAATGTCCCACTAGACTGTGGCCTAAAAGTTAATAATCACACACGACATGCTGCGCGGAAATTTGATTACCACTTTTCAGCATGGTTCGACAGATCTGACGACTTGTCCGCCAAGATTCACCGCTTGTTCTACATTCTGGAGAGGTTACATATGGGCTGTGAGGCAATCCGCAGGAAGGCTCCTCTAAGGTGTTGGAAGTGGAGGACTCTTCTTCTATTTAGTTAGTTTCCTCTGGATGGCCGTCAGAGGGCATACAAAAACTGAGATTGTGGACCATAGACCTAAGAACTGAAATCCGAGAGGCACTACTGTGGCTGGAGGTAACCAACAGTCAGTTAGCAGTTGCCCACGTCTTGCACTGCTCTGGCCACACCACCTACCGCTTGTTCTCCCTCGTCGAAGTATGGTCTCTATTCTTGGTTCTGCACTCCTTGGGTTCTGCGCTCCTTGTATAATACGTGTGACGTCACGGGCAGAACGCTTAGCCAATCAGAGGGCGATCTGTAGCCAATCAGCGTGCAGCTGGAAATGGCGAGGACGCTATCATGTGATGGACATCCTCCCCATTCATTTAGTACATACATGCGTTTATGACGTTTTCACTATTTTGAAAATAATTTTAAGGGATCTAACATGGATAACTCAGCCATTTCTGGTCCGATTTTAAAAAGGGTTAACAGTTTTAGAATCCTCATTTCATTCCGGGAGTGATAGGCACCAAGAGAATAGTGTAATTTAAAGAAATTACATGCACCAGCCCGGTACACTTCAGTATGGATTCTCTCCCAACTCTGACACGTGCTGTCAGTGAAGCTCTGATGCTGCGATGCGCGCTATGCGATCTCACGGACTTAGACATTTTACAGAAACCTCTCGGCTTTATACATGTGTACTATCCTACTCAGGGGGGGTGTGTGTGCTTGGAACATACCCGGAGTGGTCGTCCCATGCCCAGCTGAGCTGGGATGGTCCATACCCATCCGGCCAATCTGCGCTACACCTGCAACCGTAATACCTTATTGTCTTTTTCCACTGTAAAGATTTTTCTGTGACTTTTGTAACTCGGCACCCATTTTCACTTTCATGCGCCGATGACTAATAGGCCAACTTGTAACTCTTTTACCTTTCCCCTTGTATATGCCGACGACTATTATGTATACATTTACGGCCAGTTATGACCCATTAGTAAATAACTATTGTCTCATTTTACGCGGCTTATTCTGTTCTTCTTTTTAGAACTTATATATAATTATATCTTTGCCACCAATTATTATATGTTATATATTGTACTCGCATATGCCGTTTATGATAACACACTAACAATAGTGCACTAACCGTAAGAATTCTCTTTATCAACACTCCACACTAGGATACCCTTCCAGTGTCTAACAATGACACAAGTTTGGTGTAATCTAACAGAGGGTAGCTAAGCTATTTGCGATAGAACTCAACAAGCTGAACAGATTGCTGTATTTAATAAGCGGCTGTTTATTGTAAAGCCAGCTTCAGGCTCCACAAACGTCTGGTGGCTTAATATCTAAAATACGTAATAAAGGCCAAAAGTGTCAAAGGATCCACCAGCAATCATCTCACTTTGTAACTAACTCCGGCCCACCTTCGGCCAATTATAATGTATTATATTTACTACGTTCAAAGGATCGGTTGCGCAAGCGTTGTAATCGCTGAGGTTTCGCGGTGGGCACAATTGTAATGAAGATGCATCACACCTCCCTCTGTATCTCAGGATACCTCTAGGACAATAACTTTCTAACAAAGTAGGAATTCACTGCGAACTAACTAACTTATTAATTATCAGCTTTATCAGTGAACGTTGGGCAACTTGTATCTAAACATAAATTCAGGTCTAACCGTTAACTCCCAGGAATCGGGTCTACACAGCTTGGTTCTGACACATCAGCTCACGGCAAAAGACATGCCAGGCAGACCAATTCTGTGGTGACTTAGAAGGGCCGAGTAAGTCCTCTATGCTTTCTAAGCAAGTCCCCTACAGTCCGTCAGGAGTTTCTTGAGACAAGCCATAAATAGTTTACGGTGCTTTAAATGCTTTTATATTGTCTTGTCTGTGTCTTTTCTTATTTGTGGTTACGTCAGACACTTGGTTAGGAGTCGCTCTTTGGCTCCAGTACCGGTTCCCCATAAGACAGCATACACGACACATCTATAAGTCACGCAAGCACGTCCCAATACACTTTTTGTTTTACCCAACTGTGGTTGGACGGGCCTATATAGGAGGCATATCCCCTCACTTCAGTGAAAGTTTTCCTAACTAGGAAGACTTATTATATATATTAAGCAATATGAATGCTTGGTGACCTCCTTTATTTTTTCGTTGGGTATTGTCAGATGAGAATGCCTAGGTGAGATATTTATCAGCTAGGACTTGTAATTTTCACTAAACCAGCCAGCTAAACAGCCTTTGACAGCACCATTGATTGAGCCAAACGACAACTCTACTAAATCAGCAACATCTGGTACATGTAACACGTAGAGCTTATGAATAGCACGGATGAGGATGAGACGGTGGTGTGGAGCCATGATGCACACAGGAATGGATGTATGCCCTCACTGGAACATGATCATTCTGCCAATCTGTGATGTGGCGCCTGATGTGGGGCTCGAAGCATCGCATTGCCTCTAGTCAGAATCCGAATTTTAAGGTAACAATACAGGCAAGCTGTTGAATATTTTGAAATGCCTATGGCAACAACAGTGCCCAGTCAAATTATTTTCAAAATATTCAAAGGAATATTTATTAAATAGTAAAGACATACAATTTGTACACTTGGTAGACTTTTCAATGTTCATGATGGAGCTAGATATGTCATTAACTATTGTAGCGTCAGCCTATGTTTAACCTAATGGACCTTTCTGTTTAGCTATTCCCCGCCCCTCTCTTGCTAAGCCTCACCCACACCTCCCTCAAGTTGGGATCAATCGATCGCTGCACTCTCTGAATATGAATTTCCAGATAACTAAGCACTCAGTCAAATAATTTAAAAATATCAAAATATTCAACAGAATGTTTAAGATATACAATTTGTACAATGCATCGGACAATTAAGCATTTAAGACAGACTAAATCAAGTCATTCATGCTGTAATTGATTATAACGTCTTTCTACACGTCACGTAGTTGATTATGACGTCATATGATGGATGGATGAACAGGAAAGTTCCATTTAATATGAAATCATATATATGCTAAGACCTAAGTTAAAAAATTTATAATTATTTTCCTGACCATTTGTTGCTGATCATGCTCTTGAACAGGAAAATTGGAAGTTAGAAATTCTGTGTAGACATTGTGGTTTATAGTCAAGAGTGACACGCGAGTCACCAAAATCGCAAGCAATAAATCTTAGCAACAACTCGGTGCATGCGTCAATTCCAACCAAATGGCGGCTGAAAAACAGGACACTGCTCTATTTTCAAAGAACTTTTCAGCCAAAATGTTGCCCGGTTTAACACTTTAGACAACAAATTCCTGAAAAGTAAATGCTTTACAAAATAAAACTTATTCTGATAGATATTCAACAGTTTTCATGCATGGTTGCCTGGAAAATGAGATATGGGGAATTCATCAATGACAGGGTTAATGAAATGGATAACAACCAAGAGCATTGCGACCCTGAAAAATAAGGGACGCCAAAGCAAAAACAGTTATTCCAGTTTACCCATTTGAACATGAAATCCAGTTTTCTTGCTTTTACAGTCATGATGCCCATAAAATGATGAATATGTTGAGACAAATTTGACATCCAGGCACATTAGTTTCAAAATATTCAACACAGTTTCGACAGATATGGAACCAATTTATTATATTTGGTCTGGTCAGTTGAAAGGGTTACTCTAGTAGTAGGAGTAGTAGTAGTAGTAGTAGTAGTAGTAGTAGTAGTAGTAGTAGTAGTAGTAGTAGTAGTAGTAGTAGTAGTAGTAGTAGTAGTAGTAAAAGCAGCAGCATCAAGTTGAATAGGCATGCGTTCATTAACTCATTTGGGCATGCGATTATAGAGGCACTGGTGTAGGTAACTTTTGGGCTGCGATGTAGTGATTAAAACCCCAAAACGAGGTAAATGAATGCAAATGACATCATGTACTGATTGTTTTCACACACAGCTAGTTATAAGTGGTAGAAAATATGTGGCATAAAGACACATCAGAGGCGGATCCAGGATTGTGGGAAGGGGGATCGAAAAAGTGAGTCAGGGGAAAATTTTGAAACCTAGATGCTCTGAGAAGCGATCTCCTGCATTTTGACTGATAAAAGTATATCTTTATTTTCTCTGAAATGTGTAGGTATTTCAACTTAAAATTCAACAGTTGAAACATAGTATACTATAAGAAAATAGTAAGAGGTTATTGATAATACAATGACAGACTTAATTTTTTAAAGATTTCTTCGCAGTAACACTACACAACGAAAGGGCTACAGAAAAATGCACTTCTATAGAATGACATCACGGCTTCAGAAGAAGCATCTTTGATTTAGCCTAGCAAATGTGTCAACAGCAGTCTCTACATCAATGACCAGATGCTGATGCAAGTCCAGATAGTCGTTCTGTGGCCATGGTAGATCTAAGATAGGTCTTTAACAATTTCAAATAACTGTTACTCCTTTCATTTTCACAAGATGTGACTGGCATTGCACAGGATATACGGAGGAGTGTATTAATGGTAGGGCACAATGTAGCATCACATATTTCTAAGGTCTTTAGCAGGGTATTTGGCTTCTCTTTGATGCACAACCATTTCAATTTCCATCTGTCATTCTCTGCCTGTAGTGTCACAGGATGAGGTAGATCGCTCACGTGTATGGCTGCAATATCCTGAATTGGAGGCAAGTTTGACACAGTCAGATTAGGAACAAGGCACATGAGGCTGGTGGCATTTTCCTGCAATGGACCAAATCTGGTATTCATTTCCTCATCCACATGCTCCAGAAAGGGTATGAACACAGATCTTCTATAGTATTCCTCTGGGTTTGATGCAAGTTGGTTATTCCTGTGCCATTGAAGGGTTGCTGCATGCATCATCATAGTATGATTTAAATGTTCGTTCACCATTTTCCCTCAGTGAAGATAACTCGCAATGTGTGTTTGCACCATGGTATATGCAGAAATAACATCAGTACACCTTTCTTACAATTTCACGGTAATGGGCCTGATAATTGACATGACATAGAGGGTGCACACTAGTGAAATCAAAAACTGAAACTTGCACACAGCATGAAATAACCCATTGGCTTTGGTTAAGGTTTCTCGGTCCCAACTTCACTGATCGCCAAACTGCACAATACCATGTATGATGGCGTCTAATGTGGTCAATACAGCTGGTAGTGTCTCATAGAAGACCTGGTATGCGTCATGCCGTCTGACCCACCATGTCATGCACAACTCTAATAACATGGTTCTTCTGTCAGTGTCTGGAATTGATTGAATTACAAGTTCAGGGAGACGTTGTTTTTTCGGAGCGTTTCTGAAGAAATATGCATCTTCAGTGTTTGTGTTATGTCATGTTACGGATCGTTGGTAATGAGCACGCTGATACAATAACGAGGTTCAATATGTGACTATTGCAATGGGCATATATGGCCTTGGGCGACATGTTTGAAATAATCCCATATTAACTCCACGTAATTTTGATGACATATTCGCTGCACCATCATACCCTTGGCCCCTACAATCCTTTATATCTCATCCCCATTCGCGAACTTTGGTCAGAATTATATTAGCAAAGGCCTCGCCTGTAATTCTGTCCATCGTCTCAAACCCTATGAACTCTTCTCTAATATTAGAACTTTGATAACAAATCTTAGAACTATTGATAATTGCTCCAAATTAGAAAGATCATACCTCATCTGCCAATATAGAAACAGATTTTGCGTTCTTCATTTTGCCCAGAATCTTTGGCCTAATATAGTCACAGATGATAGAAATCAGTTCATTCTGTACTGTTTTGCTGAGATATGTAGCATTGCGTTTGCTACTCTTGAAATGTTCTGCTAATATGGAATCACTCGACATTGCTCGGAATCTGACTAGTTCAGCAAAGTTGCCTTTGTTAGCAACATCAGTACATATAGCATCGTCTCTATGGCCCCTCTATTTGGTCACGCCTTTACGTGCAAACAATTGGTTTATTTCTACATGTGTCTTTATTAAGATGTAAATAATGTTTTATAAAATAACTAACATTAATAAAATCAAAAAATACGTACCGTTTTCTTGAGAAGACATCGGTCATACACTTCATGATCTTGCACACACATCTGATTTACAACGACTAGAAAGTCAGTTATCATGTGTTGTATTAATGAAAATTATACACGACAGCCACTGTATGAGTGCTAGCTACCTACTCAGTGACGTAGATTCTGTTTAACTCAAACTGTTTAGACTGACAATCACGCTCAGGGTCTCTGAGGTGTTTCTTAATCCAAAAGTAAACTTTTTTTGTGGCGCGGGGGGGGGGGGGGGGGTAGGGGGAATCGTCCGATCCCTATGAACCCCCCCCCCTCCCCCTGGATCCGCCACTGCACATATGGACACCTCGCAACTAAAACGCCAGAAGCTATTGCATACGCTAACACATTAATGGACACCACCATTTACTGCAGTTATTGAAGTCTACAGTACATTTTGAAAACAAGCAATACAAGCCACGTTCATTTATTAGTGTGTGTTACCCGTATTGTTGTGTTTTCCTTATGGGAATTCATCATAAAAAGCAATCCTATCCAATATCCTATACCACGATTTTCGTGAACTCATATCAGACTACCTTGAACTTACAAATAGGAAGTTACAATGCCACCTGTTGACACGATTCCAAAGTTCAAGTGTACCTAGAAAACGCCAGCTGAGAAAATTCTCACGTAGGATAACGTCTATCGAGTTACTATAGAATGAATGAATGAATTTCTTTACACCCAGACCTCTTTACAAGGCATATGGGACATTTCTTTATCTCAGTAATCTGTGGACAGTAAGTGTATATTATACAATTATTTACACGAGTCTTATATAATAAAGTATGCACGTGAGAGTAATTATCCAAATATCAGAGATAGTTTATGGTTAATAATCATTCATATACATATATATCTATGTAATTCATGATGGCATTCACATATACACATACATATACATACATATACACATACACACACACACGCACACATCGATCCAGGAAAATCCCCAGACACAGTCCTCTCCAGGCCCACAAAACGGCATTTCCTTAAAACAACTACAGTGGTCATCTATGGCCAACTTCACCATCGAAGAGTCAATATATAATCCGTTGGATATCTCAAGAACACTCAGATTGAGGTGCGTTACTGTCATAGGGATGATGACAATGGTGGCGTCATTGGTGACTATCACCTCAACGATGATGCGAGCGAAGGCAAGGATGGTTATACAACTGCTCTAGACTGCAATGTATACGAGCGTAAATGCACATAACTGCGCTGTTATTTTGTAGGTGTAGTCATCATTGGCGTTGCAATGTGGTTGCTGTCGCGACTATCATCACTACAGCTGCTGCCACTGCTGTTATGGTGAAGTCGTTGTATTTAGCAGGTTTTGCAGTTTTTCTTAGGCATACGGTGTGCTGGGAAGTAGCTAGTGATGATTCTAATAAAGTTACAGAGGTTAGTTAATAAATAAAAAAAAATTTAAAGAATAGTTGTAGAAATCTGTAATTGTTTGGCTTCACATTGTAATAGAAAAGAGGTAAACAGAAATGTCTCAACGCAAGAAGGTTTTATGAAATCCATTCGTCACGTCTGTCAGATCTAATTTATGTCACATAATCTTCATCCTACTTCTACACATCTATTACAACAACCTTTGCTTGTCCCACTCTTCACATCCCCATGTATAACCAATGCAACAATGGACCTTTCCACTTTATCCATTCATCATATGGCGTCATAATCAAGTTTGTGACGCTTTCAATGACATCATAGCGAATAACGTTATTATGACACCATGTATGACGTAGATAAGTACGTCATGAACGTATATTTGAAGATGGACTATGCATTGTTGTAATTTATTTGTCTGTGGAATATTTTGAAACTAGTTTGACTGGGCGCTGTTGCTATGGCAGCAACAACACCCAGTCATATTACTTACAAAATATTCAACAGTTTACATGTATAGTTTTCAGGAAATTTATAGTTAGGGCATTCGGGGATCGACCAATCCCAGCATGGTGTAGTGTGGGTGGAGTTTAGCTAGAGATGGGCGGGCATAGCTAAAACTGGAAAAGTCCATTGGTGTGAAATAGGGTGGGTGGTATATAAAATATGTGTTCATATTTTCACAAGGATGTCTACCTATATATCAAACTAATAAAATAGGTCCAAGGGGCCAGTATCGCTCACCTGGAACATAGGCATTGAAACTCGAAAGGTGATTGGCAATAAGTAGAGGTTCTGGAGTTGTTTTTGTGAAAACTAAGTCATCCAAGATAGCTATTAAACAAATTTGGACTTTTACCCTAAATGATATTTCACGAGTCTTGAATTGATCCTACAAGCGGTTTCGGAGATTTTTAGACGTTTCTAAAAAATCAGACAAATTCCAAGATGGCCACCGGCTAAATGGGATGATCAGCTTCGTTTGAACAAACTTGAATCTCTACACCATAAGGATGCTTCCAGCCAAATATAATTGAAATCGGCCCAGTAGTACTTGAGAAGTCATTTAAAGGAAAGGTTGATGGACACATGATGGACGGTCGCCATGGCATAAGCTCACCTGGCCTTTCAGCTAGTGTCATGTTTGCTTGTGTTGTTGCCCGATTGCAGCTGCTTTGAGTATTTTTTGTCTCGAGAACACATTTTTAATTTCCATTCGCTTTAGTAAAAACATATATAAAGCCAATTTCAGCCTTTAAAGCCATCAAATAAAAAAATCCAATATGGCCGCAAAACACGCTATATTTTGATTGGCCAGCTGCGGCCAGTTTTTTTGACGGATCAACTTCCCTTAAACAAACTTTAATGGGCCTTAGTTCCTAATCATATCTGTCAAATTTCGGCCCGATCCCTTCACAGGTTCTGGAGAAGCAGTTTTCACTAAAACTAGGTCAACCAATATGGCGGTCGAACCGTCTGACCAATCAAGCTCCCTTGAACAAACTTGGTTAAGCTCTTGCCCTAGATTTGCATCAACCCCCCAAACGGTTTCAGAGAAGATTTTTAAAGCCGTTCCTAAAATCTGTCAAAATCCAAGATGACCGCCGGCCAAATCAGCTGATTCGCTTTGTTTGAACAAACTTGGATCATTATTCCCTAAGGCTGCTTCCTGCCAAATATAATTGAAATCGGCCCAGTTGTTCTTGAGAAGTCATTTAAAGGAAAAGTTGACGTACACACGACGGACGGTCGCCATGGCATAAGCTCACTTGACCTTTCAGGCCAGGTGAGCTAGCAATACAGCTAGTGTCATGTTTGCTTGTGTTGTGGCCCGATTGCAATTTGATTTGAGTATTTTTTTGGCGGGAGAAAAGGGAAGTTGTCTAATTTACAAATGAGAAGACGTCATCAAGCTCTCAGCCAATCAGTGCAGTCGCCTATCTCGTACCTTTTCTAGTCTCTTTACGCCCAGTCCCTTCATTGTAGTAAAATTTTAGTAGGGTTTGAGATAGTCTGGCATAAACTGACTAAGGTGTGTTCTCACTAGAGAGTTAATCGGGAATAACGCCATACTTAGGTATGGCGTTAATCCTGATTAAGTCTCTAGTGAGAACACGGCCTTCACAAGAGAATTTTATTTAGAATATATATATATAACGTAAGCATATGGCACAATTTGCATTGCCTGTATGTTCACACATGACATGCTCGCTTACTCGCACTAGACATGAGGGTGTTGTTAAGCTCGCTTACCCGCGCAAAACATGAGGGTGCTGTTAAAGGCAGACTTGTATTGCGCTCGATTTCCAATATAGCTCTGAAGACATGTCTGACTTTTAGTCACGTTAACGAGAACAGCTTTCAAGAGAATCTCGTGTTGAGCGACTTTACCCGCCTTAAGTCGTTTTCGTGAACCCCAGCCCAACACATAGCCGTGGCTCCGTTCAGATGTGTACCAATTTCTACCGACATCACCTGTATGACAAAGCAGTAAAACGGATGAATACAATCAGTCACTCGAGAATGTGACGTCATAATGAATTACGTCACATATAGGCTGACACCACAATCAAAACACATAATGAATGACGTAATTAACTGCGTCACGAGGTTTTAAATGTCTGCCAGCTGTACGAATTGTATGTCTTTACTATTTACTAAACATTCCGCTGAATATTTTGAAACTAATTTGCTGCAGCAACAGGACCCAGCCAAATTAGTTTCAAAATATTCAACAGCTTACCTATATAGTTACCGTGATATTGGGAATATGGGAATTTAGGCTTCGATCGATTCCAATACGGCCAACGCATGGACAGGGATTAATTAAAGATGGGCGGGGCATAGCCAAAAGTGGATTCATCCATTGAATATTTGCCGGAAAGTTAACATAGCAAAATTTGTAGAGCTTACAACTTGTAGCTAATGGACATTTCCAGTTTATCCATCATATGACGTCATAATCAACTAAGTGACATGCAGGATGACGTCATAATTATTTAGGGCATGAATGACTCGATTTAATCCGTCTTTAAGGCTTAACACGAGCGAGGTGTGGGTGGAGTTTACCTAAAGATGGGCGGGGCATAGCTAAAACTGGAAAGGTCCATATTCCTGGCTGTCTATCTGTCGGTCTTTTGACAAAGCCACACATCTGGCGGCTATAATGCAGGAATCTGATCTGTCCTTCAAGTATCTGACGTCATAATGAAATTGCCACATGTTAGCTGACATCTCAATAAAAATGACGTATCTCCGTCACGAGAACAGAAAGTCTGTCACTAACGTGCACGGATTGTATATCTTTGAAGAATTTACATTTACAAAACATTATGTTGAATATTTTGAAACTACTTTGACAGCTACCAGTAAAATTATTTTTAAAATACCCAACAGTTTAGCTCTCTAGATACATGGGAAATTTAGACTCTGGGAATTCAGGTTTCAACGTTTAAAATCGATTCCAACATGCGCAATAAATTGGGACAAGTTTAGCTAGAAATGAGCGGCACATAGATCATAAATGAATACCTTTATACAGTGACGTCATCGTGCCGGCCACAAAGGCGATAGGGTCGCTACAAGGGGCGAGAGTAGAGTTCTATCATGCGGTGGTACTAATCTGTGTGGGGGTGGGGTGGGGAGTGTCTAAGAGGGGTGTCCCATCAAAATGCCCTAGGATGTGTGTGCGCGTGCGTGCGTGCGTGCGTGCGTGCGTGCGTGCGTGCGTGCGTGCGTGCGTGCGTGCGTGCGTACGTGCGTTGTGTGTGTGTGTGTGTGTGTGTGGGAGGGGGGGGGGCCTGCCAAAAAATGTGAATATGATATTCTCCTCTGATACCGCTAGTTGTGGGCCCGTACTGGCACAGTACCAGTCCAGTAAGACGCGTTATCAAACTGTAAGAAGCAATTTCTTACTTTCAGGTTGATAAACATCATTTGTGTATTTTGTGCTTTTTTTTTTTTTTGATTACTTCACTAGTTAGCTGACGTCACAATCAAATGAGCAAGCTCTATCAAGAAACGTATGAAGATGTACGAATCGCAAATTGGAAAGTTGTTGTCTAGGGGTTAAATATCGGGAGGATCTACCGTTAATCAATTCATTTGATCCGAATTGATTAACTAAACCGAAGTTAAGTAAATGCAATTATGACTCAAATGAATTCAAGATGGTAGATTGACAGAATCAAGAGACCCAAGATGGCCGCCAATGACAATTCTAGGATTTACCAGACGTCGACTGACGTTAAGTTAATATGACGTAACTTATGATTGGACCATCTCGATGAACTTGGAAATCGAATGACGTGTGAATATTATGACGTAACCATAAAATGTGTCAAGATGGTGGACTGTCAATTCCTACATGGATGACTCGTTGAACGACTCGTCGAGATTAACTTCTATGGTCCTATGTCAACAGTCGATGAATTGGTTGTTAATCAAGAATGTGGATTGGATATCCCAGACAAAGTTTCAAATTATTAATTCCTAAGAACGGACTTAAACTAACTGGATTTCATCGTTGGCAGCGAATGCGCCAGAGAGTGTTAATTAGGCAAAGAAAAACCAGATACCAATATCAGTTGTTAAAAATATTTAATTTATGTATAGCATTTCAATTAAACATATCATCAATTGTACAGTTGGATAAAACGGAATAAAATGGATGAGATGGACGGACAGTAATGGCATATCACAAATAATTTGAATCAAGATTGAACGAATTCACGATACATGCTATTTCAGCGAAAGTTGAAGCATCGGACCTACTATAATTCGGTTTATAAATCAGTCGTTGCCATAGAATAATGATTTCATGCTTAGCATTAAGTTATTGGACGTTTGGTCATAATCAGTTAAGTTCTGGAGTAAAATGTTATCCCAACCATTAATTGCTTGAAACCGAAACGTACAAACAACACTAAACATAACGTGTCTGACCTTCTTGTCTCAATAAGGGACGGGATATGATTCAGTTTAAATAATGAATCGATTCCGTTAATTCGCGTTGAGTTGAATTATATAAAGTCATGTAACTCAAATCTTTACTGATTTTACCCGCTAGAAATAACTTCTACCATGGGTCGGTGAAATGTCCATTTTCGTAGGAATAGAAGATTATTATGAAAATTTACTACTGGAATGATTCATTTGTCACCGACTTTCATTATAAGTGTTAGTCAGTATACCATTAAGTAATTACTAACCTATACTAGTTAAATAATTAAGATGTATAGTATATTATGTGTTGTGTTTGTTGGTGTAATGTCATACCAAAATCTGCATATCTTTCGTAAAGACGTAAAGACTGTAGTCTGTCATAGTTGAGTTACTCGACCCTGGAGAGTTAGTTGGTCGAAGAAGATGATCCGAAATAGGTTGTGTGAATCCCGAATAACAATCGATATATATGTATGATATAAACACAGGTACAGGAATATAAGGAGCGTGACGTCACTGGCGAAACATATATGAGCAACGCCCAATGTGGGCGTTAAAGCACAATGATGTTAAACGAAATGGAGATCCAGAGGTGATTCGTTGAAGACTATCCTCGGATGACTGCTGTTAAGAATCGAGTCCCGAAATGTAATTCTAAGAAGATAACTATATTACATCAGTGTTCTGATAACTGATGCGTAGATATAAAGAACGTGTTCGACACATCTCTATGGTGATTGAGAATGTTCGATGATGGATCTTTATGTTTGCAGCTTTTATGGGTGGAAAGCGATCCCGGAATAGACTGAAGATTATCGTAGAAGTGTTCGACGATGGGTCATCAGATTAGAAGACCCATGAGCAGATGAATAGCTACTGAAGAAGGTTCAATGGCGGGTTCGGGAGTATAAGTGGTTCCCCATGGCTGATTTGAAATCGGAGCCGGCAGGCGTGATGGTAGGTCTACTAAGTGAGTTGTCCCTAGGGTGTGGAGAGGTGTTTGATAGCTGAGTGTTTATTGAAATGTGATCGCAGATCAGGTGAAAATGATCGACCGATCGATTACCTCAGTTCTCTTGTAGATTTCAAGCCTCCTCCATAGGAATCAATTACGACACCTAGGACTATCACTACTAATTCACCTTAATATAAAACGTTGATATTCAACTACTTGGCATTATAACTTAGCTTGTTCCTCTTAAAAGAAAACCCTGCTGCTCACATAAAATAATAATAAGAAAACTTTAAAAAAATTTCACATTTGAATAACCAGACACATCTCGCTGGTTTCACGCCTGCACAGACACTAATCTTGCTATTCACTGACACATGCTTTGGCGGCAATTTTCGCGCCGAGAAGCATGTATAATGCCATATATGGAAATTGACTGATCAAGCATAGTATTGGGTGATCACTCAACCATATCGAAATCAGATAGAATAGTCCCAGATCAATTTAACCAATTTTGGACCATATTTTGAAAACATGGCATCTATCATGTCAGATTAACATTCTTAGCCCCATAAGCAATTTATAAGCGACCTTATTCAAATTTTAATTTTGTTTGTGACGTCATCAACTTAAAGTTGACGCATCTCTCCTTACATGCCCCCACCCCTAAATTGAGAAAACGCATTCTTTCTTTATAAGTGTGCGTTTTCAGCTTAAGGGACTGATGATATACAGCTATAAGACGATTTTGGCAATATTGTAAGCATTGAAACATATTAATATTAAAAAACACTAGGCGTATGATTCTCGCTTGGGGTGCGAGAGGTCCCGGGTTCATATCTCGGACGAGCTCCCATGTCACAGAGTGAGCCTCACTGTAGTGCTCAATTAAGCGATTCAAATTGGAAAGTTGTTGTCTAGGGGTTACATATCGGGAGGATCTACCATTAATCAATTCATTTGATCCGAATTGCTTAACCAAACCGAAGTTAAGTCAATGCAATTATGACTCAAATGAATTCAAGATGGTGGGTTGACAGAATCAAGAGACCCAAGATGGCGGTCTCTTTTTCAAATTGACTCAATATGATAACATCATCTTTCGAAGATCCAATATGACCTTAGAATGACCTTATAGAAGATACAGGGTTACGAAATGGAAAAACCAATCTGAAGTGCAAATCTACTATACATCTTAATTATTTAATTAGTATAGGTTAGTAATTACTTAATGGTATATTGACTACCACTTATAATGGGGTCATCGTCAAACCATATCTAGCTTCCTTATTGTTGGTCGGTGGCAAATGAGTGGTTAAATTACGCAAAGTGAACACATTTGTATGCTATATTGTGTATTGCTTTTTTGCGGAATTGCTAAAATATTTTAAGTTTTAGCAATGTTGTTAAATGCGGTATAGTTGGTCAAATTTAGATTGTTAGTTTGCAATCGCATATTATTGGTCAAGAGAACTAATTTTTTCTTATAACTTTAAAACACTATAAGACGTATTTTGGCTATTAAAATATTCAAGTATTAATGATGGATTAAAAGAAAACAAATTTTCGGTGTTTGTTTTGACAATTAAATAATGAAAGATTAAATGACATTACTGGTCGAACAGAAATTGACAAACAGCATAAGGGTTAAAACGAGTATTTTCTGACCGACAGCACAGTATCATCTCATCTCCACATTAACGTATTTTTATTTTTCAGCATTCGTTGATTATGCATTGAAATATTCTCGACACTCAATTGATAGTGTTATTATTACATATCGTGGTCAAGTAGCAAATTTGTTACAATGAGGGTTAATACTCTGTCGATACAAAACCAATACAATGTTTATCATGATAGATTTCCGACGAAATCGATTTTCAGAAACCAACATGAGTATTGGTCACCGGTAACGCATTGTCATGTTGTATTTCGGCAGTCGAGATAACCCTTGAATTTAAAACACTATTTGCATTGAGCAGAGCTATATAGCTATAAGCTAATTAGGAATTCGTTACGGGGAAGTGGGAAGATATATTTAACAAAATATTTCAGAGTGTTATTTTTTTCCCTCCCGTGAAAGAAGGTTAGATTGACATACGGATTTCATAAAGATTTTAATAAATCTTTGAAACCTTGGGTTAGTATATACCAGTATTGCAAGGTAAACAGTTAACTCGAGTGTAGTTAACCAAATGCGCTGTATACTGGTAGCCTCTAGTTAAGCATTTAGTTTCAACAAATTAAAACAACCGGAGTTTCCAGTTAATTACTTGATATGTCGTGGTGCGACTATTGAAAGTTCGAGACAAGACACCGAGAGAATCGTAGTTTATGTCTGTATTGGTGTAAACGATTTAATCGCACACGTTCAGACCAGGTTTGGTATAGAATTCATTCCATCTGTTGTTGAATTTAATGAAATTTTGTCAAAACTGTAAAGTTTCAAGACTGATTTAATTAGCATCAGACCAAATTTGTCTTGTATATTTATAGAGATACCTGGGTGCGATTTACTAAAATATTCGCGTTATCGAATTTCGTCAGGCAGGATTTCGAAATTAGCGTATTCTGAATTGGAATTTCAAAATTTTCAGACAGAAATTGATGATAAAATTCTACGCTTGAATGAATTTTTTGCATCGGTAAACAGTAATACAGATGAATTTATACAACCTATAAGTTGGGCCGATTCATGTGTGTCAAGAATTGAACTAACCTGCGGTCGAAGTAAAAAACGCATAGAGTCACGATACATTATTGATTGATCTTGTCTCTACGACGGACTACATGGCATCAGCTCAATAAAACGTGTTTGATTCAACGCGCTGATCAATGCATTCCGATGCATGATTAACTGTAACAGGTAAAGGGAGATAACTTACCAGTTGTTAGTCGCGTATGACACTTACGCATTTATCACCCTTGAAAGTGTATTTTGTCGGCGTAAGAGCATTAATCATACAAGTAAATAAGAATTGCATTATTTAGTGGTTATTGTGGGACTTAGTCTCTCTGATTTAATCATTATTTTATAGTTAGTAGTAAACTGTATTGTGTTTTTCCTGTATTTTCGGATAAGTTATTTTGATACTGGATTTGTTCAGGTCATATTTGGTTAGCTAAGCTAGTCATCTGTGACTAATCTGAATTAACTTAGTCTGTTTCAATCTTCTGGTTTGGGTTCCACTTTACATAATGAACTCTTTTGTAAGAAGTTTTGCTGCACATCTGGCAGTTCCCATGGTATTGGCTGTGACTGTAAATTATTTGCGATCAATAGCCGTGCATTATAAGATTGAGGTTCCATGTCAGGTAAGTAAGCCAACGTTGCAGAAGCTGATAATCAAATCGTTTGTGGACAGTGGAGATATGATTATGGATCTGACCGATTTAGATAATCTTCCTCCAGAGGATGAAGATGACTAGTCTAGGTTTAAAGATCCTGATGACGTATCCATCAAGTCAGAACCTGCGGTTCAAGCCAATGAGGAAGGAATCTGCTTCAAATGACATTATGAAATATAAGTTGGCTGAGTTACACCTCAAATCAGAGGAAATACGATTTAAAAAAGACGAACTTCGTTTCAAATATGAAACAACCAAATATGACATGGAGGCACGAACACGTGACGCAGAAGCACAACAACATGAGAGTGATGCCAGACACCAAGAGTATGAATTGGAAGTTTTGAAAAGAACACCATACATTCCTGTAGATACTGTTCAACCTCGAACTCCACAATCTCATATATCACGTGAAACTTGACTACTTCCAAAAAATGTTCAGCGCCTTCGAGCAAACGGCTGTCGATCTAAATTGGCCGGTAAGTAGTTGGCCAATCCTAGTATGTACAGCACTTTTTGGTCGGGCTCAGACAGTAGAAAATGGTTTAAATTCTGATGACCGAAAGGATTATCAGAAAATCAAACCTGCAGTTTTGGGATACTCAAAGGTTCCAGACGCATATCGACAGTTGTTCAGGAGAGATGAACAAGTGGAGTTCAATTTCAGAAATCATTCTAAGAGGGTACAACAGAATTTTGATAACTGGCGAAAGTCAGAAAACATTAAAACTTTCCAAGAGTTATGTAATCTAGTGCTCTTCGAGCAATTTCGACTTAATTTGCCACAACAACAGAGGCGATTTCTTGATCTGCACACTTCAGTCAAGAATCTTGATGTTGCAGCCGATCTAGTCGAGATAAACAGTATCAATATACAACCTTTTCGGAATCCATCTACCAATAACACATCATATAAACCATTTTAAAATGGCACTAACCGTAACTATAGCAAGCAAAATACTGCTGGCCAAACTACAGTCTTCTTTGCATTGTAGTGGCAGTCCAAACAGGAACCGTCCAAACAGACCTTTTTCACCAAACAATGTATTAAGCCCGGTTCGCATGGTTGGTAGAAACAACTCACCGGTGGAGAGGCACAGTTTGGCAAGTCCAAACAGAAATCAAGCTAGCACCCAACGATGCTTCCGATGCAATTTGAGCGGACATTATGCTTCAAATTGTTCTCAACCTGTGAGTAAGTTTGCTCAGGCAGGTCATAAACCATCCATGCCAATTGGAATTGAGGAGTCACTTGTATCTGATTTGATTGATTGTTCTGACCCGTCATCAACTAATAAGTTAACGAACGAAGATGAATTCGATCAGTTAAATACATCTGAGTCTTATGAATGACAGGAGATTGTTGTTGATCAACCTAAATTTCCCGAAGTTGACGTATTATTTGGAGATTATTGTTTAACCAGGGTGATTCGCTTAACTGTAAATAAAACAAGCATTGTTTCAACCCTGGTCACCATTTTAAGAGAAACTGCTTCATCACAGAATTTGTTATTACAGTCATTTTTGCAGTGTCCTGAAGAGTCATATACAGGTTCTAGCATATTAATTTGTGGCGTAAAAATAAAATTTGTGATGATTCCACGTCATAAAATAAATTTAGAAATCTCAAATGAGATACATAATGTAACCGTTGGAGTTGTAAAGAAATTACCTATAGTAGGAATTTCATTATTATTGGGAAATGATTTAGCTGCATTTTTTATTAAGCAACAGCCGGCTAAAGCATTATGCATAGGCAAAAGTGCAGTGAGTACTTCCATGGCATGTCCCATAGTGTCCTACTTCCAATCTCTTGATTCGTGTGACTACACTTGTTTTCTCAATGACTATCCGACATGCGTCGATACGTGTGTGCATAGTCGAGATTTTCAAACTCAAACTTCGACGTGTGTCATTACATGCGCCCAAGCTAGAGGTCATGTGATGAATCCGACAGGGATGGAGGTGAATTCTGGAACATCTAAACGCACGTATCGCTGTGTCACGTTTGCAGGTGATCCCAAGTTGGAGTACAGCTCTGGGGAACTGGCACGTCTGCAAATGGAGGATAAGGGGTTAAAGCATGTATCTCCTCTGGTTAGTGATCCAGAGATGAGGCTTAACTACCGTATCTGTTATTACTGGGATAACATAATCCTCAGACGTAAATACACTCCACGTGATTCAAAACCAGATGATAAACACAGAGTGGTAGATCAATTAGTACTATCTGTGCAGTACAGGTATAAAGTAATTGAGCAGGCTAATAACGGCTCACAATGTGGTCCACATTTTGGCCATAAAAAGACCACTTCCATCGTTATGCACAATTTCTACTGGGCTTTACAGTGACGTAAAAACGTTTTGTAAATCCTGTAAACCCTGCCAATTGGTTGGCAAACCAAACCAACCCATAGTCAAAGATCCGTTGTCACCGATTCCGGCGCTTGGCCAACCATTTTCAAAAATTGTCTTGGATTGTGTTGGACCACTCAGTCGTATGAAGGCTGGCAATCAGTATTTGCTAACTAATCTTTGTTCAAGTACAAGATTTGTTGATGCCGTTCCACTGAGAAATATTACAGCAAAATCCCTGGTAAAAGCTTTCAACATTTTTGGCTTACCACGCGAAATTCAAACTGACAAAGGGTCAAATTTCACATCGAATATTTTCGCACAAGTTTGTCAAGAATTGGTATTAAGCATATAACTAGTACTGCTTATCATCCTGAGTCTCAGTGCGCCTTAGAACGAATACATGGTACTCTTAAGCCGATGCTGCGAAAATTTTGTACTGAAATTTTACGCGATTGGGCTCAAGGGGATAATTTGCTCATGTTTTATATCCACGATACAGCTAACGAATCATTTGGATATTCTCCAAATGAACTGATATTTGGGAATACAGTCCGAAGTCCTTCAACTGTATTGAAAGAGCAACTATTAACTCCACGCTCTGATAGTAATCTAATTGATTACGTCACCAATTTACGTACACAGTTAAGTATGACACGCGATTTTGCAACAGAAAATCTGAAGCGTAGCCAGAATGAGCAAAAGCGGTAGTGTGATAAAAATGCTAGAGTGCGAAGTTTTGTAGTTGGTGATAAAAGTCCTAAAGCTGACTACATTGACAAGTTATCCTTTACAAGTGAAATACGAAGGTCCTAAAGTTATCACAAGTCATGATGGTGATTTGAATTACTGGATTAAAACCCCAGGAAACCGTAAAAGCCTCCAATGTTGCCATGTTAATCTTTTACGTGAGTATATTGATCGTGACGTCACTATTCCTTGCAAGGATGTGGTCATCCTACAAGTGGATAAAAAGGTATTCCACCTTGATGACGTCATTGATCTCACATCAACAACTGAAAAAATATGCGAGCCAAAGATGGACAACATAAATGCTTTGTCATCATTGTCTGACACATTGTCCTATTTAGACAAACATAGTATCTTTGTGTAACCAGTATCCTTGTCTTTTCAAAGCTACTCTAAGATCGAAATTTTCCGTTGAGATTTTTACAGATCACAATCCTCTTGTTTTCATACAAAAAATGTCAGGTAAAAGTCAACGTATTTACAGGTGGAGTCTGACGATCCAGGCATAAAATTTAACCATCAGCCATATAACGGGAACAGATAACGTATAGGCTGATGCTTTGTCAAGGACACACTGAATAAAACCAATGAAAGGATTTCCAAGATATTATGACAGCTAAATTATTATAGTTAACCTAATATTTAATAATATACTTTTCGCTTTGGTGGCCTTGACTTTTGGGTAGCCAGTTACTCTAACGGTCGTCGCTGATTGTAACCTCACGGTACTCTTTGGAATACCTACCCGCCCTCGCTGCTCGCGATTTTTAAGATCTTTTCGGTTCGTTCACGGCTATATGACGGAAGGGAAATCTCACACAACATAAGACAGCATAGATAATGAGCGCAGCTGGGTAACAACCGGAAAGTGTAGTCATGGACAAACTATTTATCAACCACCACTGGCCAAACTAATCCTGAAATGTTAACCCAAGCTTACTAACTGAACCTCTGGCATATATGATGTGAATGGCCTCAGAATGTTCAAGTTGGGTCTGGTATTGGGTGGTGGTGGCCCTAGAATTTCACTTGCCCTAGCTCACCATGTGGGTGCTCCAAGTAGACACAGGTTTTAGGAAATTCTTTTTTAGTTTTTACTACTCCCGGTCACTTGACTGACCTGACAAGCGGGGGGTTAAAGACCATTAGATTTATCCTCTGCACATGGTTTGTCATGTCACACAGGATAATTAGCCCATGCTAAAATTGACTTGTCGAGGGTCAAAACCTAATGAGTTGTGCACATGGCCTTTGTTGATATTGACAGGAATCATTACTAGGCGCTGCGAATCAAATATAAATCAAATCAAACAGAAAATTGATTATTGGAAAATCACTAATAATGTTAATATGAATAGGCCATTGCGCCATGGGAAATTGGTCCGATATTAGCAAAATGAACGCGAATGAATGCAGAGACGCTAACTTCTCGTTATTTATAGTCTAGCACAAATTGCGCGAAACTTTAACAAGTTTGAAAAAATCAGTCAATGCAAAACTACGATAAGTTATAAATACTAAATAATTACAAGTTTATCTCTTACCAGAATTTCTTTCATAATATAAATCTTGTCTAACATATCTAGTAAATAATAATCTCTTTTCCGGGGTCAAGCATCTCGGTATGGAATTTTTGATTTCATTGGAAGTGTCAGCAACCGGCTCTAGTGTTATATTTATATGTGTTAAGCCATTGTTGGAATTGGTAATGGTCAAGGGGATAACTGACCATCATATCGGGTTTCACTCATGACAGAGTGACTGGCTCTGTGGGCGATCAGGTAGTTGCTGATAGATAGAAAGCATCTGGTGAGAGAACGCTGGGAGAGTCGTCTTGGTCAGCGTTCGTAACAACATGTGTATGAAAGAATAAATGTGAGATAATTTATATGTTAAAAAGAAATGTGTTTGTTTACATTTTGAAAAATTCTACTGATACCCCATTATCTATTTCATGGTGGAGGGCCGGGTAACACTGTAAGGCAGTCAGTCGTCTGAACAAATCATTCTGTAGGCCTATAAGCAGCGATTATAATAATAAGCGTTGACAATTTCACTAAGAAAAACATGTACACATTTTAAACAATAAATTGACCAGATAATTCTAAAGTTCTAAGACGATATGAATTAATATTTTAAAATGTGTATATATAGGTCCAGGAGATCCCGTATACGTGCAGATATAAAAAATCTGACAAATTATCTTAAATTATATATATATATATATATATATATATATATATATATATATATATATATATATATATATATATATATATATATACCCGCAGATACCAAATAGCTGATAAATTATCTTAAATTAAAATTTTATGCCACCCTTTTTGCTCATGAACTGCTATTTGACCAGATAATTCTAAATCGCTAAACCAAGTCTAACCCCTAGTCAAATCGAGGTGTATAGCTTTTAGCTAGAGGTAGAGGTGAGGTTATATTTTTATCAAAGAGTAGCAATGCAGAATCAGAGAGATCTCCTTGCCGGTAGGCTATTTTATCTCCTTCCAATTTGCTTGGCTCTAGGCTGGATGAAATTGCTTAGCGATATATATATATTATATATATATATATATATATATATATATATATATATATATATATATATATATATATATATATATATATATATATATATATATATATATATATATATATATATATATATATATATATTTATATACATACATACATACATACATACATACATACATGGCGGTTCGATCCCCCGACCGGGAGATGGTGATCAACAAATTAAACTAATGGGTGCATGACTGTCGACTAAGTTAGCGCATGGAAATTGTAGCGACACGTTGCCAGTGCGTCAATAAAATAAAAATACATACATGACTGTCGGCTAAGTTAGCACATGGAAATTGAAGCCGCACGTTGCCAGTGCATCAATTAAATAAAAATACATATAAAACCAGAGCCGTGCTGGAGTCAGAGTACAATAGGCGTAACAGCCAAGGATTGAATTGTGGCAGGTGCATCCACAGATAGTCTCATATGAATCGTCATTGTGTCAGTATATCAGACATGTGAAAGCTGGTCGGCCAATCCTTGACTTTTAGTCTTGGTGCGGTGGTCCAGTGGAAAGATGCCTGGATGCTGATGCTATGCGGAGTTGCAGAATGGCGGTTCGATCCCCCGACCAGGAGATGGTGATCAACAAATTAAAGTAATGGGTGCATGACTGTCGACTAAGTTAGCACATGGACATTGAAGCCCCACGTTGTCAGTGCGTCAATAAAATAAAAATACATATACTGCCAGAGCCGTGCTGGAGTCAGAGTACAATAGGCGTAAAAGTCTAGGATTGAATTGTGGCGGGTGCATCCACAGATAGTCCCAGATGAATCGTCAGTGTGTCAGTATATCAGACATGTGAAAACTGGTTAGCCAAACCTTGACCTTTTAGTCTTGGTGTCGTGGTCCAGTGGAAAGATGTCTGGTTGCTGATGCTATACGGAGTAGCAGAATGGCAGTTCGATCTCCCGACCGGGAGATGGTGATCAACAAATTAAACTAATGGGTGCATGCCTGTCGACTATGTTAGCACATGGAAATCGTAGCGACACGTTGCCAGTGCGTCAATAAAATAAAAATACATACATGACTGGCAGCTAAGTTAGCACATGGTAATTGAAGCCGCACGTTGCCAGTGCGTCAATAAAATAAAAATACATATACTGCCAGAGCCGTGCTGGAGTCAGAGTACAACAGGCATAAAAGCCTGGGATTGAATCGTGGCAGATGCATCCACAGATAATCCCCATATGAATCGTCAGTGTGTCAGTATATCAGACATGTGAAAACTGGTCGGCCAAACCTTGACTTTTTAGTCTTGGTGCGGTGGTCCAGTGAAAAGATGTCTGGTTGCTGATGCTATGCGGATTTGGAGAATGGCAGTTCGATCCCCCAACCGGGGGATGGTGATCAACAAATGAAACTGATGGGTGCATGACTGTCGGCTTAGTTAGCACATGGAAATTGAAGCCGCATGTTGCCAGTGCATCAATAAAATAAAAATACATACATACATGGCGGGTCGATCCCGCGACCGGGAGATGGTGATCAACAAATTAAACTAATGGGTGCATGACTGTCGGCTAAGTTAGCACATGGAAATTGAAGCCGCACGTTGCCAGTGCGTCAATAAAATAAAAATACATATACTGCCAGAGCCGTGCTGGAGTCAGAGTACAATAGGCGTAAAAGCCTAGGATTGATTGTGACAGATGCATCCACAGATAGTCCCATATGAATCGTCAGTGTGTCAGTATATCAGACATGTGAAAGCTGGTCGGCCAATCCTTGACTTTTAGTCTTGGTGCGGTGGTCCAGTGGAAAGATGCCTGGTTGCTGATGCTATGCGGAGTTGCAGAATGGCGGTTCGATCCCGCGACCGGGAGATGGTGATCAACAAATTAAACTAACGGGTGCAGCACTGTCGGCTAAGTTAGCACATGGAAATTGAAGCCGCACGTTGCCAGTGCGTCAATAAAATAAAAATACATATACTGCCAGAGCCGTGCTGGAGTCAGAGTACAATAGGCGTAAAAGCCTAGGATTGATTGTGACAGATGCATCCACAGATAGTCCCATATGAATCGTCAGTGTGTCAGTATATCAGACATGTGAAAGCTGGTCGGCCAATCCTTGACTTTTAGTCTTGGTGCGGTGGTCCAGTGGAAAGATGCCTGGTTGCTGATGCTATGCGGAGTTGCAGAATGGCGGTTCGATCCCGCGACCGGGAGATGGTGATCAACAAATTAAACTAACGGGTGCAGCACTGTCGGCTAAGTTAGCACATGGAAATTGAAGCCGCACGTTGCCAGTGCGTCAATAAAATAAAAATACATATACTGCCAGAGCCGTGCTGGAGTCAGAGTACAATAGGCGTAAAAGCCTAGGATTGATTGTGACAGATGCATCCACAGATAGTCCCATATGAATCGTCAGTGTGTCAGTATATCAGACATGTGAAAGCTGGTCGGCCAATCCTTGACTTTTAGTCTTGGTGCGGTGGTCCAGTGGAAAGATGCCTGGTTGCTGATGCTATGCGGAGTTGCAGAATGGCGGTTCGATCCCGCGACCGGGAGATGGTGATCAACAAATTAAACTAACGGGTGCAGCACTGTCGGCTAAGTTAGCACATGGAAATTGAAGCCGCACGTTGCCAGTGCGTCAATAAAATAAAAATACATATACTGCCAGAGCCGTGCTGGAGTCAGAGTACAATAGGCGTAAAAGCCTAGGATTGATTGTGACAGATGCATCCACAGATAGTCCCATATGAATCGTCAGTGTGTCAGTATATCAGACATGTGAAAGCTGGTCGGCCAATCCTTGACTTTTAGTCTTGGTGCGGTGGTCCAGTGGAAAGATGCCTGGTTGCTGATGCTATGCGGAGTTGCAGAATGGCGGTTCGATCCCGCGACCGGGAGATGGTGATCAACAAATTAAACTAACGGGTGCAGCACTGTCGGCTAAGTTAGCACATGGAAATTGAAGCCGCACGTTGCCAGTGCGTCAATAAAATAAAAATACATATACTGCCAGAGCCGTGCTGGAGTCAGAGTACAATAGGCGTAAAAGCCTAGGATTGATTGTGACAGATGCATCCACAGATAGTCCCATATGAATCGTCAGTGTGTCAGTATATCAGACATGTGAAAGCTGGTCGGCCAATCCTTGACTTTTAGTCTTGGTGCGGTGGTCCAGTGGAAAGATGCCTGGTTGCTGATGCTATGCGGAGTTGCAGAATGGCGGTTCGATCCCGCGACCGGGAGATGGTGATCAACAAATTAAACTAACGGGTGCAGCACTGTCGGCTAAGTTAGCACATGGAAATTGAAGCCGCACGTTGCCAGTGCGTCAATAAAATAAAAATACATATACTGCCAGAGCCGTGCTGGAGTCAGAGTACAATAGGCGTAAAAGCCTAGGATTGATTGTGACAGATGCATCCACAGATAGTCCCATATGAATCGTCAGTGTGTCAGTATATCAGACATGTGAAAGCTGGTCGGCCAATCCTTGACTTTTAGTCTTGGTGCGGTGGTCCAGTGGAAAGATGCCTGGTTGCTGATGCTATGCGGAGTTGCAGAATGGCGGTTCGATCCCGCGACCGGGAGATGGTGATCAACAAATTAAACTAACGGGTGCAGCACTGTCGGCTAAGTTAGCACATGGAAATTGAAGCCGCACGTTGCCAGTGCGTCAATAAAATAAAAATACATATACTGCCAGAGCCGTGCTGGAGTCAGAGTACAATAGGCGTAAAAGCCTAGGATTGATTGTGACAGATGCATCCACAGATAGTCCCATATGAATCGTCAGTGTGTCAGTATATCAGACATGTGAAAGCTGGTCGGCCAATCCTTGACTTTTAGTCTTGGTGCGGTGGTCCAGTGGAAAGATGCCTGGTTGCTGATGCTATGCGGAGTTGCAGAATGGCGGTTCGATCCCGCGACCGGGAGATGGTGATCAACAAATTAAACTAACGGGTGCAGCACTGTCGGCTAAGTTAGCACATGGAAATTGAAGCCGCACGTTGCCAGTGCGTCAATAAAATAAAAATACATATACTGCCAGAGCCGTGCTGGAGTCAGAGTACAATAGGCGTAAAAGCCTAGGATTGATTGTGACAGATGCATCCACAGATAGTCCCATATGAATCGTCAGTGTGTCAGTATATCAGACATGTGAAAGCTGGTCGGCCAATCCTTGACTTTTAGTCTTTGTGCGGTGGTCCAGTGGAAAGATGCCTGGTTGCTGATGCTATGCGGAGTTGCAGAATGGCGGTTCGATCCCGCGACCGGGAGATGGTGATCAACAAATTAAACTAACGGGTGCAGCACTGTCGGCTAAGTTAGCACATGGAAATTGAAGCCGCACGTTGCCAGTGCGTCAATAAAATAAAAATACATATACTGCCAGAGCCGTGCTGGAGTCAGAGTACAATAGGCGTAAAAGCCTAGGATTGATTGTGACAGATGCATCCACAGATAGTCCCATATGAATCGTCAGTGTGTCAGTATATCAGACATGTGAAAGCTGGTCGGCCAATCCTTGACTTTTAGTCTTGGTGCGGTGGTCCAGTGGAAAGATGCCTGGTTGCTGATGCTATGCGGAGTTGCAGAATGGCGGTTCGATCCCGCGACCGGGAGATGGTGATCAACAAATTAAACTAACGGGTGCAGCACTGTCGGCTAAGTTAGCACATGGAAATTGAAGCCGCACGTTGCCAGTGCGTCAATAAAATAAAAATACATATACTGCCAGAGCCGTGCTGGAGTCAGAGTACAATAGGCGTAAAAGCCTAGGATTGATTGTGACAGATGCATCCACAGATAGTCCCATATGAATCGTCAGTGTGTCAGTATATCAGACATGTGAAAGCTGGTCGGCCAATCCTTGACTTTTAGTCTTGGTGCGGTGGTCCAGTGGAAAGATGCCTGGTTGCTGATGCTATGCGGAGTTGCAGAATGGCGGTTCGATCCCGCGACCGGGAGATGGTGATCAACAAATTAAACTAACGGGTGCAGCACTGTCGGCTAAGTTAGCACATGGAAATTGAAGCCGCACGTTGCCAGTGCGTCAATAAAATAAAAATACATATACTGCCAGAGCCGTGCTGGAGTCAGAGTACAATAGGCGTAAAAGCCTAGGATTGATTGTGACAGATGCATCCACAGATAGTCCCATATGAATCGTCAGTGTGTCAGTATATCAGACATGTGAAAGCTGGTCGGCCAATCCTTGACTTTTAGTCTTGGTGCGGTGGTCCAGTGGAAAGATGCCTGGTTGCTGATGCTATGCGGAGTTGCAGAATGGCGGTTCGATCCCGCGACCGGGAGATGGTGATCAACAAATTAAACTAACGGGTGCAGCACTGTCGGCTAAGTTAGCACATGGAAATTGAAGCCGCACGTTGCCAGTGCGTCAATAAAATAAAAATACATATACTGCCAGAGCCGTGCTGGAGTCAGAGTACAATAGGCGTAAAAGCCTAGGATTGATTGTGACAGATGCATCCACAGATAGTCCCATATGAATCGTCAGTGTGTCAGTATATCAGACATGTGAAAGCTGGTCGGCCAATCCTTGACTTTTAGTCTTGGTGCGGTGGTCCAGTGGAAAGATGCCTGGTTGCTGATGCTATGCGGAGTTGCAGAATGGCGGTTCGATCCCGCGACCGGGAGATGGTGATCAACAAATTAAACTAACGGGTGCAGCACTGTCGGCTAAGTTAGCACATGGAAATTGAAGCCGCACGTTGCCAGTGCGTCAATAAAATAAAAATACATATACTGCCAGAGCCGTGCTGGAGTCAGAGTACAATAGGCGTAAAAGCCTAGGATTGATTGTGACAGATGCATCCACAGATAGTCCCATATGAATCGTCAGTGTGTCAGTATATCAGACATGTGAAAGCTGGTCGGCCAATCCTTGACTTTTAGTCTTGGTGCGGTGGTCCAGTGGAAAGATGCCTGGTTGCTGATGCTATGCGGAGTTGCAGAATGGCGGTTCGATCCCGCGACCGGGAGATGGTGATCAACAAATTAAACTAACGGGTGCAGCACTGTCGGCTAAGTTAGCACATGGAAATTGAAGCCGCACGTTGCCAGTGCGTCAATAAAATAAAAATACATATACTGCCAGAGCCGTGCTGGAGTCAGAGTACAATAGGCGTAAAAGCCTAGGATTGATTGTGACAGATGCATCCACAGATAGTCCCATATGAATCGTCAGTGTGTCAGTATATCAGACATGTGAAAGCTGGTCGGCCAATCCTTGACTTTTAGTCTTGGTGCGGTGGTCCAGTGGAAAGATGCCTGGTTGCTGATGCTATGCGGAGTTGCAGAATGGCGGTTCGATCCCGCGACCGGGAGATGGTGATAAACAAATTAAACTAACGGGTGCAGCACTGTCGGCTAAGTTAGCACATGGAAATTGAAGCCGCACGTTGCCAGTGCGTCAATAAAATAAAAATACATACATACATACATACATGGCGGTTCGATCCCCCGACCGGGAGATGGTGATCAACAAATTAAACTAATGGGTGCATGACTGTCGACTAAGTTAGCGCATGGAAATTGTAGCGACACGTTGCCAGTGCGTCAATAAAATAAAAATACATACATGACTGTCGGCTAAGTTAGCACATGGAAATTGAAGCCGCACGTTGCCAGTGCATCAATTAAATAAAAATACATATAAAACCAGAGCCGTGCTGGAGTCAGAGTACAATAGGCGTAACAGCCAAGGATTGAATTGTGGCAGGTGCATCCACAGATAGTCTCATATGAATCGTCATTGTGTCAGTATATCAGACATGTGAAAGCTGGTCGGCCAATCCTTGACTTTTAGTCTTGGTGCCGTGGTCCAGTGGAAAGATGCCTGGATGCTGATGCTATGCGGAGTTGCAGAATGGCGGTTCGATCCCCCGACCAGGAGATGGTGATCAACAAATTAAAGTAATGGGTGCATGACTGTCGACTAAGTTAGCACATGGACATTGAAGCCCCACGTTGTCAGTGCGTCAATAAAATAAAAATACATATACTGCCAGAGCCGTGCTGGAGTCAGAGTACAATAGGCGTAAAAGTCTAGGATTGAATTGTGGCGGGTGCATCCACAGATAGTCCCAGATGAATCGTCAGTGTGTCAGTATATCAGACATGTGAAAACTGGTTAGCCAAACCTTGACCTTTTAGTCTTGGTGTCGTGGTCCAGTGGAAAGATGTCTGGTTGCTGATGCTATACGGAGTAGCAGAATGGCAGTTCGATCTCCCGACCGGGAGATGGTGATCAACAAATTAAACTAATGGGTGCATGCCTGTCGACTATGTTAGCACATGGAAATCGTAGCGACACGTTGCCAGTGCGTCAATAAAATAAAAATACATACATGACTGGCAGCTAAGTTAGCACATGGTAATTGAAGCCGCACGTTGCCAGTGCGTCAATAAAATAAAAATACATATACTGCCAGAGCCGTGCTGGAGTCAGAGTACAACAGGCATAAAAGCCTGGGATTGAATCGTGGCAGATGCATCCACAGATAATCCCCATATGAATCGTCAGTGTGTCAGTATATCAGACATGTGAAAACTGGTCGGCCAAACCTTGACTTTTTAGTCTTGGTGCGGTGGTCCAGTGAAAAGATGTCTGGTTGCTGATGCTATGCGGATTTGGAGAATGGCAGTTCGATCCCCCAACCGGGGGATGGTGATCAACAAATGAAACTGATGGGT
Source organism: Chaetoderma sp. LZ-2023a (assembly GCA_034401795.1). Classification (NCBI taxonomy): domain Eukaryota; kingdom Metazoa; phylum Mollusca; class Caudofoveata; order Chaetodermatida; family Chaetodermatidae; genus Chaetoderma; species Chaetoderma sp. LZ-2023a. Next base: position 121,226,647 of record CM067360.1, read on the forward strand.
GCATGACTGTCGGCTTAGTTAGCACATGGAAATTGAAGCCGCATGTTGCCAGTGCATCAATAAAATAAAAATACATACATACATGGCGGGTCGATCCCGCGACCGGGAGATGGTGATCAACAAATTAAACTAATGGGTGCATGACTGTCGGCTAAGTTAGCACATGGAAATTGAAGCCGCACGTTGCCAGTGCATCAAGAAAATAAAAATACATATGCTGCCAGAGCCGTGCTGGTGTCAGAGTACAATAGGCGTAAAAGCCTAGGATTGAATCGTGGCAGGTGCATCCACAGATAGTCCCATATGAATCGTCAGTGTGTCAGTATATCAGACATGTGAAAGCTGGTCGGCCAATCCTTGACTTTTTAGTCTTGGTGCGGTGGTCCAGTGGAAAGATGTCTGGTTGCTGATGCTATACAGAGTTGCAGAATGGCGGTTCGATCCCCTGACAGGGAGATGGTGATCAACAAATTAAACTAATGCGTGCATGACTGTCGGCTAAGTTAGCACATGGAAATTGAAGCCGCACGTTGCCAGTGCGTCAATAAAATAAAAATACTTATACTGCCAGAGCCGTGCTGGAGTCAGAGTACAATAGGCGGAAAAAGCCTAGGATTTAATTGTGGCAGGTGCATCCACAGATAGTCCCATATGAATCGTCAGTGTGTCAGTATATCAGACATGTGAAAGCTGGTCGGCCAATCCGTGACTTTTAGTCTTGGTGCGGTGGTCCAGTGGAAAGATGCTTTGCTGCTGATGCTATGCGGAGTTGCAGAATGGCAGTTCGATCCCCCGAACGGGAGATGGTGATCAACAAATTAAACTAATGGGTGCATGACTGTCGGCTAAGTTAGCACATGGACATTGAAGCCCCACGTTGTCAGTGCGTCAATAAAATAAAAATACATATACTGCCAGAGCCGTGCTGGAGTCAGAGTACAATAGGCGTAAAAGTCTAGGATTGAATTGTGGCGGGTGCATCCACAGATAGTCCCAGATGAATCGTCAGTGTGTCAGTATATCAGACATGTGAAAACTGGTTAGCCAAACCTTGACCTTTTAGTCTTGGTGTCGTGGTCCAGTGGAAAGATGTCTGGTTGCTGATGCTATACGGAGTAGCAGAATGGCAGTTCGATCTCCCGACCGGGAGATGGTGATCAACAAATTAAACTAATGGGTGCATGCCTGTCGACTAAGTTAGCACATGGAAATCGTAGCGACACGTTGCCAGTGCGTCAATAAAATAAAAATACATACATGACTGGCAGCTAAGTTAGCACATGGTAATTGAAGCCGCACGTTGCCAGTGCGTCAATAAAATAAAAATACATATACTGCCAGAGCCGTGCTGGAGTCAGAGTACAACAGGCATAAAAGCCTGGGATTGAATCGTGGCAGATGCATCCACAGATAATCCCCATATGAATCGTCAGTGTGTCAGTATATCAGACATGTGAAAACTGGTCGGCCAAACCTTGACTTTTTAGTCTTGGTGCGGTGGTCCAGTGAAAAGATGTCTGGTTGCTGATGCTATGCGGATTTGGAGAATGGCAGTTCGATCCCCCAACCGGGGGATGGTGATCAACAAATGAAACTAATGGGTGCATGACTGTCGGCTTAGTTAGCACATGGAAATTGAAGCCGCATGTTGCCAGTGCATCAATAAAATAAAAATACATACATACATGGCGGGTCGATCCCGCGACCGGGAGATGGTGATCAACAAATTAAACTAATGGGTGCATGACTGTCGGCTAAGTTAGCACATGGAAATTGAAGCCGCACGTTGCCAGTGCATCAAGAAAATAAAAATACATATGCTGCCAGAGCCGTGCTGGTGTCAGAGTACAATAGGCGTAAAAGCCTAGGATTGAATCGTGGCAGGTGCATCCACAGATAGTCCCATATGAATCGTCAGTGTGTCAGTATATCAGACATGTGAAAGCTGGTCGGCCAATCCTTGACTTTTTAGTCTTGGTGCGGTGGTCCAGTGGAAAGATGTCTGGTTGCTGATGCTATACAGAGTTGCAGAATGGCGGTTCGATCCCCTGACAGGGAGATGGTGATCAACAAATTAAACTAATGCGTGCATGACTGTCGGCTAAGTTAGCACATGGAAATTGAAGCCGCACGTTGCCAGTGCGTCAATAAAATAAAAATACTTATACTGCCAGAGCCGTGCTGGAGTCAGAGTACAATAGGCGGAAAAAGCCTAGGATTTAATTGTGGCAGGTGCATCCACAGATAGTCCCATATGAATCGTCAGTGTGTCAGTATATCAGACATGTGAAAGCTGGTCGGCCAATCCGTGACTTTTAGTCTTGGTGCGGTGGTCCAGTGGAAAGATGCTTTGCTGCTGATGCTATGCGGAGTTGCAGAATGGCAGTTCGATCCCCCGAACGGGAGATGGTGATCAACAAATTAAACTAATGGGTGCATGACTGTCGGCTAAGTTAGCACATGGAAATTGAAGCCGCGCGTTGCCAGTGCATCAATTAAATAAAAATACATATACTGCCAGAGCCGTGCTGGAGTCAGAATACAATAGCCGTAACAGCCTAGGATTGAATTGTGGCAGGTGCATCCACAGATAGTCTCATATCAATTGTCAGTGTGTCAGTATATCAGACATGTGAAAACTGGTCGGCCAATCCTTGACATTTAGTCTTGGTGCAGTGGTCCAGTGGAAAGATGCCTGGTTGCTGATGCTATGCGGAGTTGCAGAATGCTGGTTCGATCCCCCGACCGCGAGATGGTGATCAACAAATTAAACTAATGGGTGCATGACTGTCGACTAAGTAAGCACATGGAAATTGTAGCGACACGTTGCCAGTTCATCAATAAAATAAAAATACATACATGACTCTCGGCTAAGATAGCACATGGAAATTGAAGCGGCACGTTGCCAGTGCATCAATAAAACAAAAATACATATACTGCCAGAGCCGTGCTGGAGTCAGAGTACAATAGGCATAAAAGCCTGGGATTGAATCGTGGCAGATGCATCCACAGATAGTCCCCATATGAATCGTCAGTGTGTCAGTAACTCAGACATGTGAAAACTGGTCGGCCAAACCTTGACTTTTAAGTCTTGGTGCGGTGGTCCAGTGGAAAGATGTTTGGTTGCTGATGCATTGCGGAGTTGCAGAATGGCAGTTTGATCCCCCGACCGGGAGATGGTGATCAACAAATTAAACTAATGGGTGCATAACTTTCGGCTTAGTTAGCACATGGAAATTGAAGCCGCATGTTGCCAGTGCATCAATAAAATAAAAATACATACATACATGGCGGGACGATCCCGCGACCGGGAGATGGTGATCAACAAATTAAACTAACGGGTGCAGCACTGTCGGCTAAGTTAGCACATGGAAATTGAAGCCGCACGTTGCCAGTGCGTCAATAAAATAAAAAAAATACATATACTGCCAGAGCCGTGCTGGAGTCAGAGTACAATAGGCGTAAAAGCCTAGGATTGATTGTGACAGATGCATCCACAGATAGTCCCATATGAATCGTCAGTGTGTCAGTATATCAGACATGTGAAAACTGGTCGGCCAATCCTTGACTTTTAGTCTTGGTGCGGTGGTCCAGTGGAAAGATGCCTGGTTGCTGATGCTATGCGGAGTTGCAGGATGGCGGTTCGATCTCGCGACCGGGAGATGGTGATCAACAAATTAAACTAACGGGTGCAGCACTGTCGGCTAAGTTAGCACATGGAAATTGAAGCCGCACGTTGCCAGTGCGTCAATAAAAAAAAAAAATACATATACTGCCAGAGCCGTGCTGGAGTCAGAGTACAATAGGCGTAAAAGCCTAGGATTGATTGTGACAGATGCATCCACAGATAGTCCCATATGAATCGTCAGTGTGTCAGTATATCAGACATGTGAAAACTGGTCGGCCAATCCTTGACTTTTAGTCTTGGTGCGGTGGTCCAGTGGAAAGATGCCTGGTTGCTGATGCTATGCGGAGTTGCAGGATGGCGGTTCGATCCCCCGACCGGGAGATGGTGATCAACAAATTAAACTAATGGGTGCAGCACTGTCGGCTAAGTTAGCACATGGAAATTGAAGCCGCACGTTGCCAGTGCGTCAATAAAATAAAAATACATATACTGCCAGAGCCGTGCTGGAGTCAGAGTACAATAGGCGTAAAAGCCTAGGATTGATTGTGACAGATGCATCCACAGATAGTCCCATATGAATCGTCAGTGTGTCAGTATATCAGACATGTGAAAGCTGGTCAGCCAATCCTTGACTTATAGTCTTGGTGCGGTGGTCCAGTGGAAAGATGCCTGGTTGCTGATGCTATGCGGAGTTGCAGGATGACGGTTCGATCCCCTGACCGGGAGATGGTGATCAACAAATTAAACTAATGGGTGCAGCACTGTCGGCTAAGTTAGCACATGGAAATTGAAGCCGCACGTTGCCAGTGCGTCAATAAAATAAAAATACATATACTGCCAGAGCCGTGCTGGAGTCAGAGTACAATAGGCGTAAAAGCCTAGGATTGATTGTGACAGATGCATCCACAGATAGTCCCATATGAATCGTCAGTGTGTCAGTATATCAGACATGTGAAAGCTGGTCAGCCAATCCTTGACTTATAGTCTTGGTGCGGTGGTCCAGTGGAAAGATGCCTGGTTGCTAATGCTATGCGGAGTTGCAGGATGACGGTTCGATCCCCCGACCGGGAGATGGTGATCAACAAATTAAACTAATGGGTGCAGCACTGTCGGCTAAGTTAGCACATGGAAATTGAAGCCGCACGTTGCCAGTGCGTCAATAAAATAAAAATACATATACTGCCAGAGCCGTGCTGGAGTCAGAGTACAATAGGCGTAAAAGCCTAGGATTGATTGTGACAGATGCATCCACAGATAGTCCCATATGAATCGTCAGTGTGTCAGTATATCAGACATGTGAAAGCTGGTCAGCCAATCCTTGACTTATAGTCTTGGTGCGGTGGTCCAGTGGAAAGATGCCTGGTTGCTGATGCTATGCGGAGTTGCAGGATGACGGTTCGATCCCCCGACCGGGAGATGGTGATCAACAAATTAAACTAATGGGTGCAGCACTGTCGGCTAAGTTAGCACATGGAAATTGAAGCCGCACGTTGCCAGTGCGTCAATAAAATAAAAATACATATACTGCCAGAGCCGTGCTGGAGTCAGAGTACAATAGGCGTAAAAGCCTAGGATTGATTGTGACAGATGCATCCACAGATAGTCCCATATGAATCGTCAGTGTGTCAGTATATCAGACATGTGAAAGCTGGTCAGCCAATCCTTGACTTATAGTCTTGGTGCGGTGGTCCAGTGGAAAGATGCCTGGTTGCTGATGCTATGCGGAGTTGCAGGATGACGGTTCGATCCCCCGACCGGGAGATGGTGATCAACAAATTAAACTAATGGGTGCAGCACTGTCGGCTAAGTTAGCACATGGAAATTGAAGCCGCACGTTGCCAGTGCGTCAATAAAATAAAAATACATATACTGCCAGAGCCGTGCTGGAGTCAGAGTACAATAGGCGTAAAAGCCTAGGATTGATTGTGACAGATGCATCCACAGATAGTCCCATATGAATCGTCAGTGTGTCAGTATATCAGACATGTGAAAGCTGGTCAGCCAATCCTTGACTTATAGTCTTGGTGCGGTGGTCCAGTGGAAAGATGCCTGGTTGCTGATGCTATGCAGAGTTGCAGGATGACGGTTCGATCCCCCGACCGGGAGATGGTGATCAACAAATTAAACTAATGGGTGCAGCACTGTCGGCTAAGTTAGCACATGGAAATTGAAGCCGCACGTTGCCAGTGCGTCAATAAAATAAAAATACATATACTGCCAGAGCCGTGCTGGAGTCAGAGTACAATAGGCGTAAAAGCCTAGGATTGATTGTGACAGATGCATCCACAGATAGTCCCATATGAATCGTCAGTGTGTCAGTATATCAGACATGTGAAAGCTGGTCAGCCAATCCTTGACTTATAGTCTTGGTGCGGTGGTCCAGTGGAAAGATGCCTGGTTGCTGATGCTATGCGGAGTTGCAGGATGACGGTTCGATCCCCCGACCGGGAGATGGTGATCAACAAATTAAACTAATGGGTGCAGCACTGTCGGCTAAGTTAGCACATGGAAATTGAAGCCGCACGTTGCCAGTGCGTCAATAAAATAAAAATACATATACTGCCAGAGCCGTGCTGGAGTCAGAGTACAATAGGCGTAAAAGCCTAGGATTGATTGTGACAGATGCATCCACAGATAGTCCCATATGAATCGTCAGTGTGTCAGTATATCAGACATGTGAAAGCTGGTCAGCCAATCCTTGACTTATAGTCTTGGTGCGGTGGTCCAGTGGAAAGATGCCTGGTTGCTGATGCTATGCGGAGTTGCAGGATGACGGTTCGATCCCCCGACCGGGAGATGGTGATCAACAAATTAAACTAATGGGTGCAGCACTGTCGGCTAAGTTAGCACATGGAAATTGAAGCCGCACGTTGCCAGTGCGTCAATAAAATAAAAATACATATACTGCCAGAGCCGTGCTGGAGTCAGAGTACAATAGGCGTAAAAGCCTAGGATTGATTGTGACAGATGCATCCACAGATAGTCCCATATGAATCGTCAGTGTGTCAGTATATCAGACATGTGAAAGCTGGTCAGCCAATCCTTGACTTATAGTCTTGGTGCGGTGGTCCAGTGGAAAGATGCCTGGTTGCTGATGCTATGCGGAGTTGCAGGATGACGGTTCGATCCCCCGACCGGGAGATGGTGATCAACAAATTAAACTAATGGGTGCAGCACTGTCGGCTAAGTTAGCACATGGAAATTGAAGCCGCACGTTGCCAGTGCGTCAATAAAATAAAAATACATATACTGCCAGAGCCGTGCTGGAGTCAGAGTACAATAGGCGTAAAAGCCTAGGATTGATTGTGACAGATGCATCCACAGATAGTCCCATATGAATCGTCAGTGTGTCAGTATATCAGACATGTGAAAGCTGGTCAGCCAATCCTTGACTTATAGTCTTGGTGCGGTGGTCCAGTGGAAAGATGCCTGGTTGCTGATGCTATGCGGAGTTGCAGGATGACGGTTCAATCCCCCGACCGGGAGATGGTGATCAACAAATTAAACTAATGGGTGCAGCACTGTCGGCTAAGTTAGCACATGGAAATTGAAGCCGCACGTTGCCAGTGCGTCAATAAAATAAAAATACATATACTGCCAGAGCCGTGCTGGAGTCAGAGTACAATAGGCGTAAAAGCCTAGGATTGATTGTGACAGATGCATCCACAGATAGTCCCATATGAATCGTCAGTGTGTCAGTATATCAGACATGTGAAAGCTGGTCAGCCAATCCTTGACTTATAGTCTTGGTGCGGTGGTCCAGTGGAAAGATGCCTGGTTGCTGATGCTATGCGGAGTTGCAGGATGACGGTTCGATCCCCCGACCGGGAGATGGTGATCAACAAATTAAACTAATGGGTGCAGCACTGTCGGCTAAGTTAGCACATGGAAATTGAAGCCGCACGTTGCCAGTGTGTCAATAAAATAAAAATACATATACTGCCAGAGCCGTGCTGGAGTCAGAGTACAATAGGCGTAAAAGCCTAGGATTGATTGTGACAGATGCATCCACAGATAGTCCCATATGAATCGTCAGTGTGTCAGTATATCAGACATGTGAAAGCTGGTCAGCCAATCCTTGACTTATAGTCTTGGTGCGGTGGTCCAGTGGAAAGATGCCTGGTTGCTGATGCTATGCGGAGTTGCAGGATGACGGTTCGATCCCCCGACCGGGAGATGGTGATCAACAAATTAAACTAATGGGTGCAGCACTGTCGGCTAAGTTAGCACATGGAAATTGAAGCCGCACGTTGCCAGTGCGTCAATAAAATAAAAATACATATACTGCCAGAGCCGTGCTGGAGTCAGAGTACAATAGGCGTAAAAGCCTAGGATTGATTGTGACAGATGCATCCACAGATAGTCCCATATGAATCGTCAGTGTGTCAGTATATCAGACATGTGAAAGCTGGTCAGCCAATCCTTGACTTATAGTCTTGGTGCGGTGGTCCAGTGGAAAGATGCCTGGTTGCTGATGCTATGCGGAGTTGCAGGATGACGGTTCGATCCCCCGACCGGGAGATGGTGATCAACAAATTAAACTAATGGGTGCAGCACTGTCGGCTAAGTTAGCACATGGAAATTGAAGCCGCACGTTGCCAGTGCGTCAATAAAATAAAAATACATATACTGCCAGAGCCGTGCTGGAGTCAGAGTACAATAGGCGTAAAAGCCTAGGATTGATTGTGACAGATGCATCCACAGATAGTCCCATATGAATCGTCAGTGTGTCAGTATATCAGACATGTGAAAGCTGGTCAGCCAATCCTTGACTTATAGTCTTGGTGCGGTGGTCCAGTGGAAAGATGCCTGGTTTCTGATGCTATGCGGAGTTGCAGGATGACGGTTCGATCCCCCGACCGGGAGATGGTGATCAACAAATTAAACTAATGGGTGCAGCACTGTCGGCTAAGTTAGCACATGGAAATTGAAGCCGCACGTTGCCAGTGCGTCAATAAAATAAAAATACATATACTACCAGAGCCGTGCTGGAGTCAGAGTACAATAGGCGTAAAAGCCTAGGATTGATTGTGACAGATGCATCCACAGATAGTCCCATATGAATCGTCAGTGTGTCAGTATATCAGACATGTGAAAGCTGGTCAGCCAATCCTTGACTTATAGTCTTGGTGCGTGGTCCAGTGGAAAGATGCCTGGTTGCTGATGCTATGCGGAGTTGCAGGATGACGGTTCGATCCCCCGACCGGGAGATGGTGATCAACAAATTAAACTAATGGGTGCAGCACTGTCGGCTAAGTTAGCACATGGAAATTGAAGCCGCACGTTGCCAGTGCGTCAATAAAATAAAAATACATACATACATACATACATACATACATGGCGGTTCGATCCCCCGACCGGGAGATGGTGATCAACAAATTAAACTAATGGGTGCATGACTGTCGACTAAGTTAGCGCATGGAAATTGTAGCGACACGTTGCCAGTGCGTCAATAAAATAAAAATACATACATGACTGTCGGCTAAGTTAGCACATGGAAATTGAAGCCGCACGTTGCCAGTGCATCAATTAAATAAAAATACATATAAAACCAGAGCCGTGCTGGAGTCAGAGTACAATAGGCGTAACAGCCAAGGATTGAATTGTGGCAGGTGCATCCACAGATAGTCTCATATGAATCGTCATTGTGTCAGTATATCAGACATGTGAAAGCTGGTCAGCCAATCCTTGACTTTTAGTCTTGGTGCGGTGGTCCAGTGGAAAGATGCCTGGATGCTGATGCTATGCGGAGTTGCAGAATGGCGGTTCGATCCCCCGACCAGGAGATGGTGATCAACAAATTAAAGTAATGGGTGCATGACTGTCGACTAAGTTAGCACATGGACATTGAAGCCCCACGTTGTCAGTGCGTCAATAAAATAAAAATACATATACTGCCAGAGCCGTGCTGGAGTCAGAGTACAATAGGCGTAAAAGTCTAGGATTGAATTGTGGCGGGTGCATCCACAGATAGTCCCAGATGAATCGTCAGTGTGTCAGTATATCAGACATGTGAAAACTGGTTAGCCAAACCTTGACCTTTTAGTCTTGGTGTCGTGGTCCAGTGGAAAGATGTCTGGTTGCTGATGCTATACGGAGTAGCAGAATGGCAGTTCGATCTCCCGACCGGGAGATGGTGATCAACAAATTAAACTAATGGGTGCATGCCTGTCGACTAAGTTAGCACATGGAAATCGTAGCGACACGTTGCCAGTGCGTCAATAAAATAAAAATACATACATGACTGGCAGCTAAGTTAGCACATGGTAATTGAAGCCGCACGTTGCCAGTGCGTCAATAAAATAAAAATACATATACTGCCAGAGCCGTGCTGGAGTCAGAGTACAACAGGCATAAAAGCCTGGGATTGAATCGTGGCAGATGCATCCACAGATAATCCCCATATGAATCGTCAGTGTGTCAGTATATCAGACATGTGAAAACTGGTCGGCCAAACCTTGACTTTTTAGTCTTGGTGCGGTGGTCCAGTGAAAAGATGTCTGGTTGCTGATGCTATGCGGATTTGGAGAATGGCAGTTCGATCCCCCAACCGGGGGATGGTGATCAACAAATGAAACTAATGGGTGCATGACTGTCGGCTTAGTTAGCACATGGAAATTGAAGCCGCATGTTGCCAGTGCATCAATAAAATAAAAATACATACATACATGGCGGGTCGATCCCGCGACCGGGAGATGGTGATCAACAAATTAAACTAATGGGTGCATGACTGTCGGCTAAGTTAGCACATGGAAATTGAAGCCGCACGTTGCCAGTGCATCAAGAAAATAAAAATACATATGCTGCCAGAGCCGTGCTGGTGTCAGAGTACAATAGGCGTAAAAGCCTAGGATTGAATCGTGGCAGGTGCATCCACAGATAGTCCCATATGAATCGTCAGTGTGTCAGTATATCAGACATGTGAAAGCTGGTCGGCCAATCCTTGACTTTTTAGTCTTGGTGCGGTGGTCCAGTGGAAAGATGTCTGGTTGCTGATGCTATACAGAGTTGCAGAATGGCGGTTCGATCCCCTGACAGGGAGATGGTGATCAACAAATTAAACTAATGCGTGCATGACTGTCGGCTAAGTTAGCACATGGAAATTGAAGCCGCACGTTGCCAGTGCGTCAATAAAATAAAAATACTTATACTGCCAGAGCCGTGCTGGAGTCAGAGTACAATAGGCGGAAAAAGCCTAGGATTTAATTGTGGCAGGTGCATCCACAGATAGTCCCATATGAATCGTCAGTGTGTCAGTATATCAGACATGTGAAAGCTGGTCGGCCAATCCGTGACTTTTAGTCTTGGTGCGGTGGTCCAGTGGAAAGATGCTTTGCTGCTGATGCTATGCGGAGTTGCAGAATGGCAGTTCGATCCCCCGAACGGGAGATGGTGATCAACAAATTAAACTAATGGGTGCATGACTGTCGGCTAAGTTAGCACATGGAAATTGAAGCCGCACGTTGCCAGTGCATCAATTAAATAAAAATACATATACTGCCAGAGCCGTGCTGGAGTCAGAATACAATAGCCGTAACAGCCTAGGATTGAATTGTGGCAGGTGCATCCACAGATAGTCTCATATCAATTGTCAGTGTGTCAGTATATCAGACATGTGAAAACTGGTCGGCCAATCCTTGACATTTAGTCTTGGTGCAGTGGTCCAGTGGAAAGATGCCTGGTTGCTGATGCTATGCGGAGTTGCAGAATGCTGGTTCGATCCCCCGACCGCGAGATGGTGATCAACAAATTAAACTAATGGGTGCATGACTGTCGACTAAGTAAGCACATGGAAATTGTAGCGACACGTTGCCAGTTCATCAATAAAATAAAAATACATACATGACTCTCGGCTAAGATAGCACATGGAAATTGAAGCGGCACGTTGCCAGTGCGTCAATAAAACAAAAATACATATACTGCCAGAGCCGTGCTGGAGTCAGAGTACAATAGGCATAAAAGCCTGGGATTGAATCGTGGCAGATGCATCCACAGATAGTCCCCATATGAATCGTCAGTGTGTCAGTAACTCAGACATGTGAAAACTGGTCGGCCAAACCTTGACTTTTAAGTCTTGGTGCGGTGGTCCAGTGGAAAGATGTTTGGTTGCTGATGCATTGCGGAGTTGCAGAATGGCAGTTTGATCCCCCGACCGGGAGATGGTGATCAACAAATTAAACTAATGGGTGCATAACTTTCGGCTTAGTTAGCACATGGAAATTGAAGCCGCATGTTGCCAGTGCATCAATAAAATAAAAATACATACATACATGGCGGGAAGATCCCGCGACCGGGAGATGGTGATCAACAAATTAAACTAACGGGTGCAGCACTGTCGGCTAAGTTAGCACATGGAAATTGAAGCCGCACGTTGCCAGTGCGTCAATAAAATAAAAAAAATACATATACTGCCAGAGCCGTGCTGGAGTCAGAGTACAATAGGCGTAAAAGCCTAGGATTGATTGTGACAGATGCATCCACAGATAGTCCCATATGAATCGTCAGTGTGTCAGTATATCAGACATGTGAAAACTGGTCGGCCAATCCTTGACTTTTAGTCTTGGTGCGGTGGTCCAGTGGAAAGATGCCTGGTTGCTGATGCTATGCGGAGTTGCAGGATGGCGGTTCGATCTCGCGACCGGGAGATGGTGATCAACAAATTAAACTAACGGGTGCAGCACTGTCGGCTAAGTTAGCACATGGAAATTGAAGCCGCACGTTGCCAGTGCGTCAATAAAAAAAAAAAAATACATATACTGCCAGAGCCGTGCTGGAGTCAGAGTACAATAGGCGTAAAAGCCTAGGATTGATTGTGACAGATGCATCCACAGATAGTCCCATATGAATCGTCAGTGTGTCAGTATATCAGACATGTGAAAACTGGTCGGCCAATCCTTGACTTTTAGTCTTGGTGCGGTGGTCCAGTGGAAAGATGCCTGGTTGCTGATGCTATGCGGAGTTGCAGGATGGCGGTTCGATCCCGCGACCGGGAGATGGTGATCAACAAATTAAACTAACGGGTGCAGCACTGTCGGCTAAGTTAGCACATGGAAATTGAAGCCGCACGTTGCCAGTGCGTCAATAAAATAAAAAAAATACATATACTGCCAGAGCCGTGCTGGAGTCAGAGTACAATAGGCGTAAAAGCCTAGGATTGATTGTGACAGATGCATCCACAGATAGTCCCATATGAATCGTCAGTGTGTCAGTATATCAGACATGTGAAAACTGGTCGGCCAATCCTTGACTTTTAGTCTTGGTGCGGTGGTCCAGTGGAAAGATGCCTGGTTGCTGATGCTATGCGGAGTTGCAGGATGGCGGTTCGATCCCGCGACCGGGAGATGGTGATCAACAAATTAAACTAACGGGTGCAGCACTGTCGGCTAAGTTAGTACATGGAAATTGAAGCCGCACGTTGCCAGTGCGTCAATAAAATAAAAAAAATACATATACTGCCAGAGCCATGCTGGAGTCAGAGTACAATAGGCGTAAAAGCCTAGGATTGATTGTGACAGATGCATCCACAGATAGTCCCATATGAATCGTCAGTGTGTCAGTATATCAGACATGTGAAAACTGGTCGGCCAATCCTTGACTTTTAGTCTTGGTGCGGTGGTCCAGTGGAAAGATGCCTGGTTGCTGATGCTATGCGGAGTTGCAGGATGGCGGTTCGATCCCGCGACCGGGAGATGGTGATCAACAAATTAAACTAACGGGTGCAGCACTGTCGGCTAAGTTAGCACATGGAAATTGAAGCCGCACGTTGCCAGTGCGTCAATAAAAAAAAAAAATACATATACTGCCAGAGCCGTGCTGGAGTCAGAGTACAATAGGCGTAAAAGCCTAGGATTGATTGTGACAGATGCATCCACAGATAGTCCCATATGAATCGTCAGTGTGTCAGTATATCAGACATGTGAAAACTGGTCGGCCAATCCTTGACTTTTAGTCTTGGTGCGGTGGTCCAGTGGAAAGATGCCTGGTTGCTGATGCTATGCGGAGTTGCAGGATGGCGGTGCGATCCCGCGACCGGGAGATGGTGATCAACAAATTAAACTAACGGGTGCAGCACTGTCGGCTAAGTTAGCACATGGAAATTGAAGCCGCACGTTGCCAGTGCGTCAATAAAATAAAAAAAATACATATACTGCCAGAGCCGTGCTGGAGTCAGAGTACAATAGGCGTAAAAGCCTAGGATTGATTGTGACAGATGCATCCACAGATAGTCCCATTTGAATCGTCAGTGTGTCAGTATATCAGACATGTGAAAACTGGTCGGCCAATCCTTGACTTTTAGTCTTGGTGCGGTGGTCCAGTGGAAAGATGCCTGGTTGCTGATGCTATGCGGAGTTGCAGGATGGCGGTTCGATCCCGCGACCGGGAGATGGTGATCAACAAATTAAACTAACGGGTGCAGCACTGTCGGCTAAGTTAGCACATGGAAATTGAAGCCGCACGTTGCCAGTGCGTCAATAAAATAAAAAAAATACATATACTGCCAGAGCCGTGCTGGAGTCAGAGTACAATAGGCGTAAAAGCCTAGGATTGATTGTGACAGATGCATCCACAGATAGTCCCATATGAATCGTCAGTGTGTCAGTATATCAGACATGTGAAAACTGGTCGGCCAATCCTTGACTTTTAGTCTTGGTGCGGTGGTCCAGTGGAAAGATGCCTGGTTGCTGATGCTATGCGGAGTTGCAGGATGGCGGTTCGATCCCGCGACCGGGAGATGGTGATCAACAAATTAAACTAACGGGTGCAGCACTGTCGGCTAAGTTAGCACATGGAAATTGAAGCCGCACGTTGCCAGTGCGTCAATAAAATAAAAAAAATACATATACTGCCAGAGCCGTGCTGGAGTCAGAGTACAATAGGCGTAAAAGCCTAGGATTGATTGTGACAGATGCATCCACAGATAGTCCCATATGAATCGTCAGTGTGTCAGTATATCAGACATGTGAAAACTGGTCGGCCAATCCTTGACTTTTAGTCTTGGTGCGGTGGTCCAGTGGAAAGATGCCTGGTTGCTGATGCTATGAGGAGTTGCAGGATGGCGGTTCGATCCCGCGACCGGGAGATGGTGCTCAACAAATTAAACTAACGGGTGCAGCACTGTCGGCTAAGTTAGCACATGGAAATTGAAGCCGCACGTTGCCAGTGCGTCAATAAAATAAAAAAAATACATACATACATACATACATGGCGGTTCGATCCCCCGACCGGGAGATGGTGATCAACAAATTAAACTAATGGGTGCATGACTGTCGGCTAAGTTAGCACATGGACATTGAAGCCGCACGTTGTCAGTGCGTCAATAAAATAAAAATACATATACTGCCAGAGCCGTGCTGGAGTCAGAGTACAATACGCGTAAAAGCCTAGGATTGAATCGTGGCAGGTGCATCCACAGATAGTCCCATATGAATCGTCAGTGTGTCAGTATATCAGACATGTGAAAGCTTGTCGGCCAATCCATGACTTTTTAGTCTTGGTGCGGTGGTCCAGTGGAAAGATGTCTGGTTCCTGATGCTATGCGGAGTTGCAGAATGGCGGTTTGATCCCCCGACCGGGAGATGGTGATCAACAAATTAAACTAATGGGTGCATGACTGTCGACTAAGTTAGCGCATGGAAATTGTAGCGACACGTTGCCAGTGCGTCAATAAAATAAAAATACATACATGACTGTCGGCTAAGTTAGCACATGGAAATTGAAGCCGCACGTTGCCAGTGCATCAATTAAATAAAAATACATATAAAACCAGAGCCGTGCTGGAGTCAGAGTACAATAGGCGTAACAGCCAAGGATTGAATTGTGGCAGGTGCATCCACAGATAGTCTCATATGAATCGTCATTGTGTCAGTATATCAGACATGTGAAAGCTGGTCAGCCAATCCTTGACTTTTAGTCTTGGTGCGGTGGTCCAGTGGAAAGATGCCTGGTTGCTGATGCTATGCGGAGTTGCAGAATGGCGGTTCGATCCCCCGACCAGGAGATGGTGATCAACAAATTAAAGTAATGGGTGCATGACTGTCGACTAAGTTAGCACATGGACATTGAAGCCCCACGTTGTCAGTGCGTCAATAAAATAAAAATACATATACTGCCAGAGCCGTGCTGGAGTCAGAGTACAATAGGCGTAAAAGTCTAGGATTGAATTGTGGCGGGTGCATCCACAGATAGTCCCAGATGAATCGTCAGTGTGTCAGTATATCAGACATGTGAAAACTGGTTAGCCAAACCTTGACCTTTTAGTCTTGGTGTCGTGGTCCAGTGGAAAGATGTCTGGTTGCTGATGCTATACGGAGTAGCAGAATGGCAGTTCGATCTCCCGACCGGGAGATGGTGATCAACAAATTAAACTAATGGGTGCATGCCTGTCGACTAAGTTAGCACATGGAAATCGTAGCGACACGTTGCCAGTGCGTCAATAAAATAAAAATACATACATGACTGGCAGCTAAGTTAGCACATGGTAATTGAAGCCGCACGTTGCCAGTGCGTCAATAAAATAAAAATACATATACTGCCAGAGCCGTGCTGGAGTCAGAGTACAACAGGCATAAAAGCCTGGGATTGAATCGTGGCAGATGCATCCACAGATAATCCCCATATGAATCGTCAGTGTGTCAGTATATCAGACATGTGAAAACTGGTCGGCCAAACCTTGACTTTTTAGTCTTGGTGCGGTGGTCCAGTGAAAAGATGTCTGGTTGCTGATGCTATGCGGATTTGGAGAATGGCAGTTCGATCCCCCAACCGGGGGATGGTGATCAACAAATGAAACTAATGGGTGCATGACTGTCGGCTTAGTTAGCACATGGAAATTGAAGCCGCATGTTGCCAGTGCATCAATAAAATAAAAATACATACATACATGGCGGGTCGATCCCGCGACCAGGAGATGGTGATCAACAAATTAAATTAATGGGTGCATGACTGTCGGCTAAGTTAGCACATGGAAATTGAAGCCGCACGTTGCCAGTGCATCAAGAAAATAAAAATACATATGCTGCCAGAGCCGTGCTGGTGTCAGAGTACAATAGGCGTAAAAGCCTAGGATTGAATCGTGGCAGGTGCATCCACAGATAGTCCCATATGAATCGTCAGTGTGTCAGTATATCAGACATGTGAAAGCTGGTCGGCCAATCCTTGACTTTTTAGTCTTGGTGCGGTGGTCCAGTGGAAAGATGCTTTGCTGCTGATGCTATGCGGAGTTGCAGAATGGCAGTTCGATCCCCCGAACGGGAGATGGTGATCAACAAATTAAACTAATGGGTGCATGACTGTCGGCTAAGTTAGCACATGGAAATTGAAGCCGCACGTTGCCAGTGCATCAATTAAATAAAAATACATATACTGCCAGAGCTGTGCTGGAGTCAGAGTACAATAGGCGGAAAAAGCCTAGGATTTAATTGTGGCAGGTGCATCCACAGATAGTCCCATATGAATCGTCAGTGTGTCAGTATATCAGACATGTGAAAACTGGTCGGCCAATCCTTGACATTTAGTCTTGGTGCAGTGGTCCAGTGGAAAGATGCCTGGTTGCTGATGCTATGCGGAGTTGCAGAATGGTGGTTCGATCCCCCGACCGCGAGATGGTGATCAACAAATTAAACTAATGGGTGCATGACTGTCGACTAAGTAAGCACATGGAAATTGTAGCGACACGTTGCCAGTTCATCAATAAAATAAAAATACATACATGACTCTCGGCTAAGATAGCACATGGAAATTGAAGCGGCACGTTGCCAGTGCGTCAATAAAACAAAAATACATATACTGCCAGAGCCGTGCTGGAGTCAGAGTACAATAGGCATAAAAGCCTGGGATTGAATCGTGGCAGATGCATCCACAGATAGTCCCCATATGAATCGTCAGTGTGTCAGTATATCAGACATGTGAAAACTGGTCGGCCAAACCTTGACTTTTAAGTCTTGGTGCGGTGGTCCAGTGGAAAGATGTTTGGTTGCTGATGCATTGCGGAGTTGCAGAATGGCAGTTTGATCCCCCGACCGGGAGATGGTGATCAACAAATTAAACTAATGGGTGCATAACTTTCGGCTTAGTTAGCACATGGAAATTGAAGCCGCATGTTGCCAGTGCATCAATAAAATAAAAATACATACATACATGGCGGGTCGATCCCGCGACCAGGAGATGGTTATCAACAAATTAAACTAATGGGTGCATGACTGTCGGCTAAGTTAGCACATGGACATTGAAGCCGCACGTTGTCAGTGCGTCAATAAAATAAAAATACATATACTGCCAGAGCCGTGCTGGAGTCAGAGTACAATAGGCGTAAAAGCCTGGGAATGAATCGTGGCAGGTGCATCCACAGATAGTCCCAAATGAATCGTCAGTGTGTCAGTATATCAGACATGTGAAAGCTGGTCGGCCAATCCTTGACCTTTAGTCTTGGTGCCGTGGTCCAGTGGAAAGATGTCTGGCTGCTGATGCTATGTGGAGTTGCAGAATGGCAGTTCGATCCCCCGACCGGGAGATGGTGATCAACAAATTAAACTAATGGGTGCATGACTGTCGGCTAAGTTAGCACATGGACATTGAAGCCGCACGTTGTCAGTGCGTCAATAAAATAAAAATACATATACTGCCAGAGCCGTGCTGGAGTCAGAGTACAATAGGCGTAAAAGTCTAGGATTGAATTGTGGCGGGTGCATCCACAGATAGTCCCAGATGAATCGTCAGTGTGTCAGTATATCAGACATGTGAAAACTGGTTAGCCAATCCTTGACTTTTAGTCTTGGTGCGGTGGTCCAGTGGAAAGATGCCTGGTTGCTGATGCTATGCGGAGTTGCAGAATGGCGGTTCGATCCCCCGACCGGGAGATGGTAATCAACAAATTAAACTAATGGGTGCATGACTGTCGACTAAGTTAGCACATGAAAATTGTAGCGACACGTTGCCAGTGCGTCAATAAAATAAAAATACATACATGACTGGCGGCTAAGTTAGCACATGGAAATTGAAGCCGCACGTTGCCAGTGCGTCAATAAAATAAAACTACATATACTGCCAGAGCCGTGCTGGAGTCAGAGTACAACAGGCATAAAAGCCTGGGATTGAATCGTGGCAGATGCATCCACAGAGAGTCCCCATATGAATCGTCAGTGTGTCAGTATATCAGACATGTGAAAGCTGGTGGGCCAATCCTTGACTTTTAGTCTTGGAGCAGTGGTCCAGTGGAAAGATGCCTGGTTGCTGATGCTATGCGGAGTTGCAGAATGGCGGTTTGATCCCCCGACTGGGAGATGGTGATCAACAAATTAAACTAATGCGTGCATAACTTTCGGCTTAGTTAGCACATGGAAATTGAAGCCGCATGTTGCCAGTGCATCAATAAAATAAAAATACATACATACATGGCGGGTCGATCCCGCGACCGGGAGATGGTGATCAACAAATTAAACTAATGGGTGCATGACTGTCGGCTAAGTTAGCACATGGAAATTGAAGCCGCACGTTGCCAGTGCGTCAAGAAAATAAAAATACATATACTGCCAGAGCCGTGCTGGAGTCAGAGTACAATAGGCGTAAAAAGCCTAGGATTGAATTGTGGCAGGTGCATCCACAGATAGTCCCATATGAATCGTCAGTGTGTCAGTATATCAGACATGTGAAAGCTGGTCGGCCAATCCGTGAATTTTAGTCTTGGTGCGGTGGTCCAGTGGAAAGATGCTTTGCTGCTGATGCTATGCGGAGTTGCAGAATGGCAGTTCGATCCCCCGACCGGGAGATGGTGATCAACAAATTAAACTAATGGGTGCATGACTGTCGGCTAAGTTAGCACATGGAAATTGAAGCCGCACGTTGCCAGTGCATCAATTAAATAAAAATACATATACTGCCAGAGCCGTGCTGGAGTCAGAGTACAATAGGCGTAAAAGCCTGGGATTGAATCGTGGCAGGTGCATCCACAGATAGTCCCATATGAATCGTCAGTGTGTCAGTATATCAGACATGTGAAAGCTGGTCGGCCAATCCTTGACCTTTAGTCTTGGTGCCGTGGTCCAGTGGAAAGATGTCTGGCTGCTGATGCTATGTGGAGTTGCAGAATGGCAGTTCGATCCCCCGACCGGGAGATGGTGATCAACAAATTAAACTAATGGGTGCATGACTGTCGGCTAAGTTAGCACATGGACATTGAAGCCGCACGTTGTCAGTGCGTCAATAAAATAAAAATACATATACTGCCAGAGCCGTGCTGGAGTCAGAGTACAATAGGCGTAAAAGTCTAGGATTGAATTGTGGCGGGTGCATCCACAGATAGTCCCAGATGAATCGTCAGTGTGTCAGTATATCAGACATGTGAAAACTGGTTAGCCAATCCTTGACTTTTACTGTTGGTGCGGTGGTCCAGTGGAAAGATGCCTGGTTGCTGATGCTATGCGGAGTTGCAGAATGGCGGTTCGATCCCCCGACCGGGAGATGGTAATCAACAAATTAAACTAATGGGTGCATGACTGTCGACTAAGTTAGCACATGAAAATTGTAGCGACACGTTGCCAGTGCGTCAATAAAATAAAAATACATACATGATTGGCGGCTAAGTTAGCACATGGAAATTGAAGCCGCACGTTGCCAGTGCGTCAATAAAATAAAACTACATATACTGCCAGAGCCGTACTGGAGTCAGAGTACAACAGGCATAAAAGCCTGGGATTGAATCGTGGCAGATGCATCCACAGAGAGTCCCCATATGAATCGTCAGTGTGTCAGTATATCAGACATGTGAAAGCTGGTCGGCCAATCCTTGACTTTTAGTCTTGGTGCAGTGGTCCAGTGGAAAGATGCCTGGTTGCTGATGCTATGCGGAGTTGCAGAATGGCGGTTTGATCCCCCGACTGGGAGATGGTGATCAACAAATTAAACTAATGCGTGCATAACTTTCGGCTTAGTTAGCACATGGAAATTGAAGCCGCATGTTGCCAGTGCATCAATAAAATAAAAATACATACATACATGGCGGGTCGATCCCGCGACCGGGAGATGGTGATCAACAAATTAAACTAATGGGTGCATGACTGTCGGCTAAGTTAGCACATGGAAATTGAAGCCGCACGTTGCCAGTGCGTCAAGAAAATAAAAATACATATACTGCCAGAGCCGTGCTGGAGTCAGAGTACAATAGGCGTAAAAAGCCTAGGATTGAATTGTGGCAGGTGCATCCACAGATAGTCCCATATGAATCGTCAGTGTGTCAGTATATCAGACATGTGAAAGCTGGTCGGCCAATCCGTGAATTTTAGTCTTGGTGCGGTGGTCCAGTGGAAAGATGCTTTACTGCTGATGCTATGCGGAGTTGCAGAATGGCAGTTCGATCCCCCGACCGGGAGATGGTGATCAACAAATTAAACTAATGGGTGCATGACTGTCGGCTAAGTTAGCACATGGAAATTGAAGCCGCACGTTGCCAGTGCATCAATTAAATAAAAATACATATACTGCCAGAGCCGTGCTGGAGTCAGAGTACAATAGGCGTAAAAGCCTGGGATTGAATCGTGGCAGGTGCATCCACAGATAGTCCCCATATGAATCGTCAGTGTGTCAGTATATCAGACATGTGAAAGCTGGTCGGCCAATCCTTGACTTTTAGTCTTGGTGCGGTGGTCCAGTGGAAAGATGCCTGGTTGCTGATGCTATGCGGAATTGCAGAATGGCAGTTCAATCCCCCAACCGGGGGATGGTGATCAACAAATTAAACTAATGGGTGCATGACTGTCGGCTTAGTTAGCACATGGAAATTGAAGCCGCATGTTGCCAGTGCATCAATAAAATAAAAATACATACATACATGGCGGGTTGATCCCGCGACCGGGAGATGGTGATCAACAAATTAAACTAATGGGTGCATGACTGTCGGCTAAGTTAGCACATGGAAATTGAAGCCGCACGTTGCCAGTGCGTCAAGAAAATAAAAATACATATACTGCCAGAGCCGTGCTGGAATCAGAGTACAATAGGCGTGAAAGCCTAGGATTGAATCGTGGCAAGTGCATCCACAGATAGTCCCATATGAATCGTCAGTGTGTCAGTATATCAGACATGTGAAAGCTAGTCGGCCAATCCTTGCCTTTTTAGTCTTGGTGCGGTGGTCCAGTGGAAAGATGTCTGGTTGCTGATTGTATACGGAGGTGCAGAATGGCGGTTCGATCCCCCGACCGGGAGATGGTGATCAACAAATTAAACTAATGGGTGCATGACTGTCGGCTAAGTTAGCACATGGAAATTGAAGCCGCACGTTGCCAGTGCATCAATAAAATAAAAATACATATACTGCCAGAGCCGTGCTGGAGTCAGAGTACAATAGGCGTAAAAGCCTATGATTGAATTGTGGCAGGTGCATCCACAGATAGTCCCATATGAATCGTCAGTGTGTTAGTATATCAGACATGTGAAAGCTGGTCGGCCAATCCTTGACTTTTAGTCTTGGTGCGGTAGTCCAGTGGAAAGATGCCTGGTTGCTGATGCTATGCGGAGTTGCAGAATGGCAGTTCGATCCCCCAACCGGGGGATGGTGATCAACAAATTAAACTAATGGGTGCATGACTGTCGGCTTAGTTAGCACATGGAAATTGAAGCCGCATGTTGCCAGTGCATCAATAAAATAAAAATACATACATACATGGCGGGTCGATCCCGCGACGGGAGATGGTGATCAACAAATTAAACTAATGGGTGCATGACTGTCGGCTAAGTTAGCACATGGAAATTGAAGCCACACGTTGCCAGTGCATCAATAAAATAAAAATACATATACTGCCAAAGCCGTGCTGGAGTCAAAGTACAATACGCGTAAAAGCCTGGGAATGAATCGTGGCAGATGCATCCACAGATAGTCCCCATATGAATCGTTAGTGTGTCAGTATATCAGACATGTGAAAACTGGTTGGCCAAACCCTGACTTTTAGTCTTGGTGCGGTGGTCCAGTGGAAAGATGTCTGGTTGCTGATGCTATGCAGAGTTGCAGAATGGCGGTTCGATCCCCCGACCGGGAGATGGTGATCAACAAATTAAAGTAATGGGTGCATGACTGTCGACTAAGTTAGCACATGGACATTGAAGCTGCACGTTGTCAGTGCGTCAATAAAATAAAAATACATATACTGCCAGAGCCGTGCTGGAGTCAGAGTACAATAGGCGTAAAAGCCTAGGATTGAATTGTGGTGGGTGCATCCACAGATAGTCCCAGATGAATCGTCAGTATGTCAGTATATCAGATATGTGAAAACTGGTTAGCCAAACCTTGACATTTTAGTCTTTGTGTGGTTGTCCAGTGGAAAGATGTCTGGTTGCTAATGCTATACGGAGTAGCAGAATGGCGGTTCGATCCCCCGACCGGGAGATGGTGATCAACAAATTAAACTAATGGGTGCATGACTGTCGACTAAGTTAGCACATGGAAATTGTAGCGACACGTTGCCAGTGCGTCAATAAAATAAAAATACATACATGACTGGCGGCTAAGTTAGCACATGTGAAAACTAGTCGGCCAAACCTTGACTTTTTAGGCTTGGTGCGGTGGTCCAGTGGAAAGATGTCTGGTTGCTGATGCTATGCGGAGTTGCAGAGTGGCGGTTTGATCCCCCGACCGGGAGATGGTGATCAACAAATTAAACTAATGGGTGCATGACTGTCGGCTAAGTTAGCACATGGAAATTGTAGCGACACGTTGCCAGTGCGTCAATAAAATAAAAATACATACATGACTGGCGGCTAAGTTAGCACATGGAAATTGAAGCCGCACGTTGCCAGTGCGTCAATAAAATAAAACTACATATACTGCCAGAGCCGTGCTGGAGTCAGAGTACAACAGGCATAAAAGCCTGGGATTGAATCGTGGCAGATGCATCCACAGATAATCCCATATGAATCGTCAGTGTGTCAGTATATCAGACATGTGAAAGCTGGTCAGCCAATCCTTGACTTATAGTCTTGGTGCGGTGGTCCAGTGGAAAGATGCCTGGTTGCTGATGCTATGCGGAGTTGCAGGATGACGGTTCGATCCCCCGACCGGGAGATGGTGATCAACAAATTAAACTAATGGGTGCAGCACTGTCGGCTAAGTTAGCACATGGAAATTGAAGCCGCACGTTGCCAGTGCGTCAATAAAATAAAAATACATATACTGCCAGAGCCGTGCTGGAGTCAGAGTACAATAGGCGTAAAAGCCTAGGATTGATTGTGACAGATGCATCCACAGATAGTCCCATATGAATCGTCAGTGTGTCAGTATATCAGACATGTGAAAGCTGGTCAGCCAATCCTTGACTTATAGTCTTGGTGCGGTGGTCCAGTGGAAAGATGCCTGGTTGCTGATGCTATGCGGAGTTGCAGGATGACGGTTCGATCCCCCGACCGGGAGATGGTGATCAACAAATTAAACTAATGGGTGCAGCACTGTCGGCTAAGTTAGCACATGGAAATTGAAGCCGCACGTTGCCAGTGCGTCAATAAAATAAAAATACATATACTACCAGAGCCGTGCTGGAGTCAGAGTACAATAGGTGTAAAAGCCTAGGATTGATTGTGACAGATGCATCCACAGATAGTCCCATATGAATCGTCAGTGTGTCAGTATATCAGACATGTGAAAGCTGGTCAGCCAATCCTTGACTTATAGTCTTGGTGCGTGGTCCAGTGGAAAGATGCCTGGTTGCTGATGCTATGCGGAGTTGCAGGATGACGGTTCGATCCCCCGACCGGGAGATGGTGATCAACAAATTAAACTAATGGGTGCAGCACTGTCGGCTAAGTTAGCACATGGAAATTGAAGCCGCACGTTGCCAGTGCGTCAATAAAATAAAAATACATACATACATACATACATACATACATGGCGGTTCGATCCCCCGACCGGGAGATGGTGATCAACAAATTAAACTAATGGGTGCATGACTGTCGACTAAGTTAGCGCATGGAAATTGTAGCGACACGTTGCCAGTGCGTCAATAAAATAAAAATACATACATGACTGTCGGCTAAGTTAGCACATGGAAATTGAAGCCGCACGTTGCCAGTGCATCAATTAAATAAAAATACATATAAAACCAGAGCCGTGCTGGAGTCAGAGTACAATAGGCGTAACAGCCAAGGATTGAATTGTGGCAGGTGCATCCACAGATAGTCTCATATGAATCGTCATTGTGTCAGTATATCAGACATGTGAAAGCTGGTCAGCCAATCCTTGACTTTTAGTCTTGGTGCGGTGGTCCAGTGGAAAGATGCCTGGATGCTGATGCTATGCGGAGTTGCAGAATGGCGGTTCGATCCCCCGACCAGGAGATGGTGATCAACAAATTAAAGTAATGGGTGCATGACTGTCGACTAAGTTAGCACATGGACATTGAAGCCCCACGTTGTCAGTGCGTCAATAAAATAAAAATACATATACTGCCAGAGCCGTGCTGGAGTCAGAGTACAATAGGCGTAAAAGTCTAGGATTGAATTGTGGCGGGTGCATCCACAGATAGTCCCAGATGAATCGTCAGTGTGTCAGTATATCAGACATGTGAAAACTGGTTAGCCAAACCTTGACCTTTTAGTCTTGGTGTCGTGGTCCAGTGGAAAGATGTCTGGTTGCTGATGCTATACGGAGTAGCAGAATGGCAGTTCGATCTCCCGACCGGGAGATGGTGATCAACAAATTAAACTAATGGGTGCATGCCTGTCGACTAAGTTAGCACATGGAAATCGTAGCGACACGTTGCCAGTGCGTCAATAAAATAAAAATACATACATGACTGGCAGCTAAGTTAGCACATGGTAATTGAAGCCGCACGTTGCCAGTGCGTCAATAAAATAAAAATACATATACTGCCAGAGCCGTGCTGGAGTCAGAGTACAACAGGCATAAAAGCCTGGGATTGAATCGTGGCAGATGCATCCACAGATAATCCCCATATGAATCGTCAGTGTGTCAGTATATCAGACATGTGAAAACTGGTCGGCCAAACCTTGACTTTTTAGTCTTGGTGCGGTGGTCCAGTGAAAAGATGTCTGGTTGCTGATGCTATGCGGATTTGGAGAATGGCAGTTCGATCCCCCAACCGGGGGATGGTGATCAACAAATGAAACTAATGGGTGCATGACTGTCGGCTTAGTTAGCACATGGAAATTGAAGCCGCATGTTGCCAGTGCATCAATAAAATAAAAATACATACATACATGGCGGGTCGATCCCGCGACCGGGAGATGGTGATCAACAAATTAAACTAATGGGTGCATGACTGTCGGCTAAGTTAGCACATGGAAATTGAAGCCGCACGTTGCCAGTGCATCAATAAAATAAAAATACATATACTGCCAGAGCCGTGCTGGAGTCAGAGTACAATAGGCGTAAAAGCCTAGGATTGAATTGTGGTGGGTGCATCCACAGATAGTCCCAGATGAATCGTCAGTATGTCAGTATATCAGATATGTGAAAACTGGTTAGCCAAACCTTGACATTTTAGTCTTTGTGTGGTTGTCCAGTGGAAAGATGTCTGGTTGCTAATGCTATACGGAGTAGCAGAATGGCGGTTCGATCCCCCGACCGGGAGATGGTGATCAACAAATTAAACTAATGGGTGCATGACTGTCGACTAAGTTAGCACATGGAAATTGTAGCGACACGTTGCCAGTGCGTCAATAAATTAAAAATACATACATGACTGGCGGCTAAGTTAGCACATGTGAAAACTAGTCGGCCAAACCTTGACTTTTTAGGCTTGGTGCGGTGGTCCAGTGGAAAGATGTCTGGTTGCTGATGCTATGCGGAGTTGCAGAGTGGCGGTTTGATCCCCCGACCGGGAGATGGTGATCAACAAATTAAACTAATGGGTGCATGACTGTCGGCTAAGTTAGCACATGGAAATTGTAGCGACACGTTGCCAGTGCGTCAATAAAATAAAAATACATACATGACTGGCGGCTAAGTTAGCACATGGAAATTGAAGCCGCACGTTGCCAGTGCGTCAATAAAATAAAACTACATATACTGCCAGAGCCGTGCTGGAGTCAGAGTACAACAGGCATAAAAGCCTGGGATTGAATCGTGGCAGATGCATCCACAGATAATCCCATATGAATCGTCAGTGTGTCAGTATATCAGACATGTGAAAGCTGGTCAGCCAATCCTTGACTTATAGTCTTGGTGCGGTGGTCCAGTGGAAAGATGCCTGGTTGCTGATGCTATGCGGAGTTGCAGGATGACGGTTCGATCCCCCGACCGGGAGATGGTGATCAACAAATTAAACTAATGGGTGCAGCACTGTCGGCTAAGTTAGCACATGGAAATTGAAGCCGCACGTTGCCAGTGCGTCAATAAAATAAAAATACATATACTGCCAGAGCCGTGCTGGAGTCAGAGTACAATAGGCGTAAAAGCCTAGGATTGATTGTGACAGATGCATCCACAGATAGTCCCATATGAATCGTCAGTGTGTCAGTATATCAGACATGTGAAAGCTGGTCAGCCAATCCTTGACTTATAGTCTTGGTGCGGTGGTCCAGTGGAAAGATGCCTGGTTGCTGATGCTATGCGGAGTTGCAGGATGACGGTTCGATCCCCCGACCGGGAGATGGTGATCAACAAATTAAACTAATGGGTGCAGCACTGTCGGCTAAGTTAGCACATGGAAATTGAAGCCGCACGTTGCCAGTGCGTCAATAAAATAAAAATACATATACTACCAGAGCCGTGCTGGAGTCAGAGTACAATAGGTGTAAAAGCCTAGGATTGATTGTGACAGATGCATCCACAGATAGTCCCATATGAATCGTCAGTGTGTCAGTATATCAGACATGTGAAAGCTGGTCAGCCAATCCTTGACTTATAGTCTTGGTGCGTGGTCCAGTGGAAAGATGCCTGGTTGCTGATGCTAAGCGGAGTTGCAGGATGACGGTTCGATCCCCCGACCGGGAGATGGTGATCAACAAATTAAACTAATGGGTGCAGCACTGTCGGCTAAGTTAGCACATGGAAATTGAAGCCGCACGTTGCCAGTGCGTCAATAAAATAAAAATACATACATACATACATACATACATACATGGCGGTTCGATCCCCCGACCGGGAGATGGTGATCAACAAATTAAACTAATGGGTGCATGACTGTCGACTAAGTTAGCGCATGGAAATTGTAGCGACACGTTGCCAGTGCGTCAATAAAATAAAAATACATACATGACTGTCGGCTAAGTTAGCACATGGAAATTGAAGCCGCACGTTGCCAGTGCATCAATTAAATAAAAATACATATAAAACCAGAGCCGTGCTGGAGTCAGAGTACAATAGGCGTAACAGCCAAGGATTGAATTGTGGCAGGTGCATCCACAGATAGTCCCATATGAATCGTCAGTGTGTCAGTATATCAGACATGTGAAAGCTGGTCAGCCAATCCTTGACTTATAGTCTTGGTGCGGTGGTCCAGTGGAAAGATGCCTGGTTGCTGATGCTATGCGGAGTTGCAGGATGACGGTTCGATCCCCCGACCGGGAGATGGTGATCAACAAATTAAACTAATGGGTGCAGCACTGTCGGCTAAGTTAGCACATGGAAATTGAAGCCGCACGTTGCCAGTGCGTCAATAAAATAAAAATACATATACTACCAGAGCCGTGCTGGAGTCAGAGTACAATAGGTGTAAAAGCCTAGGATTGATTGTGACAGATGCATCCACAGATAGTCCCATATGAATCGTCAGTGTGTCAGTATATCAGACATGTGAAAGCTGGTCAGCCAATCCTTGACTTATAGTCTTGGTGCGTGGTCCAGTGGAAAGATGCCTGGTTGCTGATGCTATGCGGAGTTGCAGGATGACGGTTCGATCCCCCGACCGGGAGATGGTGATCAACAAATTAAACTAATGGGTGCAGCACTGTCGGCTAAGTTAGCACATGGAAATTGAAGCCGCACGTTGCCAGTGCGTCAATAAAATAAAAATACATACATACATACATACATACATACATGGCGGTTCGATCCCCCGACCGGGAGATGGTGATCAACAAATTAAACTAATGGGTGCATGACTGTCGACTAAGTTAGCGCATGGAAATTGTAGCGACACGTTGCCAGTGCGTCAATAAAATAAAAATACATACATGACTGTCGGCTAAGTTAGCACATGGAAATTGAAGCCGCACGTTGCCAGTGCATCAATTAAATAAAAATACATATAAAACCAGAGCCGTGCTGGAGTCAGAGTACAATAGGCGTAACAGCCAAGGATTGAATTGTGGCAGGTGCATCCACAGATAGTCTCATATGAATCGTCATTGTGTCAGTATATCAGACATGTGAAAGCTGGTCAGCCAATCCTTGACTTTTAGTCTTGGTGCGGTGGTCCAGTGGAAAGATGCCTGGATGCTGATGCTATGCGGAGTTGCAGAATGGCGGTTCGATCCCCCGACCAGGAGATGGTGATCAACAAATTAAAGTAATGGGTGCATGACTGTCGACTAAGTTAGCACATGGACATTGAAGCCCCACGTTGTCAGTGCGTCAATAAAATAAAAATACATATACTGCCAGAGCCGTGCTGGAGTCAGAGTACAATAGGCGTAAAAGTCTAGGATTGAATTGTGGCGGGTGCATCCACAGATAGTCCCAGATGAATCGTCAGTGTGTCAGTATATCAGACATGTGAAAACTGGTTAGCCAAACCTTGACCTTTTAGTCTTGGTGTCGTGGTCCAGTGGAAAGATGTCTGGTTGCTGATGCTATACGGAGTAGCAGAATGGCAGTTCGATCTCCCGACCGGGAGATGGTGATCAACAAATTAAACTAATGGGTGCATGCCTGTCGACTAAGTTAGCACATGGAAATCGTAGCGACACGTTGCCAGTGCGTCAATAAAATAAAAATACATACATGACTGGCAGCTAAGTTAGCACATGGTAATTGAAGCCGCACGTTGCCAGTGCGTCAATAAAATAAAAATACATATACTGCCAGAGCCGTGCTGGAGTCAGAGTACAACAGGCATAAAAGCCTGGGATTGAATCGTGGCAGATGCATCCACAGATAATCCCCATATGAATCGTCAGTGTGTCAGTATATCAGACATGTGAAAACTGGTCGGCCAAACCTTGACTTTTTAGTCTTGGTGCGGTGGTCCAGTGAAAAGATGTCTGGTTGCTGATGCTATGCGGATTTGGAGAATGGCAGTTCGATCCCCCAACCGGGGGATGGTGATCAACAAATGAAACTAATGGGTGCATGACTGTCGGCTTAGTTAGCACATGGAAATTGAAGCCGCATGTTGCCAGTGCATCAATAAAATAAAAATACATACATACATGGCGGGTCGATCCCGCGACCGGGAGATGGTGATCAACAAATTAAACTAATGGGTGCATGACTGTCGGCTAAGTTAGCACATGGAAATTGAAGCCGCACGTTGCCAGTGCATCAATAAAATAAAAATACATATACTGCCAGAGCCGTGCTGGAGTCAGAGTACAATAGGCGTAAAAGCCTATGATTGAATTGTGGCAGGTGCATCCACAGATAGTCCCATATGAATCGTCAGTGTGTTAGTATATCAGACATGTGAAAGCTGGTCGGCCAATCCTTGACTTTTAGTCTTGGTGCGGTAGTCCAGTGGAAAGATGCCTGGTTGCTGATGCTATGCGGAGTTGCAGAATGGCAGTTCGATCCCCCAACCGGGGGATGGTGATCAACAAATTAAACTAATGGGTGCATGACTGTCGGCTTAGTTAGCACATGGAAATTGAAGCCGCATGTTGCCAGTGCATCAATAAAATAAAAATACATACATACATGGCGGGTCGATCCCGCGACGGGAGATGGTGATCAACAAATTAAACTAATGGGTGCATGACTGTCGGCTAAGTTAGCACATGGAAATTGAAGCCACACGTTGCCAGTGCATCAATAAAATAAAAATACATATACTGCCAAAGCCGTGCTGGAGTCAGAGTACAATACGCGTAAAAGCCTGGGAATGAATCGTGGCAGATGCATCCACAGATAGTCCCCATATGAATCGTTAGTGTGTCAGTATATCAGACATGTGAAAACTGGTTGGCCAAACCCTGACTTTTAGTCTTGGTGCGGTGGTCCAGTGGAAAGATGTCTGGTTGCTGATGCTATGCAGAGTTGCAGAATGGCGGTTCGATCCCCCGACCGGGAGATGGTGATCAACAAATTAAAGTAATGGGTGCATGACTGTCGACTAAGTTAGCACATGGACATTGAAGCTGCACGTTGTCAGTGCGTCAATAAAATAAAAATACATATACTGCCAGAGCCGTGCTGGAGTCAGAGTACAATAGGCGTAAAAGCCTAGGATTGAATTGTGGTGGGTGCATCCACAGATAGTCCCAGATGAATCGTCAGTATGTCAGTATATCAGATATGTGAAAACTGGTTAGCCAAACCTTGACATTTTAGTCTTTGTGTGGTTGTCCAGTGGAAAGATGTCTGGTTGCTAATGCTATACGGAGTAGCAGAATGGCGGTTCGATCCCCCGACCGGGAGATGGTGATCAACAAATTAAACTAATGGGTGCATGACTGTCGACTAAGTTAGCACATGGAAATTGTAGCGACACGTTGCCAGTGCGTCAATAAAATAAAAATACATACATGACTGGCGGCTAAGTTAGCACATGTGAAAACTAGTCGGCCAAACCTTGACTTTTTAGGCTTGGTGCGGTGGTCCAGTGGAAAGATGTCTGGTTGCTGATGCTATGCGGAGTTGCAGAGTGGCGGTTTGATCCCCCGACCGGGAGATGGTGATCAACAAATTAAACTAATGGGTGCATGACTGTCGGCTAAGTTAGCACATGGAAATTGTAGCGACACGTTGCCAGTGCGTCAATAAAATAAAAATACATACATGACTGGCGGCTAAGTTAGCACATGGAAATTGAAGCCGCACGTTGCCAGTGCGTCAATAAAATAAAACTACATATACTGCCAGAGCCGTGCTGGAGTCAGAGTACAACAGGCATAAAAGCCTGGGATTGAATCGTGGCAGATGCATCCACAGATAATCCCATATGAATCGTCAGTGTGTCAGTATATCAGACATGTGAAAGCTGGTCAGCCAATCCTTGACTTATAGTCTTGGTGCGGTGGTCCAGTGGAAAGATGCCTGGTTGCTGATGCTATGCGGAGTTGCAGGATGACGGTTCGATCCCCCGACCGGGAGATGGTGATCAACAAATTAAAGTAATGGGTGCATGACTGTCGACTAAGTTAGCACATGGACATTGAAGCCCCACGTTGTCAGTGCGTCAATAAAATAAAAATACATATACTGCCAGAGCCGTGCTGGAGTCAGAGTACAATAGGCGTAAAAGTCTAGGATTGAATTGTGGCGGGTGCATCCACAGATAGTCCCAGATGAATCGTCAGTGTGTCAGTATATCAGACATGTGAAAACTGGTTAGCCAAACCTTGACCTTTTAGTCTTGGTGTCGTGGTCCAGTGGAAAGATGTCTGGTTGCTGATGCTATACGGAGTAGCAGAATGGCAGTTCGATCTCCCGACCGGGAGATGGTGATCAACAAATTAAACTAATGGGTGCATGCCTGTCGACTAAGTTAGCACATGGAAATCGTAGCGACACGTTGCCAGTGCGTCAATAAAATAAAAATACATACATGACTGGCAGCTAAGTTAGCACATGGTAATTGAAGCCGCACGTTGCCAGTGCGTCAATAAAATAAAAATACATATACTGCCAGAGCCGTGCTGGAGTCAGAGTACAACAGGCATAAAAGCCTGGGATTGAATCGTGGCAGATGCATCCACAGATAATCCCCATATGAATCGTCAGTGTGTCAGTATATCAGACATGTGAAAACTGGTCGGCCAAACCTTGACTTTTTAGTCTTGGTGCGGTGGTCCAGTGAAAAGATGTCTGGTTGCTGATGCTATGCGGATTTGGAGAATGGCAGTTCGATCCCCCAACCGGGGGATGGTGATCAACAAATGAAACTAATGGGTGCATGACTGTCGGCTTAGTTAGCACATGGAAATTGAAGCCGCATGTTGCCAGTGCATCAATAAAATAAAAATACATACATACATGGCGGGTCGATCCCGCGACCGGGAGATGGTGATCAACAAATTAAACTAATGGGTGCATGACTGTCGGCTAAGTTAGCACATGGAAATTGAAGCCGCACGTTGCCAGTGCATCAATAAAATAAAAATACATATACTGCCAGAGCCGTGCTGGAGTCAGAGTACAATAGGCGTAAAAGCCTATGATTGAATTGTGGCAGGTGCATCCACAGATAGTCCCATATGAATCGTCAGTGTGTTAGTATATCAGACATGTGAAAGCTGGTCGGCCAATCCTTGACTTTTAGTCTTGGTGCGGTAGTCCAGTGGAAAGATGCCTGGTTGCTGATGCTATGCGGAGTTGCAGAATGGCAGTTCGATCCCCCAACCGGGGGATGGTGATCAACAAATTAAACTAATGGGTGCATGACTGTCGGCTTAGTTAGCACATGGAAATTGAAGCCGCATGTTGCCAGTGCATCAATAAAATAAAAATACATACATACATGGCGGGTCGATCCCGCGACGGGAGATGGTGATCAACAAATTAAACTAATGGGTGCATGACTGTCGGCTAAGTTAGCACATGGAAATTGAAGCCACACGTTGCCAGTGCATCAATAAAATAAAAATACATATACTGCCAAAGCCGTGCTGGAGTCAGAGTACAATACGCGTAAAAGCCTGGGAATGAATCGTGGCAGATGCATCCACAGATAGTCCCCATATGAATCGTTAGTGTGTCAGTATATCAGACATGTGAAAACTGGTTGGCCAAACCCTGACTTTTAGTCTTGGTGCGGTGGTCCAGTGGAAAGATGTCTGGTTGCTGATGCTATGCAGAGTTGCAGAATGGCGGTTCGATCCCCCGACCGGGAGATGGTGATCAACAAATTAAAGTAATGGGTGCATGACTGTCGACTAAGTTAGCACATGGACATTGAAGCTGCACGTTGTCAGTGCGTCAATAAAATAAAAATACATATACTGCCAGAGCCGTGCTGGAGTCAGAGTACAATAGGCGTAAAAGCCTAGGATTGAATTGTGGTGGGTGCATCCACAGATAGTCCCAGATGAATCGTCAGTATGTCAGTATATCAGATATGTGAAAACTGGTTAGCCAAACCTTGACATTTTAGTCTTTGTGTGGTTGTCCAGTGGAAAGATGTCTGGTTGCTAATGCTATACGGAGTAGCAGAATGGCGGTTCGATCCCCCGACCGGGAGATGGTGATCAACAAATTAAACTAATGGGTGCATGACTGTCGACTAAGTTAGCACATGGAAATTGTAGCGACACGTTGCCAGTGCGTCAATAAAATAAAAATACATACATGACTGGCGGCTAAGTTAGCACATGTGAAAACTAGTCGGCCAAACCTTGACTTTTTAGGCTTGGTGCGGTGGTCCAGTGGAAAGATGTCTGGTTGCTGATGCTATGCGGAGTTGCAGAGTGGCGGTTTGATCCCCCGACCGGGAGATGGTGATCAACAAATTAAACTAATGGGTGCATGACTGTCGGCTAAGTTAGCACATGGAAATTGTAGCGACACGTTGCCAGTGCGTCAATAAAATAAAAATACATACATGACTGGCGGCTAAGTTAGCACATGGAAATTGAAGCCGCACGTTGCCAGTGCGTCAATAAAATAAAACTACATATACTGCCAGAGCCGTGCTGGAGTCAGAGTACAACAGGCATAAAAGCCTGGGATTGAATCGTGGCAGATGCATCCACAGATAATCCCATATGAATCGTCAGTGTGTCAGTATATCAGACATGTGAAAGCTGGTCAGCCAATCCTTGACTTATAGTCTTGGTGCGGTGGTCCAGTGGAAAGATGCCTGGTTGCTGATGCTATGCGGAGTTGCAGGATGACGGTTCGATCCCCCGACCGGGAGATGGTGATCAACAAATTAAACTAATGGGTGCAGCACTGTCGGCTAAGTTAGCACATGGAAATTGAAGCCGCACGTTGCCAGTGCGTCAATAAAATAAAAATACATATACTGCCAGAGCCGTGCTGGAGTCAGAGTACAATAGGCGTAAAAGCCTAGGATTGATTGTGACAGATGCATCCACAGATAGTCCCATATGAATCGTCAGTGTGTCAGTATATCAGACATGTGAAAGCTGGTCAGCCAATCCTTGACTTATAGTCTTGGTGCGGTGGTCCAGTGGAAAGATGCCTGGTTGCTGATGCTATGCGGAGTTGCAGGATGACGGTTCGATCCCCCGACCGGGAGATGGTGATCAACAAATTAAACTAATGGGTGCAGCACTGTCGGCTAAGTTAGCACATGGAAATTGAAGCCGCACGTTGCCAGTGCGTCAATAAAATAAAAATACATATACTACCAGAGCCGTGCTGGAGTCAGAGTACAATAGGCGTAAAAGCCTAGGATTGATTGTGACAGATGCATCCACAGATAGTCCCATATGAATCGTCAGTGTGTCAGTATATCAGACATGTGAAAGCTGGTCAGCCAATCCTTGACTTATAGTCTTGGTGCGGTGGTCCAGTGGAAAGATGCCTGGTTGCTGATGCTATGCGGAGTTGCAGGATGACGGTTCGATCCCCCGACCGGGAGATGGTGATCAACAAATTAAACTAATGGGTGCATGACTGTCGACTAAGTTAGCACATGGACATTGAAGCCCCACGTTGTCAGTGCGTCAATAAAATAAAAATACATATACTGCCAGAGCCGTGCTGGAGTCAGAGTACAATAGGCGTAAAAGTCTAGGATTGAATTGTGGTGGGTGCATCCACAGATAGTCCCAGATGAATCGTCAGTGTGTCAGTATATCAGACATGTGAAAACTGGTTAGCCAAACCTTGACCTTTTAGTCTTGGTGTCGTGGTCCAGTGGAAAGATGTCTGGTTGCTGATGCTATACGGAGTAGCAGAATGGCAGTTCGATCTCCCGACCGGGAGATGGTGATCAACAAATTAAACTAATGGGTGCATGCCTGTCGACTAAGTTAGCACATGGAAATCGTAGCGACACGTTGCCAGTGCGTCAATAAAATAAAAATACATACATGACTGGCAGCTAAGTTAGCACATGGTAATTGAAGCCGCACGTTGCCAGTGCGTCAATAAAATAAAAATACATATACTGCCAGAGCCGTGCTGGAGTCAGAGTACAACAGGCATAAAAGCCTGGGATTGAATCGTGGCAGATGCATCCACAGATAATCCCCATATGAATCGTCAGTGTGTCAGTATATCAGACATGTGAAAACTGGTCGGCCAAACCTTGACTTTTTAGTCTTGGTGCGGTGGTCCAGTGAAAAGATGTCTGGTTGCTGATGCTATGCGGATTTGGAGAATGGCAGTTCGATCCCCCAACCGGGGGATGGTGATCAACAAATGAAACTAATGGGTGCATGACTGTCGGCTTAGTTAGCACATGGAAATTGAAGCCGCATGTTGCCAGTGCATCAATAAAATAAAAATACATACATACATGGCGGGTCGATCCCGCGACCGGGAGATGGTGATCAACAAATTAAACTAATGGGTGCATGACTGTCGGCTAAGTTAGCACATGGAAATTGAAGCCGCACGTTGCCAGTGCATCAAGAAAATAAAAATACATATGCTGCCAGAGCCGTGCTGGTGTCAGAGTACAATAGGCGTAAAAGCCTAGGATTGAATCGTGGCAGGTGCATCCACAGATAGTCCCATATGAATCGTCAGTGTGTCAGTATATCAGACATGTGAAAGCTGGTCGGCCAATCCTTGACTTTTTAGTCTTGGTGCGGTGGTCCAGTGGAAAGATGTCTGGTTGCTGATGCTATACAGAGTTGCAGAATGGCGGTTCGATCCCCTGACAGGGAGATGGTGATCAACAAATTAAACTAATGCGTGCATGACTGTCGGCTAAGTTAGCACATGGAAATTGAAGCCGCACGTTGCCAGTGCGTCAATAAAATAAAAATACTTATACTGCCAGAGCCGTGCTGGAGTCAGAGTACAATAGGCGGAAAAAGCCTAGGATTTAATTGTGGCAGGTGCATCCACAGATAGTCCCATATGAATCGTCAGTGTGTCAGTATATCAGACATGTGAAAGCTGGTCGGCCAATCCGTGACTTTTAGTCTTGGTGCGGTGGTCCAGTGGAAAGATGCTTTGCTGCTGATGCAATGCGGAGTTGCAGAATGGCAGTTCGATCCCCCGAACGGGAGATGGTGATCAACAAATTAAACTAATGGGTGCATGACTGTCGGCTAAGTTAGCACATGGAAATTGAAGCCGCACGTTGCCAGTGCATCAATTAAATAAAAATACATATACTGCCAGAGCCGTGCTGGAGTCAGAATACAATAGCCGTAACAGCCTAGGATTTAATTGTGGCAGGTGCATCCACAGATAGTCTCATATCAATTGTCAGTGTGTCAGTATATCAGACATGTGAAAACTGGTCGGCCAATCCTTGACATTTAGTCTTGGTGCAGTGGTCCAGTGGAAAGATGCCTGGTTGCTGATGCTATGCGGAGTTGCAGAATGCTGGTTCGATCCCCCGACCGCGAGATGGTGATCAACAAATTAAACTAATGGGTGCATGACTGTCGACTAAGTAAGCACATGGAAATTGTAGCGACACGTTGCCAGTTCATCAATAAAATAAAAATACATACATGACTCTCGGCTAAGATAGCACATGGAAATTGAAGCGGCACGTTGCCAGTGCGTCAATAAAACAAAAATACATATACTGCCAGAGCCGTGCTGGAGTCAGAGTACAATAGGCATAAAAGCCTGGGATTGAATCATGGCAGATGCATCCACAGATAGTCCCCATATGAATCGTCAGTGTGTCAGTAACTCAGACATGTGAAAACTGGTCGGCCAAACCTTGACTTTTAAGTCTTGGTGCGGTGGTCCAGTGGAAAGATGTCTGGTTGCTGATGCATTGCGGAGTTGCAGAATGGCAGTTTGATCCCCCGACCGGGAGATGGTGATCAACAAATTAAACTAATGGGTGCATAACTTTCGGCTTAGTTAGCACATGGAAATTGAAGCCGCATGTTGCCAGTGCATCAATAAAATAAAAATACATACATACATGGCGGGACGATCCCGCGACCGGGAGATGGTGATCAACAAATTAAACTAACGGGTGCAGCACTGTCGGCTAAGTTAGCACATGGAAATTGAAGCCGCACGTTGCCAGTGCGTCAATAAAATAAAAAAAATACATATACTGCCAGAGCCGTGCTGGAGTCAGAGTACAATAGGCGTAAAAGCCTAGGATTGATTGTGACAGATGCATCCACAGATAGTCCCATATGAATCGTCAGTGTGTCAGTATATCAGACATGTGAAAACTGGTCGGCCAATCCTTGACTTTTAGTCTTGGTGCGGTGGTCCAGTGGAAAGATGCCTGGTTGCTGATGCTATACGGAGTTGCAGGATGGCGGTTCGATCTCGCGACCGGGAGATGGTGATCAACAAATTAAACTAACGGGTGCAGCACTGTCGGCTAAGTTAGCACATGGAAATTGAAGCCGCACGTTGCCAGTGCGTCAATAAAAAAAAAAAAATACATATACTGCCAGAGCCGTGCTGGAGTCAGAGTACAATAGGCGTAAAAGCCTAGGATTGATTGTGACAGATGCATCCACAGATAGTCCCATATGAATCGTCAGTGTGTCAGTATATCAGACATGTGAAAACTGGTCGGCCAATCCTTGACTTTTAGTCTTGGTGCGGTGGTCCAGTGGAAAGATGCCTGGTTGCTGATGCTATGCGGAGTTGCAGGATGGCGGTTCGATCCCGCGACCGGGAGATGGTGATCAACAAATTAAACTAACGGGTGCAGCACTGTCGGCTAAGTTAGCACATGGAAATTGAAGCCGCACGTTGCCAGTGCGTCAATAAAATTAAAAAAATACATATACTGCCAGAGCCGTGCTGGAGTCAGAGTACAATAGGCGTAAAAGCCTAGGATTGATTGTGACAGATGCATCCACAGATAGTCCCATATGAATCGTCAGTGTGTCAGTATATCAGACATGTGAAAACTGGTCGGCCAATCCTTGACTTTTAGTCTTGGTGCGGTGGTCCAGTGGAAAGATGCCTGGTTGCTGATGCTATGCGGAGTTGCAGGATGGCGGTTCGATCCCGCGACCGGGAGATGGTGATCAACAAATTAAACTAACGGGTGTAGCACTGTCGGCTAAGTTAGTACATGGAAATTGAAGCCGCACGTTGCCAGTGCGTCAATAAAATAAAAAAAATACATATACTGCCAGAGCCATGCTGGAGTCAGAGTACAATAGGCGTAAAAGCCTAGGATTGATTGTGACAGATGCATCCACAGATAGTCCCATATGAATCGTCAGTGTGTCAGTATATCAGACATGTGAAAACTGGTCGGCCAATCCTTGACTTTTAGTCTTGGTGCGGTGGTCCAGTGGAAAGATGCCTGGTTGCTGATGCTATGCGGAGTTGCAGGATGGCGGTTCGATCCCGCGACCGGGAGATGGTGATCAACAAATTAAACTAACGGGTGCAGCACTGTCGGCTAAGTTAGCACATGGAAATTGAAGCCGCACGTTGCCAGTGCGTCAATAAAATAAAAAAAATACATACATACATACATACATGGCGGTTCGATCCCCCGACCGGGAGATGGTGATCAACAAATTAAACTAATGGGTGCATGACTGTCGGCTAAGTTAGCACATGGACATTGAAGCCGCACGTTGTCAGTGCGTCAATAAAATAAAAATACATATACTGCCAGAGCCGTGCTGGAGTCAGAGTACAATAGGCGTAAAAGCCTAGGATTGATTGTGACAGATGCATCCACAGATAGTCCCATATGAATCGTCAGTGTGTCAGTATATCAGACATGTGAAAACTGGTCGGCCAATCCTTGACTTTTAGTCTTGGTGCGGTGGTCCAGTGGAAAGATGCCTGGTTGCTGATGCTATGCGGAGTTGCAGGATGGCGGTTCGATCCCGCGACCGGGAGATGGTGATCAACAAATTAAACTAACGGGTGCAGCACTGTCGGCTAATTTAGCACATGGAAATTGAAGCCGCACGTTGCCAGTGCGTCAATAAAATAAAAAAAATACATATACTGCCAGAGCCGTGCTGGAGTCAGAGTACAATAGGCGTAAAAGCCTAGGATTGATTGTGACAGATGCATCCACAGATAGTCCCATATGAATCGTCAGTGTGTCAGTATATCAGACATGTGAAAACTGGTCGGCCAATCCTTGACTTTTAGTCTTGGTGCGGTGGTCCAGTGGAAAGATGCCTGGTTGCTGATGCTATGAGGAGTTGCAGGATGGCGGTTCGATCCCGCGACCGGGAGATGGTGCTCAACAAATTAAACTAACGGGTGCAGCACTGTCGGCTAAGTTAGCACATGGAAATTGAAGCCGCACGTTGCCAGTGCGTCAATAAAATAAAAAAAATACATACATACATACATACATGGCGGTTCGATCCCCCGACCGGGAGATGGTGATCAACAAATTAAACTAATGGGTGCATGACTGTCGGCTAAGTTAGCACATGGACATTGAAGCCGCACGTTGTCAGTGCGTCAATAAAATAAAAATACATATACTGCCAGAGCCGTGCTGGAGTCAGAGTACAATACGCGTAAAAGCCTAGGATTGAATCGTGGCAGGTGCATCCACAGATAGTCCCATATGAATCGTCAGTGTGTCAGTATATCAGACATGTGAAAGCTTGTCGGCCAATCCATGACTTTTTAGTCTTGGTGCAGTGTTCCAGTGGAAAGATGTCTGGTTCCTGATGCTATGCGGAGTTGCAGAATGGCGGTTTGATCCCCCGACCGGGAGATGGTGATCAACAAATTAAACTAATGGGTGCATGACTGTCGACTAAGTTAGCGCATGGAAATTGTAGCGACACGTTGCCAGTGCGTCAATAAAATAAAAATACATACATGACTGTCGGCTAAGTTAGCACATGGAAATTGAAGCCGCACGTTGCCAGTGCATCAATTAAATAAAAATACATATAAAACCAGAGCCGTGCTGGAGTCAGAGTACAATAGGCGTAACAGCCAAGGATTGAATTGTGGCAGGTGCATCCACAGATAGTCTCATATGAATCGTCATTGTGTCAGTATATCAGACATGTGAAAGCTGGTCAGCCAATCCTTGACTTTTAGTCTTGGTGCGGTGGTCCAGTGGAAAGATGCCTGGTTGCTGATGCTATGCGGAGTTGCAGAATGGCGGTTCGATCCCCCGACCAGGAGATGGTGATCAACAAATTAAAGTAATGGGTGCATGACTGTCGACTAAGTTAGCACATGGACATTGAAGCCCCACGTTGTCAGTGCGTCAATAAAATAAAAATACATATACTGCCAGAGCCGTGCTGGAGTCAGAGTACAATAGGCGTAAAAGTCTAGGATTGAATTGTGGCGGGTGCATCCACAGATAGTCCCAGATGAATCGTCAGTGTGTCAGTATATCAGACATGTGAAAACTGGTTAGCCAAACCTTGACCTTTTAGTCTTGGTGTCGTGGTCCAGTGGAAAGATGTCTGGTTGCTGATGCTATACGGAGTAGCAGAATGGCAGTTCGATCTCCCGACCGGGAGATGGTGATCAACAAATTAAACTAATGGGTGCATGCCTGTCGACTAAGTTAGCACATGGAAATCGTAGCGACACGTTGCCAGTGCGTCAATAAAATAAAAATACATACATGACTGGCAGCTAAGTTAGCACATGGTAATTGAAGCCGCACGTTGCCAGTGCGTCAATAAAATAAAAATACATATACTGCCAGAGCCGTGCTGGAGTCAGAGTACAACAGGCATAAAAGCCTGGGATTGAATCGTGGCAGATGCATCCACAGATAATCCCCATATGAATCGTCAGTGTGTCAGTATATCAGACATGTGAAAACTGGTCGGCCAAACCTTGACTTTTTAGTCTTGGTGCGGTGGTCCAGTGAAAAGATGTCTGGTTGCTGATGCTATGCGGATTTGGAGAATGGCAGTTCGATCCCCCAACCGGGGGATGGTGATCAACAAATGAAACTAATGGGTGCATGACTGTCGGCTTAGTTAGCACATGGAAATTGAAGCCGCATGTTGCCAGTGCATCAATAAAATAAAAATACATACATACATGGCGGGTCGATCCCGCGACCAGGAGATGGTGATCAACAAATTAAACTAATGGGTGCATGACTGTCGGCTAAGTTAGCACATGGAAATTGAAGCCGCACGTTGCCAGTGCATCAAGAAAATAAAAATACATATGCTGCCAGAGCCGTGCTGGTGTCAGAGTACAATAGGCGTAAAAGCCTAGGATTGAATCGTGGCAGGTGCATCCACAGATAGTCCCATATGAATCGTCAGTGTGTCAGTATATCAGACATGTGAAAGCTGGTCGGCCAATCCTTGACTTTTTAGTCTTGGTGCGGTGGTCCAGTGGAAAGATGCTTTGCTGCTGATGCTATGCGGAGTTGCAGAATGGCAGTTCGATCCCCCGAACGGGAGATGGTGATCAACAAATTAAACTAATGGGTGCATGACTGTCGGCTAAGTTAGCACATGGAAATTGAAGCCGCACGTTGCCAGTGCATCAATTAAATAAAAATACATATACTGCCAGAGCTGTGCTGGAGTCAGAGTACAATAGGCGGAAAAAGCCTAGGATTTAATTGTGGCAGGTGCATCCACAGATAGTCCCATATGAATCGTCAGTGTGTCAGTATATCAGACATGTGAAAACTGGTCGGCCAATCCTTGACATTTAGTCTTGGTGCAGTGGTCCAGTGGAAAGATGCCTGGTTGCTGATGCTATGCGGAGTTGCAGAATGGTGGTTCGATCCCCCGACCGCGAGATGGTGATCAACAAATTAAACTAATGGGTGCATGACTGTCGACTAAGTAAGCACATGGAAATTGTAGCGACACGTTGCCAGTTCATCAATAAAATAAAAATACATACATGACTCTCGGCTAAGATAGCACATGGAAATTGAAGCGGCACGTTGCCAGTGCGTCAATAAAACAAAAATACATATACTGCCAGAGCCGTGCTGGAGTCAGAGTACAATAGGCATAAAAGCCTGGGATTGAATCGTGGCAGATGCATCCACAGATAGTCCCCATATGAATCGTCAGTGTGTCAGTATATCAGACATGTGAAAACTGGTCGGCCAAACCTTGACTTTTAAGTCTTGGTGCGGTGGTCCAGTGGAAAGATGTTTGGTTGCTGATGCATTGCGGAGTTGCAGAATGGCAGTTTGATCCCCCGACCGGGAGATGGTGATCAACAAATTAAACTAATGGGTGCATAACTTTCGGCTTAGTTAGCACATGGAAATTGAAGCCGCATGTTGCCAGTGCATCAATAAAATAAAAATACATACATACATGGCGGGACGATCCCGCAACCGGGAGATGGTTATCAACAAATTAAACTAATGGGTGCATGACTGTCGGCTAAGTTAGCACATGGAAATTGAAGCCGCACGTTGCCAGTGCGTCAAGAAAATAAAAATACATATACTGCCGGAGCCGTGCTGGAGTCAGAGTACAATAGGCGTAAAAAGCCTAGGATTGAATTGTGGCAGATGCATCCACAGATAGTTCCATATGAATCGGCAGTGTGTCAGTATATCAGACATGTGAAAGCTGGTCGGCTAATCCA
Source organism: Chaetoderma sp. LZ-2023a (assembly GCA_034401795.1). Taxonomy (NCBI): domain Eukaryota; kingdom Metazoa; phylum Mollusca; class Caudofoveata; order Chaetodermatida; family Chaetodermatidae; genus Chaetoderma; species Chaetoderma sp. LZ-2023a. The sequence goes on from CM067360.1 coordinate 121,269,993, forward strand.
TGAATTTTAGTCTTGGTGCGGTGGTCCAGTGGAAAGATTCTTTGCTGCTGATGCTATGCGGAGTTGCAGAATGGCAGTTCGATCCCCCGACCGGGAGATGGTGATCAACAAATTATTAAACTAATGGGCGCATGACTGTCGGCTAAGTTAGCACATGGAAATTGAAGCCGCACGTTGCCAGTGCATCAATTAAATAAAAATACATATACTGCCAGAGCCGTGCTGGAGTCAGAGTACAATAGGCGTAAAAACCTAGGATTGAATTGTGGCAGGTGCATCCACAGATAGTCCCATATGATTCGTCAGTGTGTTAGTATATCAGACATGTGAAAGCTGGTCAGCCAATCCTTGACTTTTAGTCTTGGTGCGGTGGTCCAGTGGAAAGATGCCTGGTTGCTGATGCTATGCGGAGTTGCAGAATGGCAGTTCGATCCCCCGACCGGGAGATGGTGATCAACAAATTATTAAACTAATGGGCGCATGACTGTCGGCTAAGTTAGCACATGGAAATTGAAGCCGCACGTTGCCAGTGCATCAATTAAATAAAAATACATATACTGCCAGAGCCGTGCTGGAGTCAGAGTACAATAGGCGTAAAAACCTAGGATTGAATTGTGGCAGGTGCATCCACAGATAGTCCCATATGATTCGTCAGTGTGTTAGTATATCAGACATGTGAAAGCTGGTCAGCCAATCCTTGACTTTTAGTCTTGGTGCGGTGGTCCAGTGGAAAGATGCCTGGTTGCTGATGCTATGCGGAGTTGCAGAATGGCAGTTCGATCCCCCAACCGGAGGATGGTGATCAACAAATGAACCTAATGGGTGCATGACTGTCGGCTAAGTTAGCAGATGGACATTGAAGCCGCATGTTGCCAGTGCATCAATAAAATAAAAATACATACATACATGGCGGGTCGATCCCGCGACCAGGAGATGGTTATCAACAAATTAAACTAATGGGTGCATGACTGTCGGCTAAGTTAGCACATGGACATTGAAGCCGCACGTTGTCAGTGCGTCAATAAAATAAAAATACATATACTGCCAGAGCCGTGCTGGAGTCAGAGTACAATAGGCGTAAAAGCCTGGGAATGAATCGTGGCAGGTGCATCCACAGATAGTCCCAAATGAATCGTCAGTGTGTCAGTATATCAGACATGTGAAAGCTGGTCGGCCAATCCTTGACCTTTAGTCTTGGTGCCGTGGTCCAGTGGAAAGATGTCTGGCTGCTGATGCTATGTGGAGTTGCAGAATGGCAGTTCGATCCCCCGACCGGGAGATGGTGATCAACAAATTAAACTAATGGGTGCATGACTGTCGGCTAAGTTAGCACATGGACATTGAAGCCGCACGTTGTCAGTGCGTCAATAAAATAAAAATACATATACTGCCAGAGCCGTGCTGGAGTCAGAGTACAATAGGCGTAAAAGTCTAGGATTGAATTGTGGCGGGTGCATCCACAGATAGTCCCAGATGAATCGTCAGTGTGTCAGTATATCAGACATGTGAAAACTGGTTAGCCAATCCTTGACTTTTAGTCTTGGTGCGGTGGTCCAGTGGAAAGATGCCTGGTTGCTGATGCTATGCGGAGTTGCAGAATGGCGGTTCGATCCCCCGACCGGGAGATGGTAATCAACAAATTAAACTAATGGGTGCATGACTGTCGACTAAGTTAGCACATGAAAATTGTAGCGACACGTTGCCAGTGCGTCAATAAAATAAAAATACATACATGACTGGCGGCTAAGTTAGCACATGGAAATTGAAGCCGCACGTTGCCAGTGCGTCAATAAAATAAAACTACATATACTGCCAGAGCCGTGCTGGAGTCAGAGTACAACAGGCATAAAAGCCTGGGATTGAATCGTGGCAGATGCATCCACAGAGAGTCCCCATATGAATCGTCAGTGTGTCAGTATATCAGACATGTGAAAGCTGGTCGGCCAATCCTTGACTTTTAGTCTTGGAGCAGTGGTCCAGTGGAAAGATGCCTGGTTGCTGATGCTATGCGGAGTTGCAGAATGGCGGTTTGATCCCCCGACTGGGAGATGGTGATCAACAAATTAAACTAATGCGTGCATAACTTTCGGCTTAGTTAGCACATGGAAATTGAAGCCACATGTTGCCAGTGCATCAATAAAATAAAAATACATACATACATGGCGGGTCGATCGCGCGACCGGGAGATGGTGATCAACAAATTAAACTAATGGGTGCATGACTGTCGGCTAAGTTAGCACATGGAAATTGAAGCCGCACGTTGCCAGTGCGTCAAGAAAATAAAAATACATATACTGCCAGAGCCGTGCTGGAGTCAGAGTACAATAGGCGTAAAAAGCCTAGGATTGAATTGTGGCAGGTGCATCCACAGATAGTCCCATATGAATCGTCAGTGTGTCAGTATATCAGACATGTGAAAGCTGGTCGGCCAATCCGTGAATTTTAGTCTTGGTGCGGTGGTCCAGTGGAAAGATGCTTTGCTGCTGATGCTATGCGGAGTTGCAGAATGGCAGTTCGATCCCCCGACCGGGAGATGGTGATCAACAAATTAAACTAATGGGTGCATGACTGTCGGCTAAGTTAGCACATGGAAATTGAAGCCGCACGTTGCCAGTGCATCAATTAAATAAAAATACATATACTGCCAGAGCCGTGCTGGAGTCAGAGTACAATAGGCGTAAAAGCCTGGGATTGAATCGTGGCAGGTGCATCCACAGATAGTCCCATATGAATCGTCAGTGTGTCAGTATATCAGACATGTGAAAGCTGGTCGGCCAATCCTTGACCTTTAGTCTTGGTGCCGTGGTCCAGTGGAAAGATGTCTGGCTGCTGATGCTATGTGGAGTTGCAGAATGGCAGTTCGATCCCCCGACCGGGAGATGGTGATCAACAAATTAAACTAATGGGTGCATGACTGTCGGCTAAGTTAGCACATGGACATTGAAGCCGCACGTTGTCAGTGCGTCAATAAAATAAAAATACATATACTGCCAGAGCCGTGCTGGAGTCAGAGTACAATAGGCGTAAAAGTCTAGGATTGAATTGTGGCGGGTGCATCCACAGATAGTCCCAGATGAATCGTCAGTGTGTCAGTATATCAGACATGTGAAAACTGGTTAGCCAATCCTTGACTTTTACTCTTGGTGCGGTGGTCCAGTGGAAAGATGCCTGGTTGCTGATGCTATGCGGAGTTGCAGAATGGCGGTTCGATCCCCCGACCGGGAGATGGTAATCAACAAATTAAACTAATGGGTGCATGACTGTCGACTAAGTTAGCACATGAAAATTGTAGCGACACGTTGCCAGTGCGTCAATAAAATAAAAATACATACATGATTGGCGGCTAAGTTAGCACATGGAAATTGAAGCCGCACGTTGCCAGTGCGTCAATAAAATAAAACTACATATACTGCCAGAGCCGTGCTGGAGTCAGAGTACAACAGGCATAAAAGCCTGGGATTGAATCGTGGCAGATGCATCCACAGAGAGTCCCCATATGAATCGTCAGTGTGTCAGTATATCAGACATGTGAAAGCTGGTCGGCCAATCCTTGACTTTTAGTCTTGGTGCAGTGGTCCAGTGGAAAGATGCCTGGTTGCTGATGCTATGCGGAGTTGCAGAATGGCGGTTTGATCCCCCGACTGGGAGATGGTGATCAACAAATTAAACTAATGCGTGCATAACTTTCGGCTTAGTTAGCACATGGAAATTGAAGCCGCATGTTGCCAGTGCATCAATAAAATAAAAATACATACATACATGGCGGGTCGATCCCGCGACCGGGAGACGGTGATCAACAAATTAAACTAATGGGTGCATGACTGTCGGCTAAGTTAGCACATGGAAATTGAAGCCGCACGTTGCCAGTGCGTCAAGAAAATAAAAATACATATACTGCCAGAGCCGTGCTGGAGTCAGAGTACAATAGGCGTAAAAAGCCTAGGATTGAATTGTGGCAGGTGCATCCACAGATAGTCCCATATGAATCGTCAGTGTGTCAGTATATCAGACATGTGAAAGCTGGTCGGCCAATTCGTGAATTTTAGTCTTGGTGCGGTGGTCCAGTGGAAAGATGCTTTGCTGCTGATGCTATGCGGAGTTGCAGAATGGCAGTTCGATCCCCCGACCGGGAGATGGTGATCAACAAATTAAACTAATGGGTGCATGACTGTCGGCTAAGTTAGCACATGGAAATTGAAGCCGCACGTTGCCAGTGCATCAATTAAATAAAAATACATATACTGCCAGAGCCGTGCTGGAGTCAGAGTACAATAGGCGTAAAAGCCTGGGATTGAATCGTGGCAGGTGCATCCACAGATAGTCCCCATATGAATCGTCAGTGTGTCAGTATATCAGACATGTGAAAGCTGGTCGGCCAATCCTTGACTTTTAGTCTTGGTGCGGTGGTCCAGTGGAAAGATGCCTGGTTGCTGATGCTATGCGGAATTGCAGAATGGCAGTTCAATCCCCCAACCGGGGGATGGTGATCAACAAATTAAACTAATGGGTGCATGACTGTCGGCTTAGTTAGCACATGGAAATTGAAGCCGCATGTTGCCAGTGCATCAATAAAATAAAAATACATACATACATGGCGGGTTGATCCCGCGACCGGGAGATGGTGATCAACAAATTAAACTAATGGGTGCATGACTGTCGGCTAAGTTAGCACATGGAAATTGAAGCCGCACGTTGCCAGTGCGTCAAGAAAATAAAAATACATATACTGCCAGAGCCGTGCTGGAATCAGAGTACAATAGGCGTAAAAGCCTAGGATTGAATCGTGGCAAGTGCATCCACAGATAGTCCCATATGAATCGTCAGTGTGTCAGTATATCAGACATGTGAAAGCTAGTCGGCCAATCCTTGCCTTTTTAGTCTTGGTGCGGTGGTCCAGTGGAAAGATGTCTGGTTGCTGATTGTATACGGAGGTGCAGAATGGCGGTTCGATCCCCCGACCGGGAGATGGTGATCAACAAATTAAACTAATGGGTGCATGACTGTCGGCTAAGTTAGCACATGGAAATTGAAGCCGCACGTTGCCAGTGCATCAATAAAATAAAAATACATATACTGCCAGAGCCGTGCTGGAGTCAGAGTACAATAGGCGTAAAAGCCTATGATTGAATTGTGGCAGGTGCATCCACAGATAGTCCCATATGAATCGTCAGTGTGTTAGTATATCAGACATGTGAAAGCTGGTCGGCCAATCCTTGACTTTTAGTCTTGGTGCGGTAGTCCAGTGGAAAGATGCCTGGTTGCTGATGCTATGCGGAGTTGCAGAATGGCAGTTCGATCCCCCAACCGGGGGATGGTGATCAACAAATTAAACTAATGGGTGCATGACTGTCGGCTTAGTTAGCACATGGAAATTGAAGCCGCATGTTGCCAGTGCATCAATAAAATAAAAATACATACATACATGGCGGGTCGATCCCGCGACGGGAGATGGTGATCAACAAATTAAACTAATGGGTGCATGACTGTCGGCTAAGTTAGCACATGGAAATTGAAGCCACACGTTGCCAGTGCATCAATAAAATAAAAATACATATACTGCCAAAGCCGTGCTGGAGTCAGAGTACAATACGCGTAAAAGCCTGGGAATGAATCGTGGCAGATGCATCCACAGATAGTCCCCATATGAATCGTTAGTGTGTCAGTATATCAGACATGTGAAAACTGGTTGGCCAAACCCTGACTTTTAGTCTTGGTGCGGTGGTCCAGTGGAAAGATGTCTGGTTGCTGATGCTATGCAGAGTTGCAGAATGGCGGTTCGATCCCCCGACCGGGAGATGGTGATCAACAAATTAAAGTAATGGGTGCATGACTGTCGACTAAGTTAGCACATGGACATTGAAGCTGCACGTTGTCAGTGCGTCAATAAAATAAAAATACATATACTGCCAGAGCCGTGCTGGAGTCAGAGTACAATAGGCGTAAAAGCCTAGGATTGAATTGTGGTGGGTGCATCCACAGATAGTCCCAGATGAATCGTCAGTATGTCAGTATATCAGATATGTGAAAACTGGTTAGCCAAACCTTGACATTTTAGTCTTTGTGTGGTTGTCCAGTGGAAAGATGTCTGGTTGCTAATGCTATACGGAGTAGCAGAATGGCGGTTCGATCCCCCGACCGGGAGATGGTGATCAACAAATTAAACTAATGGGTGCATGACTGTCGACTAAGTTAGCACATGGAAATTGTAGCGACACGTTGCCAGTGCGTCAATAAAATAAAAATACATACATGACTGGCGGCTAAGTTAGCACATGTGAAAACTAGTCGGCCAAACCTTGACTTTTTAGGCTTGGTGCGGTGGTCCAGTGGAAAGATGTCTGGTTGCTGATGCTATGCGGAGTTGCAGAGTGGCGGTTTGATCCCCCGACCGGGAGATGGTGATCAACAAATTAAACTAATGGGTGCATGACTGTCGGCTAAGTTAGCACATGGAAATTGAAGCCGCACGTTGCCAGTGCGTCAATAAAATAAAAATACATATACTGCCAGAGCCGTTCTGGAGTCAGAGTACAATAGGCGTAAAAGCCTGGGATTGAATCGTGGCAGATGCATCCACAGATAGAGCCCCATCTGAATCGTCAGTGTGTCAGTATATCAGACATGTGAAAACGGGTCGGCCAGACCTTGACGTTTTAGTCTTGGTCCGGTGGTCCAGTGGAAAGATGTCTGGTTGCTGATGCTATGCGGAGTTGCAGAATGGCGGTTTGATCCCCCGACCGGGAGATGGTGATCAACAAATTAAACTAATGGGTGCATGACTGTCGGCTAAGTTAGCACATGGAAATTGAAGCCGCACGTTGCCAATGCATCAATAAAATAAAAATACATATAACGCCAGAGCTGTGCTGGAGTCAGAGTACAATAGGCGTAACAGCCTAGGATTGAATGTGGCAGGTGCATCCACAGATAGTCTCATATGAATCGTCAGTGTGTCAGTATATCAGACATGTGAAAGCTGGTCGGCCAATCCTGGACTTTTAGTCTTGGTGCGGTGGTCCAGTGGAAAGATGTCTGGTTGCTGATGCTATGCGGAGTTGCAGAATGGCGGTTCGATCCCCCGACTGGGAGATGGTGATTAACAAATTAAAGTAATGGGTGCATGACTGTCGACTAAGTTAGCACACGGACATTGAAGCCGCACGTTGTCAGTGCGTCAAGAAAATAAAAATACATATACTGCCAGAGCCGTGCTGGAGTCAGAGTACAATAGGCGTAAAAGCCTAGGATTGAATCGTGGCAGGTGCATCCACAGATAGTCCCATATGAATCGTCAGTGTGTCAGTTTATCAGGCATGTGAAAGCTGGTCGGCCAATCCTTGACTTTTAGTCTTGGTGCGGTGGTGCAGTGGTCCAGTGGAACGATGCCTGGTTGCTGATGCTATGCGGAGTTGCAGAATGGCGTTTCGATCCCCCGACCGGGAGATGGTGATCAACAAATTAAACTAATGGGTGCATGACTGTCGACTAAGTTAGCACATGGACATTGAAGCCGCACGTTGTCAGTGCATCAATAAAATAAAAATACATATACTGCCAGAGCCGTGCTGGAGTCAGAGTACAATAGGCGTAAAAGTCTAGGATTGAATTGTGGCGGGTGCATCCATAGATAGTCCCAGATGAATCGTCAGTGTGTCAGTATATCAGACATGTGAAAACTGGTTAGCCAAACCTTGACTTTTTAGTCTTGGTGTGGTGGTCCAGTGGAAAGATGTCTGGTTGCTGATGCTATACGGAGTTGCAGAATGGCGGTTTGATCCCCCAACCGGGAGATGGTGATCAACAAATTAAACTAATGGGTGCATGACTGTCGACTAAGTTAGCACATGGAAATTGTAGCGACACGTTGCCAGTGCGTCAATAAAATAAAAATACATACATGACTGGCGGCTAAGTTAGCACATGTGAAAACTAGTCGGCCAAACCTTGACTTTTTAGGCTTGGTGCGGTGGTCCAGTGGAAAGATGTCTGGTTGCTGATGCTATGCGGAGTTGCAGAGTGGCGGTTTGATCCCCCGACCGGGAGATGGTGATCAACAAATTAAACTAATGGGTGCATGACTGTCGGCTAAGTTAGCACATGGAAATTGAAGCCGCACGTTGCCAGTGCGTCAATAAAATAAAAATACATATACTGCCAGAGCCGTTCTGGAGTCAGAGTACAATAGGCGTAAAAGCCTGGGATTGAATCGTGGCAGATGCATCCACAGATAGTCCCCATCTGAATCGTCAGTGTGTCAGTATATCAGACATGTGAAAACGGGTCGGCCAGACCTTGACGTTTTAGTCTTGGTCCGGTGGTCCAGTGGAAAGATGTCTGGTTGCTGATGCTATGCGGAGTTGCAGAATGGCGGTTTGATCCCCCGACCGGGAGATGGTGATCAACAAATTAAACTAATGGGTGCATGACTGTCGGCTAAGTTAGCACATGGAAATTGAAGCTGCACGTTGCCAATGCATCAATAAAATAAAAATACATATAACGCCAGAGCTGTGCTGGAGTCAGAGTACAATAGGCGTAACAGCCTAGGATTGAATGTGGCAGGTGCATCCACAGATAGTCTCATATGAATCGTCAGTGTGTCAGTATATCAGACATGTGAAAGCTGGTCGGCCAATCCTGGACTTTTAGTCTTGGTGCGGTGGTCCAGTGGAAAGATGTCTGGTTGCTGATGCTATGCGGAGTTGCAGAATGGCGGTTCGATCCCCCGACTGGGAGATGGTGATTAACAAATTAAAGTAATGGGTGCATGACTGTCGACTAAGTTAGCACATGGACATTGAAGCCGCACGTTGTCAGTGCGTCAAGAAAATAAAAATACATATACTGCCAGAGCCGTGCTGGAGTCAGAGTACAATAGGCGTAAAAGCCTAGGATTGAATCGTGGCAGGTGCATCCACAGATAGTCCCATATGAATCGTCAGTGTGTCAGTTTATCAGGCATGTGAAAGCTGGTCGGCCAATCCTTGACTTTTAGTCTTGGTGCGGTGGTGCAGTGGTCCAGTGGAACGATGCCTGGTTGCTGATGCTATGCGGAGTTGCAGAATGGCGTTTCGATCCCCCGACCGGGAGATGGTGATCAACAAATTAAACTAATGGGTGCATGACTGTCGACTAAGTTAGCACATGGACATTGAAGCCGCACGTTGTCAGTGCATCAATAAAATAAAAATACATATACTGCCAGAGCCGTGCTGGAGTCAGAGTACAATAGGCGTAAAAGTCTAGGATTGAATTGTGGCGGGTGCATCCATAGATAGTCCCCATATGAATCGTCAGTGTGTCAGTATATCAGACATGTGAAAACTGGTTAGCCAAACCTTGACTTTTTAGTCTTGGTGTGGTGGTCCAGTGGAAAGATGTCTGGTTGCTGATGCTATACGGAGTTGCAGAATGGCGGTTTGATCCCCCAACCGGGAGATGGTGATCAACAAATTAAACTAATGGGTGCATGACTGTCAACTAAGTTAGCACATGGAAATTGTAGCGACACGTTGCCAGTGCGTCAATAAAATAAAATTACATACATGACTGTCGGCTAAGTTAGCACATGGAAATTGAAGCCGCACGTTGCCAGTTCGTCAATAAAATAAAAATACATATACTGCCAGAGCCGTGCTGAAGTCAGAGTACAATAGGCATAAAAGCCTAGGATTGAATCGTGGCAGATGCATCCACAGATAGTCCCCATATGAATCGTCAGTGTGTCAGTGTATCAGACATGTGAAAACTGGTCGGCCAAACCGTGACTTTTTAGTCTTGGTGCGGTGGTCCAGTGGAAAGATATCTGGTTGCTGATGCTATATGGAGTAGCAGAATGGTGGTTTGATCCCCCGACCGGGAGATGGTGATCAATAAATTAAACTAATGGGTGCATGACTTTCGGCTTAGTTAGCACATGGAAATTGAAGCCGCATGTTGCCAGTGCATCAATAAAATAAAAATACATACATACATGACGGGTCGATCCCGCGACCGGGAGATGGTGATCAACAAATTAAACCAATGGGTGCATGACTGTCGGCTAAGTTAGCACATGGAAATTGAAGCCGCACGTTGCCAGTGCGTCAATAAAATATAAATACATATACTGCCAGAGCCGTGCTGGAGTCAGAGTACAATAGGCGTAAAAAGCCTAGGATTGAATTGTGGCAGGTGCATCCACAGATAGTCCCATATGAATCGTCAGTGTGTCAGTATATCAGACATGTGAAAGCTGGTGGGCCAATCCTTGACTTTTAGTCTTGGTGCGGTGGTCCAGTGGAAAGATGTCAGGTTGCTGATGCTATATGGAGTAGCAGAATGGTGGTTCGATCCCCCGACCGGGAGATGGTGATCAACAAATTAAACTAATGGGTGCATGACTGTCGACTAAGTTAGCACATGGAAATTGTAGCGACACGTTGCCAGTGCGTCAATAAAATAAAAATACATACATGACTGGCGGCTAAGTTAGCACATGGAAATTGAAGCTGCACGTTGCCAGTGCATCAATAAAATATAAATACATATACTGCCAGAGCCGTGCTGGAGTCAGCGTACAATAGGCGTAAAAAGCCTAGGATTGAATTGTGGCAGGTGCATCCACAGATAGTCCCATATGAATCGTCAGTGGGTCAGTATATCAGACATGTGAAAGCTGGTGGGCCAATCCTTGACTTTTAGTCTTGGTGCGGTGGTCCAGTGGAAAGATGCCTGGTTGCTGATGCTATGTGGAGTTGCAGAATGGCAGATCGATCCCCCGACCGGGATATGGTGATCAACAAATTAAACTAATGGGTGCATGACTGTCGGCTAAGTTAGCACATGGAAATTGAAGCCGTACGTTGCCAGTGCGTCAATAAAATAAAAATACATATACTGTCAGAGCCGTGCTGGAGTCAGAGTACAATAGGCGTAAAAGCCTAGGATTGAATTGTGGCAGGTGCATCCACAGATAGTCCCATATGAATCGTCAGTGTGTTAGTATATCAGACATGTGAAAGCTAGTCGGCCAATCCTTGACTTTTGGTCTTGGTGCGGTGGTCTAGTGGAAAGATGCCTGGTTGCTGATGCTATGCGGAGTTGCAGAATGGCAGTTCGATCCCCCAACCGAGGGATGGTGATCAACAAATTAAACTAATGGGTGCATGACTGTCGGCTTAGTTAGCACATGGAAATTGAAGCCGCATGTCGCCAGTGGATCAATAAAATAAAAATACATACATACATGGCGGGTCGATCCCGCGACCGGGAGATGGTGATCAACAAATTAAAATAATGGGTGCATGACTGTCGGCTAAGTTAGCACATGGAAATTGAAGCCGCACGTTGCCAGTGCGTCAATAACATAAAAATACTTATACTGCCAGAGCCGTGCTGATGCTATGTGGAGTTGCAGAATGGCAGTTCGATCCCCCAACCGAGGGATGGTGATCAACAAATTAAACTAATGGGTGCATGACTGTCGGCTTAGTTAGCACATGGAAATTGAAGCCGCATGTCGCCAGTGCATCAATAAAATAAAAATACATACATACATGGCGGGTCGATCCCGCGACCGGGAGATGGTGATCAACAAATTAAACCAATGGGTGCATGACTGTCGGCTAAGTTAGCACATGGAAATTGAAGCCGCACGTTGCCAGTGCGTCAATAAAATAAAAATACTTATACTGCCAGAGCCGTGCTGGAGTCAGAGTACAATAGGCGTAAAAAGCCTAGGATTGAATTGTGGCAGGTGGATCCACAGATAGTCCCATATGAATCGTCAGTGTGTCAGTATATCAGACATGTGAAAGCTGGTCGGCCAATCCTTGACTTTTAGTCTTGGTGCGGTGGTCCAGTGGAAAGATGCCTGGTTGCTGATGCTATGCGGAGTTGCAGAATGGCAGATCGATCCCCAGACCGGGAGATGGTGATCAACAAATTAAACTAATGGGTGCATGACTGTCGGCTAAGTTAGCACATGGAAATTGAAGGCGCACGTTGCCAGTGCGTCAATAAAATAAAAATACATATACTGCCAGAGCCGGGCTGGAGTCAGAGTACAATAGGCGTAAAAGCCTAGGATTGAATTGTGGCAGGTGCATCCACAGATAGTCCCATATGAATCGTCAGTGTGTTAGTATATCACACATGTTAAAGCTGGTCGGCCAATCCTTGACTTTTAGTCTTGGTGCGGTGGTCCAGTGGAAAGTTGCCTAGTTGCTGATGCTATGCGGAGTTGCGGAATGGCAGTTCGATCCCCCAACTGGGGGATGGTGATCAACAAATTAAACTAATGGGCGCATGACTGTCGGCTTAGTTAGCACATGGACATTAAAGCCGCATGTTGCCAGTGCATCAACAAAATAAAAATACATACATACATGGCGGGTCGATCCCGCGACCGGGAGATGGTGATCAACAAATTAAACTACTGGGTGCATGACTGTCGGCTAAGTTAGCACATGGAAATTGAAGCCGCACGTTGCCAGTGCGTCAAGAAAATAAAAATACATATACTGCCAGAGCCCTGCTGGAGTCAGAGTACAATAGGCGGAAAAGCCTGGGATTGAATCGTGGCAGGTGCATCCACAGATAGTCCCATATGAATCGTCAGTGTGTCAGTATATCAGACATGTGAAAGCTGGTCGGCCAATCTTTGATTTTTAGTCTTGGTGTGGTGGTCCAGTGGAAAGATGTCTGGTTGCTGATGCTATACGGAGTTGCAGAATGGCGGTTCGATGCGCCGACCAGGAGATGGTGATCAACAAATTAAACTAATCGGTGCATGACTGTCGGCTAAGTTAGCACATGGAAATTGAAGCCGCACGTTGCCAGTGCATCAATAAAATAAAAATACATATACTGCCAGAGCCGTGCTGGAGTCAGAGTACAATAGGCGTAAGGGCCTAGGATTGAATTGTGGCAGGTGCATCCACAGATAGTCCCATATGAATCGTCAGTGTGTTAGTATATCAGACATGTGAAAGCTGGTCGGCCAATCCTTGACTTTTAGTCTTGGTGCGGTGGTCCAGTGGAAAGACGTCTGGTTGCTGATGCTATGCGGAGTTGCAGAATGGCAGTTCGATCCCCCAACCGGGGGATGTTGATCAACAAATTAAACTAATGGGTGCATGACTGTCGGCTTAGTTAGCACATGGAAATTGAAGCCGCATGTTGCCAGTGCATCAATAAAATAAAAATACATACATACATGGCGGGTCGATCCCGCGACCGGGGAGATGGTGATCAACAAATTAAACTAATGGGTGCATGACTGTCGGCTAAGTTAGCACATGGAAATTGAAGTCGCACGTTGCCAGTGCGTCAAGAAAATAAAAATACTTATTCTGCCAGAGCCGTGCTGGAGTCAGAGTACAATAGGTGTAAAAAGCCTAGGATTGAATTGTGGCAGGTGCATCCACAGATAGTCCCATATGAATCGTCAGTGTGTCAGTATAACAGACATGTGAAAGCTGGTCGCCCAATCCTTGACTTTTATTCTTGGTGCGGTGGTCCAGTGGAAAGATGCCTGGTTGCTGATGCTATGCGGAGTTGCAGAATTGCAGATCGATCCCCCGACGGGGAGATGGTGATCAATAAATTAAACTAATGGGTGCATGACTGTCGGCTTAGTTAGCACATGGAAATTGAAGCCGCATGTCGCCAGTGCATCAATAAAATAAAAATACATACATACATGGCGGGTCGATCCCGCGACCGGGAGATGGTGATCAACAAATTAAACTAATGGGTGCATGACTGTCGGCTAAGTTAGCACATGGAAATTGAAGCCGCACGTTGCCAGTGCGTCAATAACATAAAAATACTTATACTGCCAGAGCCGTGCTGATGCTATGTGGAGTTGCAGAATGACGGTTCGATCCCCCGACCAGGAGATGGTGATCAACAAATTAAACTAATGGGTGCATGACTGTCGGCTAAGTTAGCACATGGAAATTGAAGCAGCATGTTGCCAGTGCGTCAATAAAATAAAAATACTTATACTGCCAGAGCCGTGCTGGAGTCAGAGTACAATAGGCGTAAAAATCCTAGGATTGAATTGTGGGAGGTGCATCCACAGATAGTCCCATATGAATCGTCAGTGTGTCAGTTTATCAGACATGTGAAAGCTGGTCGGCCAATCCTTGACTTTTAGTCTTGGTGCGGTGGTCCAGTGGAAAGATGCCTGGTTGCTGATGCTATGCGGAGTTGCAGAATGGCAGATCGATCCCCTGACCGGGAGATGGTGATCAACAAATTAAACTAATGGGTGCATGACTGTCGGCTAAGTTAGCACATGGAAATCGAAGCCGCACGTTGCCAGTACATCAATAAAATAAAAATACATATAAAGCCAGAGCCGTGCTGGAGTCAGAGTACAATAGGCGTAACAGCCTAGGATTGAATTGTGGCAGGTGCATCCACAGATAGTCCCATATGAATCGTCAGTGTGTCAGTATATCAGACATGTGAAAGCTGGTCGGCCAATCCTTGACTTTTAGTATTGGTGCGGTGGTCCAGTGGAAAGATGCCTGGTTGCTGATGCTATGCGGAGTTGCAGAATGGCGGTTCGATCCCCAGACCGGGAGATGGTGATCAACAAATTAAACTAATGGGTGCATGACTGTCGACTAAGTTAGCACATGGACATTGAAGCCGCATGTTACCAGTGCGTCAATAAAATAAAAATACATATACTGCCAAAGCCGTGCTGGAATCAGAGTACAATAGGCGTAAATGTCTAGGATTGAATTGTGGCGGGTGCATCCACAGATAGTCCCAGATGAATCGTCAGTGTGTCAGTATATCAGACATGTGAAAACTGGTCAGCCAAACCTTGACTTTTTAGTCTTGGTGTGGTGGTCCAGTGGAAAGATGTCTGGTTGCTGATCCTATACGGATTTGCAGAATGGCGGTTCGATCCTCCGACCGGGAGATGGTGATCAACAAATTAAACTAATGGGTGCATGACTGTCGACTAAGTTAGCACATGGAAATTGTAGCAACACGTTGCAAGTGCGTCAATAAAATAAAAATACATACATGACTGTCGGCTAAGTTAGCACATGGAAATTGAAGCTGCACGTTGCCAGTGCGTCAATAAAATAAAAATACATATACTGCCAGAGCCGTGCTGGAGTCACAGTACAATAGGCGTAAAAGCCTGGGATTGAATCGTGGCAGATGCATCCACAGATAGTCCCCATATGAATCGTCAGTGTGTCAGTATATCAGACATGTGAAAACTGGTCGGCCAAACCTTGACTTTTTAGTCTTGGTGCGGTGGTCCAGTGGAACGACGCCTGGTTGCTGATGCTATGCAGAGTTGCAGAATGGCGGTTCGATCCCCCGACCGGGAGATGGTGATCAACAAATTAAACTAATGGGTGCATGACTGTCGGCTAAGTTAGCACATGAAAATTGAAGCAGCACGTTGCCAATGCATCAATAAAATAAAAATACATATAAAGCCAGAGCCGTGCTGGAGTCAGAGTACAATAGGCGTAACAGCCTAGGATTGAATTGTGGCAGGTGCATCCACAGATAGTCCCATATGAATCGTCAGTGTGTCAGTATATCAGACATGTGAAAGCTGGTTGGCCAATCCTTGACTTTTAGTCTTGGTGCGGTGGTCCAGTGGAAAGATGCCTGGTTGCTGATGCTATGCGGAGTTGCAGAATGGCGGTTCGATCCCCTGACCGGGAGATGGTGATCAACAAATTAAACTAATGGGTGCATGACTGTCAGCTAAGTTAGCACATGAAAATTGAAGCCGCATGTTGCCAATGCATCAATAAAATAAAAATACATATAAAGCCAGAGCCGTGCTGGAGTCAGAGTGCAATAGGCGTAACAGCCTAGGATTGAATTGTGGCAGGTGCATCCACAGATAGTCCCATATGAATCGTCATTGGTCAGTATATCACACATGTGAAAGCTGGTCAGCCAATCCTTGACTTTTAGTCTTGGTGCGGTGGTCCAGTGGAAAGACGCCTGGTTGCTGATGCTATGCGGAGTTGCAGAATGATGGTTCGATACCCCGACCGGTAGATGGTGATCAACAAATTAAACTAATGGGTGCATGACTGTCAGCTAAGTTAGCACATGAAAATTGAAGCCGCGTGTTGCCAATGCATCAATAAAATAAAAATACATATAAAGCCAGAGCCGTGCTGGAGTCAGAGTGCAATAGGCGTAACAGCCTAGGATTGAATTGTGGCAGGTGCATCCACAGATAGTCCCATATGAATCGTCAGTGTGTCAGTATATCACACATGTGAAAGCTGGTCAGCCAATCCTTGACTTTTAGTCTTGGTGCGGTGGTCCAGTGGAAAGACGCCTGGTTGCTGATGCTATGCGGAGTTGCAGAATGATGGTTCGATACCCCGACCAGTAGATGGTGATCAACAAATTAAACTAATGGGTGCATGACTGTCGGCTAAGTTAGCACTTGGAAATTGAAGCCGCACATTGCCAATGCATCAATAAAATAAAAATACATATAAAGCCAGAGCCGTGCTGGAGTCAGAGTACAATAGGCGTAACAGCCTAGGATTGAATTGTGGCAGGTGCATCCACAGATAGTCCCAAATGAATCGCCAGTGTGTCAGTATATCACACATGTGAAAGCTGGTCAGCCAATCCTTGACTTTTAGTCTTGGTGCGGTGGTCCAGTGGAAAGATGCCTGGTTGCTGATGCTATGCGGAGTTGCAGAATGATGGTTCGATCCCCCGACCGGGAGATGGTGATCAATAAATTAAACTAATGGGTGCATGACTGTCGGCTAAGTTAGCACATGGAAATTGAAGCCGCACGTTGCCAATGCATCAATAAATAAAAATACATATAAAGCCAGAGCCGTGCTGGAGTCAGAGTACAATAGGCGTATCAGCATAGGATTGAATTGTGGCAGGTGCATCCACAGATAGTCCCATATGAATCGTCAGTGTGTCAGTATATCAGACATGTGAAAGCTGGTCGGCCAATCCTTGACTTTTATCTTGGTGCGGTGGTCCAGTGGAAAGATGCCTGGTTGCTGATGCTATGCCGAGTTGCAGAATGGCGGTTCGATCCCCTGACCGGGAGATGGTGATCAACAAATTAAACTAATGGGTGCATGACTGTCGGCTAAGTTAGCACATGAAAATTGAAGCCGCATGTTGCCAGTGCATCAATAACATAAAAATACATATATATATATATATATATATATATATATATATATATATATATATATATATATATATATATATACTGGTAAAAAAAAGTTATGGATCATGGATTATATTTTGAATGTATTCTGGTAAACGGCTCAGATCAAGTGAAAACAGCTTTTGTTTACTTCTTTTATTGGCCATTGAGACATGCACGGTGTCGTGTGTTGTCAATTTCACTTTTCACGTGCAAGCGTGCAGCACATGTGAAGGGTGGCTAAAATTGAGTGTTTTCAGAGATCACAGGTGTGACTGATTTTTTTATAAAGACATCTGATTGAGTCTGATTGAGGCCTTGGTTAACGTGTACATTGACCACGGTGGACCACCTTTACAAAATGCCGCAAAGAAGACATTTACGAGCTTGTGAAGCAAATCAAGCAGTTGGAATGATCCAAACTGCCCAAACACAGAGACAGGTGGCTGTTGCACTTGGTGTTTCGCAAAGTGTGATATCCAGGTTGTGGACACGGTTTCAAGCAACTGGAACTGTCAATGAGAGGCATAGAAGTGGAAGACCACGTACCACAACACGCCGCCAAGACCGATATATCGTCACTTTAGCCAGGAGACATCGTTTTGATAGTGCACGTTCTCCAAACAGACAGTTCAATGCTGCTATAGATGTTCAGATAACACCCCAGACTTTGAGGAACCGACTTCACGGAGCCAATCTTAGAGCTCGCAGGCCAGCTGTGAAACCAAGGCTACTCCTACGTCATCGAAAAGCTCGCCTGGAATGGGCTCGTTATCACATTAGATGGCAAAGATGTCACTGGCAGCCAGTTTTGTTCACTGATGAATCCAGATTCTGTTTAGATTTCCATGATGGTCGCAGACATGTGTGGAGAGAACCCAGACAACGGTATGCACAGTGTATGGTCGCTGAACATGACCGTTTCGGAGGGGGCTCAGTGATGGTTTGGGGTGGGATTTCTTTGACTGGTCGCACTGAACTGGTTGCTATCAGGAATGGAGCTCTGAACGCCATCCGGTATAGGGATGAAATCCTTCATCCAGTTGTGAGATTGTTTGCTGGAGCTGTGGGTCCTGACTTTTTTCTCATGGATGACAACGCTCGGCCTCACCGTGCTCGAGTTATCACACAGTACCTTGAAAGGGAGACCATAGAGAGAATGGAGTGGCCAGCAATATCACCTGACTTGAACCCCATTGAGCATGTGTGGGACCAGCTTCAACAACAAATTTCACAACGCCAGGTGCCCCCAATGACTCTGGATGATCTGGAAACTGCTCTCAGGCAGGAATGGGACAACCTTCCAGAACAGAACATCGTGCGCCTCATCAACAGCATGCAGCGGCGTTATCAAGCAGTCGTGGCTGCACGTGGAGGTCACACTCGTTACTAAAGTGCAAATGGACTGATTTGGAGTGACACACGTTTATACGCTTGTTGACTTGCAATCATGAATTCTCATTGTTTCATGGATGCCTTTCATTAACACCTATGTGATGCATTGCTGACAAATCAATTTCAAACTGTCATTAAATATGGATTCAGCAGAGGCTGTTAGTTATCATTTCGAATCTGTATATGTCTGTTATATCGAATGTTTCCAACAATACTGAAAAAACTTCGTGATCCCTAACTTTTTTTGTCCAGTATATATATATATATATATATATATATATATATATATATATATATATATATATATATATATATATATATATATATATATATATATATATATATATATATATATATATATATATATATATATATATATATATATATATATATATATATATATATATATATATATATATATAGCACTGCGTATACATGCTTCATTCCATAATCGTTCATGGGTGGTTCTAGTTCTCATAATTTTGAAACGGCCCGCATATGTAGGCATGCAGGGTCCTATGTACCCGTATTTTTTTTAATGGTTATTCAACTGTAAAATAAGGTAACGTGCATTAGATATGTAAGATTTTGAGATTGTAAGAAATATTGTGTTGAATATTTTGAGAGTAATTTGACTGCAAGTGGTTGTTGATACCTTAGGCCTCAAGAGCTTCGAGTCAAATTAGTGGCAACGTATTCAACAGCTTACATGTATTGGTAGCTTTAAATATCGATTTGGGAGGATTCAGGTTTAAATGTTATCCCTGTCATGGCAAAACCAGCTGAAACCTGCCTCTTACCAGTGCAACGATATAAATGCAATTAGGCCACGCCCCCAGACCTTACCATGCCACGCCCCTTTCAAGGGCCATTTTTATTTTCATGTTGCAGGTATTGAGACCGCACCCGACACCCGGTCCTTGGCTATCCAGGTGTCTGACAGAAGCTACAATATCATAATAGCAGCATGAATGGATCCATCTTAGTTATGTCGCCTCCGTTTTAAGCAAAGCTCCACCCACTTTGCACACGTGCCGAAATCGATCCATATACTTTGAACACTGCATTCCCGAAATCCCAATTTCAAGGTAATTATACATGAAAGCTGTTGAGTATTTTGAGTCTAATTCAACAGAGAGCTGTTGCTGCCTATGGCACAATACACAATTTAAGCTTCTAAAGGTATTCATTTTTAAGAATTTTAATTTCAAACATTCTTTAAAAAAACTTTTTATTAAAGTAAATTCATCAAAGACATACGATTCATATATCTTGATGACGGACTTGCTGAGTTTCCTGATAGAGCACCGTCATTTTGATTGTGACGTCAGCTAACTAGTCATCCAATCGAATATGACATCAGATACAAAAGTGACAGGTCCGATTTCTCTATCGGTACCTCGAAAAATATAAAGGCATGTATCATAGTGATTGGCTCACCTTCAAACTCATCTGGAAGACACACTGCTCGCGCCCTAGAGCCGAATCGTATTGGCTTAGTGAGCCACAACAGCGCCACGTCGTTGTCGTACACGTTATTAGTAAACGTGAAGTTTGGATGAGGTAAGATCGCCAAAATGTCCTGGTGGTAATTATCATGTGAGTCTCTGTCAGGTTGTCCTGTGGAATTGAAATTACGATTTATAAATGTGTAACAAGGTAGGCTACTTAAAGGAAATGGATCAAGGAACTAACATATGCTTTACAATGGCAGCTTTATACAATTTTCAACCTATGGCCACCAGTGCAAAACAGAAATAAATCAGAATAATTAGAAAAAGCAACTAAATACCATTTATGTCATTTTGGTGGGAACCAATGAGTGACGCAGCTGGACCTATGCGATCTGGCGTATGCCGAGCGAATAAATAATACCCGCTATGGCGGGTCATATAACCTCAGTAATATTTGAATTAAGCTGATAGCCACTATGTATGTATGATTACTGTATTCTGCGGCTGTAGTAGTAGAAACATCCTACAGCTGCAATCAGTCCTTCTTCCCTTTTGCCCACTGTGTCTTGTCCTCAGCCAAAATCCTTAGCTTGCTCAGGTCCATTCTTGACTTGAGTGTACCCAATCCTGCATTCTTGACGTCACCTCGTAGCATGCTTAGCAGATTTATGCAATGACGTCCTCCCCTGGTCCTGTATTTGCTGGCTCCGAGTAGGGTGAATTCCAATGCTCTCTGTGCTGGTGTTTCTTCTGGCAATCTTAGCCCATGGCCAAACATGGACCATCTTTGCTGGGCGACTTTTACAGACAGCGGCGGCGTGTTACACAGCTTGTACAGTGCATCATTGGAAATTATGCTCTCTTGCCACCAGTGTCCAGTGATGGTGTGTAGGTGTTTGCGGTGGCAAACGTCAAGTTTGTCTAGAGCTGCCTTTGGAGCTGCCCACCTGTTGTTATACATCATCAAGGATACGCAGCTTGCATTGTATAAACGTAGTCTTTTTACCAAGGGCATCTTTGATCTACGAATCCATAGCTTGCAGAAGGACTGGAACGCTATGTTCCCCATGATGCAGCGTGCATCAATGTCAGCAGTACTGCAAAGCCGTGAGCCCAGGATTTTACTTTTCCTCCATGGTTGGCCGCCACGGAGTGTATCGTCATTTTCTTTAGTTTCATGCTTTGTAGATAGGTATTCATTCAAAAAGAGATTCTCAATTTTGAGTTTGCTTGCAACTATTGGGAGTATTTCATCAAGGGGTTTCTTTTCCTCGTCTATACAGTCCACATCGTCAGCATATTCCATCTCTAGCGGCATGCCCAGTATTGACACCGGGGGTTTGGTCTTGTGGAATTTTCCCACACGGATTTCAATGCAGCAGCCAGGTAACAGGTGAAGAGCACAGGGGATAGACCATCTCCCTGTGGGTAGCCGATTGATGTCTCAAACTCTACAGACTTTACTGACTTGACTCACTCTCAGATTGGTGTCTGCAATCAGAAGTCTCACTGGTCGTAGCTCATCTTATTGCAACTGGCCTGGTGTAGTATTTCTAGGATCTTTGAGCGCTTAATTGTGCCGAAGACTCGTGACATGTCAATGCCAATTTTGTGGAAATCCCAGTGTTTGAACATGACTACCGACACAAGCACGCGTTGAGCCCATACAATGTCTGCGCAGGTGTGTCCACTTTTGAAGCCACTTTGGCATGCTGCGGTGAAGTCGTCGATCTTGTCTCGATGCGGCATAGAGTAAGACTGGATAGGACTTTCCGTATGCTGTTAAGGAGCACAATGGGCCGCAGATTGGCTGGGGGCCATGTGGCTTCTTGGGCTTGGGTAGCGTGATAAGGAAGCCTTGGCCTACAGCGTCGATGGAAAGGTGGTGCATAAAAGCTGATTTGATTATGTGCATGGTCGGTGTTGAGATAACGTCACTTGCATATTTGAATAGTGCATTGCTCATGCCATCAGGTCCAGATGTACGTCCACTTTTCAGGGCTTTAAGTGCCTTCTCAACCTCTGCTGCATTAATTGGTGTTAGTAATGGCCTGGGGTCTCCTGAGAATGGGTGCAAGTGCTCATCATCGTGGTCAGTGAACGGTTCCTTGACCACCCACTCTCGAATTGCCTCGGTTTTGCCCTGGTCAGTCCCGATAAAGTGTCTTTCAGAGTTGTGTACTGTTAGTTGTTGTGTGTTGTCCGCAACTCTCAGGGCTCTGGCTGCCCGAAACATTTTGTGGCAGGCATCTGTGGCAGTGATTTCATCTGCTAGGACGCCTACTTGTTTGATAGCAAGATCTTTTAAGCATTCGCTAATGTGGTGCATAATGTTATTGTGTTCCTGGCGTAGTTGGATGCGATCTTCACTTTGGCCACTTTGATAAATGCGCAGACGTAACGCTTTCTGTTCTGCTGACAGTTTTACTACGAGAGGGTCATCAGTATACCTAGTTCTGTTGTTTTTAGAACATCTATGGTGCCAGTAGCTGATGATTTCATAGATATCAGTATTTTGGTTAGGGCTTCGTTTGGCTTGGAGCTGACGTCGATGTTAGCTATTTGCTCCCCGAGGGCCTTTTTGTATGACATTTGAGTGTCAGTGTCGCTGATGAACTTGGCGACGTTGTAGGTGACTCCACCCTCTTGCCTGCTATGGTGTTTATACATTAGGTAGAGCTGGTTCATACGGGGGCGTGTAATGACTGGCTTATGGTCAGAATTGAGGTCAGTGCATCCATAAGAACGAGTATCCCAAAGTAGTGGTTGTGCTCCTATCTTACATAATATGAAATCTATTTGGTTGAAGGCAGCTTTTGCAGCCTTAGAACATTTTGGGGCATTGTGATCAGTATTATGCCCAGTCCATGTTGTCCGGTGGCGGCATGGGTGTTTGAAAACTATATTTGTGGCAAATAGGCCATTGGAACTAAGGAATGCCACCAGTATATCCCCATTGCTGTTGCGTGTGCCCTCTCCATACGATCCCATGCATGAGCCAAGTCCTGAACTGTTGTCAACACTGCAGAGCTTACCCGGCTTGGAGTTGAAATCGCCACACATGAACAGTTGCCATCTAGCTGGGATAGTAATTGCGGAGCTCAGCTCTGCATAGAAGGAATCTAATATAGTTGGATTCTCTTTGACTCTTTCGGTAGTTGGCCCATATGCGTGGACTATGCGACACTTAGTGGTGGTGCGCTTTCGCGTTGGTATAGCCAGGTCAATAAATGCAACGTGATCACTGACGTATCCAAAACTAATGACATCGTCCAATACCCTTGGTCCGATTACGAAGCCTAATCCACGGTAAATGGCCTGTTTTTGTTCCATGCAGGGGCGGATTAAGGTTACATGGGGCCCCTGGCTGTAGCGCAAACAGGGGCCCTTTCGTCAAGATAAATACTAGTGTAAGTAAACAAGAAATTCTATTGAATTGAAATTTTGTAAATATATTGAATTTCATCCACATACCTTATTATTAAAAGTAAAGTAGTAAACAATATTGAAAATCATGACAACGATTTTTTCTGTTAACTAATTTGGGGGGCCCCTACATATTGAGGCCCCTTGCTTCAGTCCAGTCAGCCCCCCCCCCCCCTTAAATCCGCCACTGGTTCCATGAGTACCAGCTTATGGCCTGTCTGAAGTTGCTGCTCTGAGTGTTTAGCTACTTTAGTCTCTTGAATGCATGTGATATCGATTGTATAGTGTTCACAGTCTGCACCTAAAGTTTGCCTCTTTGATGTTGCAGTCAGACCACGTACATTCCACGTAGCTATGGTAAGCTCCTGGGAAGATTGCGTTGTCCGAGGATGTCGAGCAGTTTCTTGTTAGAAGGTTAGACATAGTCAGAGTTGCCTCTGTATGCGGATGTCAGACCGCAAACCTTGATGACTTAGTTTCCCCACTATGTAATACAGGTAAAATACGATCTAGTTTTAAAACAATTTGACTGAAAGCCGTTGTTTCCAGAGGCATGGTCTACATTCCGTCACACGAATTACAAAATATTCACTAGGTATCGCATTGCGACCTTTGAAACCAGCAGTGTATTTTGAAACCATTTTGACCGAAACTTGTTGCTTCAACCAGAGAACGTGGCTTTCAAATATAACGTTTTCAGAATGATCAATAGTGAATTAGCAGTGAGTAAATCGCTCTACATCGGCGCCTATAGAGAGTAGCTACTATTCATACCGCTTACAAAACTATATTCAAGTGCGCTTTCGTTATATTCTGGTAGGCCTATGCAGCATACCGACGCACACAGTTGACACACGGCGGAGTGCGAAATGCCATCGAGGTCACTAATTGGTTCCAAGTTAACCTAGATTTAGTAAATGCTTTTTCTCAAATAATCCCTATTCATTTCCCTTTTTTACCGATGGTAGTTTATTTAATATTGTATGAAATTACCACTAAAATCATTTGTTATTTCCATTTTCCCTGCTTTTAATGTGTCGGTGTTAAAGGAAAAACTAATTTCATCTTATAATAGCTTTTAAGGTGATGCAATATTATATCTTTAGCTTTTTCATACGGTTAAAGAAGGGCATTCAGGCTTTAATGGATGAATCCGAACTGTCTCTCAAGTATATGACATCATAATCAATTACGTCATATGTAGGCTGATGTTACAATCATAATTGACAGAGAATACGGCGTCATGAAGCTGGAAATGTCCGCCAAGTGTACAAATTATATGTCTTTGGTGGATTTACTATTTAATAAACACTTTGTTGAATATTTTGAAACAATTTGATTCAGCTAGACATGGGTGGGGCATGGCTAGAAATGGGCGTGGAAAACTACAAATGGTCACGCCCCTTTCAAACGCTAGAAATGGGTCTCTATTATTTACTTGCGCCACATGAGGCACATACGCTTATATGGTCTGCCAGATCCCACAGCGCCGAACATCATACAGGAAAGTGAATTTATGGATGGATCCAGTTTTAGTTTTGTCCAGCCCATTTCTAGCTAAGCTCCACCCTCGCTCCGCCCGTGTTTAAGTGTTTATGACAGACTAAATAGCGTCATTTATGACGTAAATCATCTTTCCATAGTATCCGTCCATCCTCTGGCCTGGTATGACGTCACAATCATTGCGTCACAAAGGTTCCATATAGACTGTCATCAAATCTCAAATAGTCCGACACGTTGTATGAATTGTATATCTTTGTAATTCTTTGCTATTTAATAAACATGCTGTTGAATGTTTTGAAACTAATTTGATTTGGCGCTGTTGATGCCTTAGGCAGCTAAAGCACCCAGTCAAATAGGTTTCAACATATTCAACAGCTTTCCTGTGTATTTTTTTGGAAACTGATAGTCAGGGTATTCAGAGATCGATCGATCCCAAACACGAGCAAGGTATGGGTGGAGCTTAGCTAGAGATGGGCGGGGCATAGCTAAAACCGGAAAGGTCCATTGATTGAGACGTCAATCTACATGTGACGTAGTTGATTTTGACACCATATGATTGGCTGAGAAACTGGATTCGTCTATTACAAAGAACAGCCATCGACAGGATTATCTTGACAGAGACGACTGTGACCTTCAAGTCCCCAGTGAGCAAAGAATATGTGTGCGAATGGCTGTTACCCAGCAACTGTATAATATATAGACCTTCTTTTCGGCACCCTGCTTTTAACTTTGCCCATGTATGCAAACTCCTGTACGTGTAGTGGTATGTCGCACGCACATACCTACGCACGCACGCACGCACACTTTAGTGGCGGTACCAGGAAATATTTGGTGGGAGGCAAGAGCGAAGAACATCTTTGGGGAGTGTCCCTGGGGGGAGGGGGGGGGGGCTGAAGTTTAGGAAATATTTCGAAAAATTCAGTGACGGGATATGTAAGCATACCGAAAGTTTCAGGTTTCCATGTGAAATGCTCTAGGAGGAGTTGCGTTACAATCGACTGGTGTCCCGTTTTGACCACGGCCCCTACCATCAGTTTGGCCCAAGATCAAGATAATTCCTTGTACTGTAGTCTACTCATCATTGCCTTCAAAATGATATGTGACATGACCACATTTGATAAAATTTATTTTCTGCCCCCCCATTTCCCCCACCCCTGCCCCTGGGGGTGATATCAAAATTCGAATGTGCCATGCACATCCCTGGCCATATGTGTAATCATACCGAAAGTTTAAAGTTTCTATATGAAATGCTCTAGGATGAGTTGTGTTACAATCAAATTGGAGCCCACTTTTGACCCCGCCCCTACCCTCAGTTTGATCCAAGCTCAACATAATTCCTTCTACTGTAGTCTACTCGTCATTAGCTTCAAAATGATATGTGACATGACCACCTTTGTAAACTATTTATTTTTTAGCCGACATTTCCCACCCCCAGAGCCATACCCCTGGGGTCATACCAAAATTCCACAAGAGGTATCAGAAGATAGCAAATAGCTTACCTGTACCGTATATTAATTGAACATAACAGGATATGATGGACGACCCGATAGTCTCATTTTGAAATTTGACAATCAACATGCCAATTCAAAACACCCATGGCACTACCCAAGATCAAAATAATTCCTTGTACTGCAGTCTACTCATCGTTGACTTGAAAGTGATATGTGACATGACCACTGTTGGATAAATTTAATTTTTACCCCACATTTCCCACCATCAGCGCCGTACCCCTGGGGTCATATCAAAATTCCAAAAAGGGGGTATGCACATCCCTGGCCATATGTGCAATCATCTCCAAAGTTTCAAGTTTCTATCTGAAATGGTCTAGGAGGAGTTGCATTACAATCGATTCACCTGTGGTGCCCACTTTTGACATTTTGACCCCGCCCCCTACCCTCAGTTTGATCCAAGATTAAAATAATTCCTTGTACTGTAGACTACTTATCATTGGCTTGAAAAGGATATGCAACATGAGAACCTTTGGAAAAATTAAATGTTTGACCCCACATTTCCCACCCCCAGGAGCATGCCAAAATTCCAAAAAGTGTCATGCACACCCCTGTCCATATGTGCAACCATCCCCAAAGTTTCAATGTTCTATCTGAAATCGTCTAGTAGTTGCATTACAATCGATAAATAACCGGCCAATTTTTATCTTTTGACCCCTAGGCCCTTCCCCCGGGGAGGGGGGGGGGGGGGGGGTGTCAGAACAAAATTCCAAAAGTGTCGCGCATACACTTGCCCATATGTATAATCATCGCAAGGTTTCAAGTTTCAAAAACAAGTCTTTGCTGATTAAATTGTAATTTGAAATATCCTTAACCACAACACAATACAAATAACCTGGGCGCAAATCAGCCATTAAATGATCAAAGTTCAAATGCCGAAAAAAATCAATATATTTTTTTCTGGACAAGTCCTAAGCATCGTATAGATTCAACTCAGGGTGCAAATGTCGTTTTTACAAAAGCTTAACCAAGAAATCATGAGTATAAATTGGATACAAAACAGGCGTAAAATAATCGTCATTTAAAAAAGCTTAACCATAGGAATAACATTAACCTGGACACAAAAATTAGTCAAAGTTAAAACTTGAGGAAAATAAAGAAAAATCTCAAAAATAGATATAATTTTGATGTAAACTAGTCCTAAGCATCGTATAGAACACATCTGTGAACGCGGAACGGCGGGATGCAGAAAAACCCATCGCTCGGTGTAGCGATTTTTCCGAACGGAAAGGATTCCGTTGCGGGATAGAGGACATGTAACCTAACAATGAAAGGTTAATTTGAACTAATTTGTCGAAAAAAATCAGGAAATCACTAATATTATAATTACATGTTGTTAGATTAGGCCAAGGTATCATTTTGAGTCTAGTCGTCAGTATCCGCCCATTTTTGGATCTAAATCTCTCGCCTCCGTTCATAAACATTGTGTAGTGGTCTCAGTGGAAAGCTAGATATCAAAGCGTAATAAAATGTTGTTGCTTTTGAAAGAAATTTGATAGAAATATCGCAATATTACCAATAAAAATGCAATAAAATAACGCAATGATAAACATTGTGTAGTGGTCTCAGTGGAAAGCTAGATATCAAAGCGTAATAAAATGTTGTCGCTTTTGAAAGAAATTTGATAGAAATATCGCAATATTACCAATAAAAATGCAATAAAATAACGCAATGAAAGAAATTTGATAGAAATATCGCAATATTACCAATAAAAATGCAATAAAATAACGCAATGATAAACATTGTGTAGTGGTCTCAGTGGAAAGCTAGATATCAAAGCGTAATAAAATGTTGTCGCTTTTGAAAGAAATTTGATAGAAATATCGCAATATTACCAATAAAAATGCAATAAAATAACGCAATGATACCGGAACTGTACACTTGGCGGACATTTCCAGCTTCATGACGCCGTATTCTCTGTCAATTATGATTGTAACATCAGCCTACATATGACGTAATTGATTATGATGTCATATACTTGAGAGACAGTTCGGATTCATCCATTAAAGCCTGAATGCCCTTCTTTAACCGTATGAAAAAGCTAAAGATATAATATTGCATCACCTTAAAAGCTATTATAAGATGAAATTAGTTTTTCCTTTAACACCGACACCAGGTAACTGGAACACGCGATATTTTACCCGCATTCTGCATACCCGCTTTCCGTTCCGCGTTCCACATTCCGCACTTCGCGTGCCAGGTAAATGCAGCTTTAGGAGCGCAAATGCCATTTTAAAAACCTTAACCAGAGCGGACGCCAACACCGACGCCGACATTGTGTCCCCTCTCCCCAAATCTCTTTATTCAACTTCGTGAAAATGCGAGATAAAAACGTGTAACTATGTCACAGAATGAACCTTTCCAGTGTTAGCTATGTCCCGCCCATCTCTAGCTAAGATTCACCCACACCTCGCTCGTATTTCGATCGATCCCTGAACTCCATGACTATCAATTTCCAGAAAACTATACAGGTAAGCTGTTGAATATTTTGAAACTATTTTGACTGGGTGTTGTTGCTGCCTATGGCAACAGTGCCCAGTCAAATTAGATACAAAATATTTAATGACATGTTTATTAAATAGTAAACATACAATTCGTGCAACAACGCTTAGTCCGTCACCAATTATGCGTTATTGACGAATTTATCTACGTCATAATGACGTCATTGACTATGACTGCATTCTACACGTCACGTAGTTAATTATGACGTCATATGATGGATGGATAAACTGGAAAGGTCTATTGTCTCATACGTCTGCCTGTAATGGGTACCGAGCCAGACAGCTTTCGTGGTTTTGACTATACTGACATTATTTATACATTTGCAAGCCAAATGGCTCATAATGTATATTGTTCTGAAGAAAAGTTCCAGAGTTTGCTGACCCCGCCGTCACGGCCAGCCCACCCCAGGCATGTGTTATATTGACTGTAGGCTTATAGCATCTATATTTCTAAGTAACCTAATCCAAGATGTGAAGATAACTACAATGAACGGAGTGGGACTGGTATTTTCTCAAAAGATTTGGGTTAAACTATGCCCTACATGAATTGAAAGTGACTAATCAAACACAGAGATGGGTGTTTACACTTTTACTTGGCAGTTGGAGACGATCACGACAATAGTGTTGTTGAGGCGGAATTAAAACAGTTGTCAAACATACACATGATGACATTATGACATCCCCATTTTTATAAAAGTGAACAGGAGTGGCAGGAGGTCTCGTACTTCATAACATAACTGGCTCACTGTTCTTCATTGCTGTCCCATTTTACACTGAAGTCGGTTCAGCAGTCTTCCTCAGATGAACTCTATTTCATCGATAATTTACATCTGCGGACTGAACCTCATACGACCGTTAACCGGGTCTTCGAATGACTGTTCCTTTTGTCCATCTTTTATCAGCACCTACTCGGAAGGGTTTCAATGTGACTGTATCAGCTTTTTCTAATGGAGGTGGCTCTTTTGCACCTTTGTTGTAGTAAAGTGCTTGTTGTTTCTTTCTGTACCTCATTCTGTTTTGTTCTATCTCTGTGTCGATAGAGTGAGGGCGCAATAGAGTTTCACTCATTGGTAATTGTGTTCTAGTTCTTCTATTCATTATTCACTGCACTGGACGTCGTCCTACATTGCGGGTTGGCGTGTTCCTATGATTCAGCAGACCAAGATACGGGTCGGATTTCTCCTTGATGGTCTTCACAGCAGACTCAGCCATGCCATTCGCCTGTGGATTATGAGGACTACATGTGCGGTGCTAAAAACCCCACTCCTTAGCAAAATGATGAAATTCACCTGATGCAAACTGTGGTCCGTTGTCACTAACAATTTTACAGGGAATACCATGCCTCGCGAATTTCATCTGCAACTTTCTAATAACAGTTGCTGAATCAGTTTTCTCTAGGTAGTCACCCTCAATATAATTACTGTACTAATCTACAATGACTAGCTAATCATGTTCTTTCAATGTGAATAAATCAGCGCATACTCTCTCCCATGGTCAGCTTGATATCTCATGGGACATGAGGTCTTCTTTTTGCCGATTCGGTTCGAATGAGTGACACGTCTCACAGGTTGAAACATAATGCTTTATTTCTGTACTCATACCTGGCCAGAATAAACATTCCCATGCTCTCTACAGACAAACATCAGTTCCAAGATGGGAATTATCATGGACTGACTTCTTCACCTCACTCCCGAGGCCACTCATGATTACCAGTCTTTCAACGAGGCGGTCTTGTATAGTCAACTCATCCCGAAAGCTATAATAAGGCATCAATTGTTCTGTGACAGAATTTTTCTCAACAGGCCATCCTTTCATACTTTGTGAAAGTCTTTCTTCATGGATTGGTAGAAAACTAGATATTTTACAGTTTCTTCTACGCCACGGTCTTCACCATCCGGAAGGTATGCTCTGCTCAGCATATCAGCTAAATGTATTGTTTCCCCAGGACGATACTTTACAGTGATATCATATGCTTGGGTACACAATATCATGTTCCGAAGTCTTCTAGGTGCTCGATCAAGTGATTTTCGCCAAATATTTTCAAGCAGCTTATGATCTAATACTACTGATACAGGTCTTGCATAGGTGTATGGATGAAAACGCTCAAATGCGACTACAATCGCAAACATTTCCTTCTCAATGGGAGCATATCTGGTCTCTGTATCACTAAATGCCCTGCTAGTTTAAGCAACAGGATGATCATTTTGTAGCAATATTGCGCCAATCCCTTTGTCCGAAGCATCACACTCAAGCTGTAGGTCTGATCGTGGATCATAATAAGATAAGATTGGTGCTCTTGACACAAGAGATTTGATATTCTGAAATGCTTTCTCATGCTCATCTGTCCAAACAAATTGAGCTCACTTACCAGTTTCTGGATCATTCCGTGTAAGATGGCGCAAGTGTTTCATTGGGTCTGGCAGATATGGAAGAAACTTAGCCAGATAACCTACAGTGCCATTCAAACGTCGTATACCATCGAC
This sequence comes from Chaetoderma sp. LZ-2023a, assembly GCA_034401795.1. Classification (NCBI taxonomy): domain Eukaryota; kingdom Metazoa; phylum Mollusca; class Caudofoveata; order Chaetodermatida; family Chaetodermatidae; genus Chaetoderma; species Chaetoderma sp. LZ-2023a. Next base: position 121,301,442 of record CM067360.1, read on the forward strand.
ATCTTCTGGTTTTGGTATCTTTATTCTGAGGGACAGGCATCAAGCCTTCACTAGTCACCAGATGGCCAGGAAATGAGATTTCTCTCGAGCAAAATTGCCATTTCTCTCTATTAAGTTTAATGCCCAACATTCTACATCGATCAAGAAGTTTATCAAGCTTCTCATCGAGGTCTACTCTGGCCTTGTCATCATCATCACCAGCACAATACAGGACATTCTCGAGCCCTGCAAGTGCTTGATGCAGTCTCTTCTGGAAGATTTCACAACTTACTGACAGGCTAAATGGTAAGCGAAGCCATCTATATCTTCCGAAAGGTGTCTGAAAACAGTCACTTTATGGCCGCATCATCAAGCTTCAGGTGCCAATACCCACTACGTAGATCTAGTTTCAAGAAGAGTCTCGACAAATCTGGAAGTACATCATCAAGAGTTGGCATCAGATAGTGTTTTCTCTTCAATACAGTATTCAAAGCCTTGGGGTTAATACAGATGTGAAGAGCACCATATTTCTTTGTAACAGCCACTATTTGGTTTACCCATGCTGTCGGCTCATCGACATCTGTTATCATGCCAATTTCAACCATTCGATCAAGCGCTTTCGTCACTTTGCGTTTAAGGGGCACAGGAATGTGTTCTGCTGGAAATGTTACAGGTTGTGCTGACTCATCAATCTGCAGGTGAACTTGCCCTGGAAGAGTATCAATATTGTAGCCTCCGGGGCTGCGTGCTGGTCCGTGACTCCTCGTGTCCTGCGGCACCGCAAGTGCAGGATGTGTTGGGGTGGCGGTCCTTATTAGCTTGTCTCGCGATAATGGAGCGGGAAGCGTGCCTGTCCAGTTCATACGAACAGTCAGTGGAACTGTCACATTCCAGTGGGGCCAGGTGACCATCGTTGCGGATGTTGAACCACATGTCTCATCCTGGCTGTTGGTGTCACTGGTATGATGGTTCATTATGACAAAATTACAGGAGAGATATAATTATATTAAACGAAACAATAGTACCCGTTTACATCTAAGGGGGAAGGAAAGTATGTAAGAGTGGAAGGGTGTTGTTATTTAACCTGATCCTCGCTAGAGGTACCTCACAGATCTCTGATCTGTATATTCCGTGAGGTATCCCTGCAAAGGAAAGTCCTAACGGGGTCACTTTAGTAAACTTAATATAAGCTATATAATCTCAGGCCAGCCTAGCTTTTAGGCTGTGAGAGGAAAGTGCCTCGCATGGGCCTCCGTCACAGGAAAATGCCTACAACGCCGAAGCGCTGGAGGAAAGATGGGAAAAGGGGCCGCTCTCCTGTTCAAACTATTCTAAAATGTTGCAACTGCAAATGCACCACCTTGTTCCCCGCACAGCATCAATTTTCCACTGAGGACGCTGTTCATGCTCAGAATGCGCGAAGCTGACATGTGGCCGACTAAACTTGTCTATTTTAGCTCGATACGATAGGTTTAATAAGTAGTTAGGGACGACTACTCTTTAGGAGACATTTGTGTAGGCCTCTTTTCCGGGAGCTGCAGATAAGCTATACACCGCACAATGGCTCGTTTGTATAAATTGGCCATAACCTTAGCGCCTCCTAAATTAGTTGCATATGAGCAGTTGTCTCTTTCAGCACTCCTCCGGCCATAGGGCCTATTACTTGTTGGACTACCTCCGCCACGTTAGTTAGAACCAACTTGAGAAACTATTGGGGTGTCTGAGCAGTTACAATCAAAGTGTCGATGACTGCACTCATCACACCACAGACCCACACTCCCCCCCCACCTCCCCCCCCCTCAGTATCTCCGGATACATATTAGCTAGTCTCCATGCCAAAGTAGGAACCGCTGCAAAATAATTATGGTATATTTTATACTCCCGCAGTGCATTCCTTGGCCTTTCTGAACAAATCCTAAAGACAGGTAAATGTTAAGTCCTAGAGTGCGAATCCCACACGATCCACACTCGAAATGCTGGGTGACGCAGAGAGACACAGATCGCCATCTAACTCTATGATGACTGGGTACAGCCCTGGAGCCCACCACACCTTTACAGGAAGGTCGCCATAGTTGGATATCTGTCTCCCTATCCCCACCATAAATAGATACATGCTTTTCAAATGCTTATGTAATGTGTCTTGCCCCTGTGTTGTTGTTTGTAGTCATAGTGCGGTATATGACATATCGTTATTTGATTCTGAAGCTGCCACCAGATGACTTGTTTGCACGCTGTCGGTCTGAGGAAGATGCTTCATGGTGGTGACCATGCGGAAACCAAGCATTCTCGCCAGGCAGACCAATATGTTAAAGATAGGAAAAACACACAGCCACTTGCGGCCAAAACTAGACATGTGTGAAACTAGGAACCAAATGTTAGAGTAGGTTCTAATAAGAAGGCCCGCATAAATAAAGCGGCAACTACAAACTAATAATATCTTTAACTCACATAATGTGATGGTGTTGAATTCTGTGGAAATCATCAGCCTCGCCTCATCTTCACGTAAACCAGTGTGCATCCCAACACTTTTAACTAGGTAACCTAAGCGGAGTGCGGTCCAAGTTTTTATACAAATAAGCAAAACAATCTAACTTGGATGGCTGTTACCATATTACGAACTAATACGGCACAGTTAAAAACATAAGGTCACATGACATTGCGTGCCTATCAGTCACCAGTACCTATCAGTCATCGGCACATAAATGAAAATAAATATATACAATTAAGTATATAAACTATAAAGTAAGGTCTCACACGGCCTTGCGGTACATACATCAATCACTGTAGTTGAATCGACATATATCTGAGATGCGAGATGGCACGATCCTGAGTTGCTGCTAAAGAATATCCACAGCCGAACTGACTGATGCGGCTCATACTCATGAACGGTGAAGATGAACTTTGCGGATAGCTGGTAGATAGTCATGTAAGAACACACATATAGACTTATGCGGATGTGTAGGATTTCCGTACTTGAGCGCATTGAAAATGCCCCATAATACTGGTTACGGGCTTTGTTGAAGTTATTTTAATGCAATAACATCTTTGCAGATTCACAAGACGAGATGCGCCGCATTAAGCAATGCCCCGAACTGGATTGCGGTCAAAATGTTAATAAGCAGCACGATACATGTGTGGAGTTAGTTCACCTCTTTTCAGCGTGGCCCAGCAGATCCGGAGATATATCCATCAACACCACCATCTTACATACTAATTTGCGGTCTTACATCTCAGCCAAACGGCCCATCCGCACTGGAGGTTCCTCTTAGTTTGTTGGTAGGCCTATTGGGGGATTTAGTCATTGCCCCCAGTTGATCAGCCGGGGGCTTCCAAAAACTTAAATTACGGATGTCGTCGGTGTGCTCCAGAGACAAGAACTTAAAACCAATAGGCACTGTTTGGGTTGTTCAACCGGGAAGATTACAGTAGGTGGTACTATGTCGTCTCGGTATGCCCTGGCAGCCACACCACCCGGGCCTGTCTACCCTTCTCTTCTGATGAGTTCTGATTTTGCTGCTCCGTTATATTCTAAATAGTGACGTCAACCAATCAACGCGCGCATCGTGATGAGGCATGGTTAATGACCACGTGGCTTACTGGCCCTCACACATAGAGTTATCTATACTAGCTAGAGACATAGGTGGCGCTGTATTTTTGCTTGCTCAGCCACCATTAGTAAGGCAAAAGGATAAATGCTCGCTATTATCTTAAATGCAAAAATAGCATGCATGTTTTATACACGGCGTATAATTTTTATGAACAGGTGTGAAAAGGGAACTGGAAATAACATTTCACCGGTGTGTACGCATTGTGTTTTATGATGGCGATCAATTGTAGCTAAGTAAACATACACATACCAGTTTTCGTATGACAGATATTGCATGGCTTCCACTTGCAGTCTATCGTTATTCAGGCCTTGAAATTATGATGAACAATTGGCCAACAGCAGTAGTGATCAATAGATTCTTCAAACCATACTTCTTATTGTGTTAACTCTATTTTGTTTACTGAACAGCAGTATAATTCAAGCCTTTGTTTGACAAATTTAATTATGAAAAATTTAATTTTCTCACAGATAATGTCCATTTACAAACCAGAGAAGACAATATTGGACAAATTTCGTATTAATGCCTTAGACACTCATTCACTGTCTGGTTCTCTGTCACCCTTCTCTCTCTCTCTCTCTCTCTCTCTCTCTCTCTCTCTCTCCCTATCTATTCTTGTGGCACGTGCATTACATCTACACGGCACTTGACAGTCCAGCTCGTCTTTCCCAAGCGGCATTAGCTGCAGTGGTTCAACTCCACTGAGTGCCAGAAAACAATGCATGTTACAGAAGACTCCCTTTCCCCCTCCCTCCTCTCTCTCTCTCTCTCTCTCTCTCTCTTTCTCTCTCTCTCTCTCTCACATGCACTCGATAATTGTAATGCCCCACCCCAGCATACTACTATAGTTGCAATGTAAAATGCGAATGACAGCCTTGCGACATTGTGGTGATGATGTAGTTTAAAAATATAGACAATCTTGGCTGATAATTCTAACATTTTTCTGTAGAATTTTACCATCTTTTAAATGAACACTGATAAAATCTTTCTAGAAATAGGTAAATTAGGTATGGAGAAAGTATGGAATTTCTGCAGAAGGCATATATAAACATCATTCTGGTGAGGAAAGTAGTTTTATTTAGATTTGGTGTTTTTACTGATGTTTCATTATGCTATGACATTACAATTATTAAGTAAGTAGAATTGCTGATATGCATTGTATGAATGTGTTGTGTGCTATATTTCAGGTGTCACGTGAGAGGAAGTTGCTGACAGAACTATTGCCTGTTTCCAGTACAGCCAATGCCCATCACTGAAGTGGAAAGCTGGATGTATCTATTGATCTTGAACACAGGGTTCATATATGGATCGTGAAAAACCTGGGTAGGCAGGGAATATGTCAAGTAAAATTCCAGGCCTGGCAAACCTATAAGTCATGAAAAATCAGAAAACCACTACTGTGCAGAATTATGCTATAAAAATTGTCATGACGAAAAAACAAATGCAGGAGATAGAACTACCATCTGAATGCATCAAGCATGTTTAGATTTCAAATGTGTATGAACACAGTGACCATTATTATAACCACAACCAGACTGTAGTGGTCTAACTCTTGGACAGTTTCCATTTATATGTCAAGAGACCATTTTTGAAAGTTTACCATTGAAATGACTGACTCGGTAACAGAACCAGTCATTCCAGTGATAAATCTTCAAGAAAATCTCTTGCAGATGGATTCTTGCAGATTCAGTGGAACTCTTGACTATTAAATGGCTAGAACATAATAAGTAAGCGTTTACGGGTAATAATTTGTCAGAAAATATGTGTGCGTGTTGATTGTCGAATTGGATGGCAAGAGAAGACTGTTTTGAAAATTTAGCACTGAAAGACTATCTCGGTAGCCGAACTAGTTTTTCAATTGCTAAATTTTCAGAAAATAGTCTTGGCCTGCAAATGGTTAGCATTTAGCAAAATTAGCTTTTCTTGACCATTGTTAAATGGTAGAACACAGGATAAGTAACCTTTTAAAGGTCATAATTTGTCAGAAAAATAACATATTTGTGCTTATCAAGTATCCTTTTACAGGACAGGAGGCTATTTTTGAAAATTTACCATTGAAATTACTCTTGGTTAGCAAGTTATGGGCTCCATTGGTAAATTTTCAAAATTATGATCTCTGGGTCTACAACTAGCATTCATCAGGACGTATGTGACTTGAGAACTTATAATATTCAGGGGAAAGGTCAGTGCAATGTCTGGGAATTTATACCTTAAAGCCGCTAAGAATGGTGAATCCTGTATATTGCTATGATGGCATAATGATGCCAATGATATGATGTCATGATAATAATCGAAATAATAATATTAAATAATAATGATGGTGACGGTACTAGTGATGATAATGTTTGTAATGATAATATGTGCATAGTTATTTGTAAATATTGTTCATTTGAGTATCCCATATGTGACAATGTGACATGGGGTTTTAATTTACACATTGCAGATATGCTTCGTAATTCAGTTTCAAATCAAGGACACAGGTAGGCTGATGAATATTTTAAAATCAATATGACTTGAAGCGGCTATAGACAACATCATTTGAACCTTTGATGGTCAGGATTTGTCAAGAAAACCTTACTTACAATTTTTGCTTAGTGAATGTCCATTGATTCATATGCTGAGAGCAGACCATTTTTCTAAATTACCACTAGACATGCTAGATTGACTGGCTTGTTTAATATCGAACCAATCATTCCAGTGGTAAAATTTCAATTGGACATTCTTTCAGACCACTGCCGATTTTATTTCATCTGACTTGAACATTAAAGGGTTAACACAATATCTGTTATTATTGTCGGTAGTATCTCGGTATCTCTATGTCAAGTGAAGCTCCCTCCCTCCCTCCCTCCCTCCCTCCGTCTCTCTCTCTCTCTCTCTCTCTCTCTCTCTCTCTCTCTCTCTCTCTCTCGATAAGTGTAATGCCCCACTCCAGCATATTACTATAGTTGTAATTTAAACTGTGAATGACAGCCTTGCGACATTGTGGTGATGATGTAATTTGAAAATATATACAATCTTGGCTGCTAATTCTGACATTTTTCTGCAGAATTTTACCATTTTTTAAATGGACGCTGATAAAATCAGTGTGGAAATAGGTAAATTAGGTATGAAGAGTATAGAACCTCTGCAGAAGGCACATATGAACATCATTCTGGTGTTGAAAGCAGTTTTATATTTAGATTTAGTGTTTTTTTACACATGAATGTGGTGTGTGCTATATTTCAGGTGTCACATGCGAGGAAGTTGCTGACAGAGAACTATTGCATGTTTCAGCAAGCGCTGAAGATGAAGCAAGTGAAAAGTTGGATATGTCTATTGTTCTTATAACCGCAGGGTCAATATAAGGATCATGAAAAGCCAGGACAGTCAGAGAATTTGAAAAGTAAAACTCGTAAAAACTGTGCTTTTTCATATAAGTCATGGAAAAGTCATGAAAAATCAGAATACCACTAGTGTCAAGAATTATGCGATAAAAATTGTCATGACAAAACAACAAATGCAGGGGATAGCCCTAGCATCTGAATGCATCTAGCATGTTTAGATTTCAAAGGTGGATGAACAATGTGACTATTATTATAACCACAACCAACCAGACTGTAGTTGTCTAACTCTTGTTCAGTTACCATTTACATGTCAAGAGAAGACCATTTTTGACAATTTACCACTTGAATGCCTGATTTGGTAACAGACCAGTCATTCCAGTGATAAATCTTCAAAGAAGTATCCTGCAGATGGACTCTGATTCCATGGAACTCTTGCTTTTCTTTACTATTAAATGGTTGAACATGATTATAGTAACCATTTAAAGGTAATAATTTGTCAGAAAAACACATATTTTTTGCTTGTTGATTGTCCAATTGCATGGCAAGAGACTATTTTTGACAATTTTGCACTGGAAAGATCTCGGTAGCAGAAGCAGTCTTTCAACCGCTAAATTAAAAAAAAATATTTTTGTCCTGCAAATGGGCAAGATTTGCATCATTCAGCAAAATTTGACCATTATTAACCCTTTAACACTCATACCAGCAAAAAACTGCTTCAGCTGTGGTCTTGAGAAATGTCTATTTGCAGACCAGAGAATACTTTTGAAAATTTACCGCTGGAATGATTGGCTCCATAGCCGAAGCAGTCATTCCAGTGGTAAATTTTCAAAAATAATCTTTTGGTCTGCAAATGGAGATTTTCTCTGAGAAAATTTTAATTTTCTTGAAAAAATAAGCGTTAAATGGTAGAACAGAGGATAAGTAACCGTTTAAATGCATAGCTATGTGCCTTAAAAACTTATAAATATCAGGGGAAAAGACAGTGCAATGTCAGGGAATTTATACGTCAAAGTCCCTAAGAACGGTGAATCCTGCATATTGTTATAATGGCATAATGATGTCAATGATATGATAATGTCATGATAATAATCGAAATAATAATATTAAATAATACTGATGGTGATGGTACTAGTGATGTTTGTAATGATAATATGTACATAGTTATTTGTAAATATTGTTCATTTGAGTTTCCCATATGTGGCAATGTGACCTGTTGTAGTAATGGTATAATAACATTATGACATCAATATAGTGACAATGATTGTAAATGTATCATTAAAAAAACAATGATAATATACAAAGAAACTGTCTTTGTCCAATATCACTTTATCCCCAGAAATGTTTTAATTTACGCATTGCAGATGTCCTTCATAATTCAATTTCAAAGCAAGCACACAGGTATGCTGATGAATATTTTGATATCAATATAACGTGAAGCCGCCATAGACAACAGCATTTGAACATTTGATTGTCAAGATTTGTCAAAAAACTTTTACTTACAATTTTTGCTTAGTGAATCTCCATTAATTCATATGCCAAGAGTAAGCCATTTTTTTAATTACCACTAGACATGCTAGAATGACTGGCTTGTTTAATATCGAGCCAGTCATTCCAGTGGTAAAATTTCAAATGGACATTCCTTCAGACCACTGTAGATTTTATTTTGTCTGACTTGACCATTAACTGGTTAGCACAATATTTGTTATTATTGTCTGTAGTATCTCGGTATCTCTATTTCACAGTGAAGCGATTGCGTATTCTTGTAAACATGCGTCTAATTACCCTCGCCACGTAAGAGGAAGAGGGTATTGCGATCGAGTGTGTGCGTGGGTCCGGAGCTGTACCTCGAAAACTACTACATGTACAAGAGGATTTCCAGGCATGTGAGCCACATAAAAAAACTGGGTCCAGATCGGATCAAATTCTTGATCTATGGATATCTCGGAAACTGATGGTCTGATTTGGATCAATGATTAACGCTTAGGATTCCACAACATTTGTCATGGTACGAAAAAATAAAAAAATAAAAATCTGGAAATGGGAGGGTGAGGGTCTACAATCTCTGATTTCTCTTGTTTATCAGGTTATTATTTTTAATAAATTTATAAATTTGTCTGATCCATTTGTTTGTTCCTAAGATATGTACCCATTTCAGCCATGCATACCAAGATTAAGTACCATTTTTACCACTTTATTATTTCAAATATTTTGAAACTAAACTGATTGAAAACAAAATGTTCAATAGTTGTTGGCGAAAATGATAATATTTACCAATACAGTGATTGCCTTGGTTAATCTGTATGTTTGTCTGTCGGCCTCCTGCCCTGGTTAATCTGTATGTTTGTATGTCGGCCTCCAGCCGTAGTTAAGCTCTTGGTCTGCATATATTGTCTTATATCAGGAATCGTTAATCATATTGAAACTAAATTGGATACATGATTACCTTATTGAAACTAAATTTGGGCACATGGTTACCCCGAGGTAGTGCAATGACAGTGAGGTCACACGGCCAATGGTTACCTCACCCCTCCCCCACCCACCCCCAACCCGCAATCCCCTAGACATGGGGTCTCAAGTGAAAGCGTGAACATTTTACTGGTCAGCTTGGGATGCAGAAGACTGGGCAGCCACTTCTCACATTTTCCCATGATTGATGCTATTTGGAGGGGCTTGGTGGTGCTGGATGGAATGGACAAGGTAAGGAGCCTAATATATTTATCACAAATGTTGGGATGACTTGTCCCGTGTTCCACCGATTATATTTAAATATACCAGAATCCATTTTGAAAACAATCTGACTAAAAGTTACTTTTTAACAAACATTTCAAGGTAGCTACATATAGAACCGGTTCAATATTTTTGAAAACGTTTTGACTGTCTCAGGCAGCTAAGGTTTCCAATCTCAGTTTTTAATGTAAGCAGATTTCTCTCCACACTTTAACACATGGTTACCTATGTTGATAACATTAGGCCTATATAGGGAGGTATGGTAAATACGAAGGTTGCTAACCATTTTGAAAATGATTTCGCTGATTCAGGTACAAATATCCCTGAAAATCTGGGATTATTTAAAACATACGCCCATCTATATGTTCCAAATTTAATTTTAAAAATCGTAATAGGTTTTTACTCAACAGTGGTCTGTTTGTTGTATACGTAGACATGGTATAGAGCAACAACAGTAATTAATATTGCTGACTATTTTGAAGGAAATTTCGTTGAAATGAGGGATCTACCTGGCAAAATTTACTTTTAAGATACCTGAAAATCGGGGATTATTTAAAACATATATGTTCCAAATTTTATTTTAAAATCTCAAGTGGGTTTTACACAACAGTAGTTTTAGACATGGCATATAGCAATAACAGTAATGAATATTACTGACTATTTTGAAAGTAATTTCGTTGAAATGTATACATCTACTAGGCCGATATGCCTGAGAATCGGGGATTATTTAAGTCATGCACGCTTCTATATATGTTCCAAATTTTATTTTAAAATCTCAAGTAGTTTTTACGCAACAGGGGTTTGTTTGTATACGTAGAGTCGCCAGCCAGTGTTTACATGTAATAGCATGTGTCGTTCTTTGCCATCTTAGCGGCCTCGTCAGCCTGGCTGACCACTAGACATCAATCTAGTGTAATAGTGGAGTATCCGGTGCACTGTCTCTAGTCAATATAGCTAACTACCTCTCTGGTATTTCCAGAGGCTCGGAATAAACGAATAATGAAATAACAATTAGGTTAAACACAGAAAATTAGTCCAATTTCGAGGCTGGAACTTTGCCACCATGAATTAAAAGTGAATAATCAAACACAGAGTGTTTACATGGGTGTTTACACTTACATGGCAGTTGGAGACGATTACAAGCAATAGTGTAGTTGAAGCGGAATTAAAAAAGTTGTCAAACATACACATGACAATATTATAACACTACATAACAACTCCAATTCTTTGAGACCAAAAGACTTAATTGAAAACATGTAAGAATTCAACAGTCAACAGAAGGTCCGTGTTTATCTCTGGGAACGCAGGAGATGCGATTTGAGAGCATCTAGATTTCAAATTTTTGGGCACGTGGGGCGCGCCTCATTTACTTTGCTCCGGGCCCACAGTACCTATAAGACGAAGTCAAAGTCGATTAAATAAATCGCAGAATCTGAATAGTGAATACGAAATTCGGCGTAGTTTTAATGGAGGAATCCAGTTTGTCGATCAATCATATGACGTCATAACCAACTACGTCACATGTAGGCTGGAGTCATACTCAATTACGTCATAAATGGCGTAATTAAGTCTTTCATAAACGCTTAATAGGCTGTCAAGTTGTACGAATTGTATGTCTTTTCCATTTAATAAACATTCTGTTGAATATTTTGAAACTAATTTCACAGGCACGTGCCATAGGTACGACGTACCGGTACATGGCACTTCTGCTTGGCTATATCAAGAAAACCACGTGGTTTGGAACAGGCAAAGCCCGGATTTTAGCACAATTTTATTTAAGCACGCCATTGCGTCCTTACCATATATAATCTTGTACTTTGTTGCAATATCCTTTTTTTCAAAGCAATGCGCGGCAGTCAGAACCCACTGTTTTTCAATCAATGTCCCTCCGCATATGTGAACAAACTAGAAATAAAACAAGGGCAATCAGAGATTGTAAACCACAGCTATTTTCTCTCGGATTTCTTTTGAATTCAAAGTTTTATCAGTTGACAGACAGACGGGCGCCTAGATAGACGGACGGACGGACCGACGTACGGGCGGGCGGACGGACGAACGAGTCACGCACTGAGAGACGGGTGGACGAACGGGCAGAGAAATTGTTCTTTCAATCTTTTCGGGATAATGCCAGACACATGCCCCACACCACCAACTCCCACAATCACTCCTCACTTACTTATTTTCACACTCCATCAGCCATCCACCCACCTAATAGCTAACGCTCCGCTTAAACACATGTTTCACCGCCTTGCAATCACTCACTCAGTTAGTACAGTCACTAAGCTAATCTTTGCGTCTTTCTACCGCCCTCGCTGCGTACATCTCTCACCACCTCCTTCCCTCCCTCCCTCCCTCCCCACCCTCCCCCCCTCCTTCCCTGCCTCCCTCCTCCCTCCCTCTCCCTCCCTTCCTCCCTCCCTCCCCCTCTCCATCTCTCTCTCTCGCTCTCTCTCTCTCTCTCTCCCTCTCTCTCTCTCTCTCTCTCTCTCTCTCTCTCTCTCTCTCTCTCTCTCTCTCGCAGTCATCAATGCTTTGACAGCCATTGAAATGCCAGCACCATCATACCTTTTTGCCCTTCCATTTATAGAGTCCAACCATCCAGGGCCATGTTTCAGGATCTTTAACATGCAAACCCTCCAGTAAGTTCTCGCTACGTGTCCCCATTCCCTGATCGTCTCGAATACCACATTCATCATAGTCTGCAATAAACAAGTCAGACAGAAATTCAAGGCATCTATAAGTCATGTATTTGTATAAATGATCGCATTTATTATACAGCACAGCTCATAAATAAGTTAATATGTTTCCACGTCAAAACAATTTTGAACACGTGTAAGAAATGGTCAGTGGAATAGTCTGGATTGGAAGTTAGGCAGAAATGTCTAAAGCAGCCATAAGTAGGCCTACTGTTGTTTTGTAAACATATTATGTTTATTTCTGAACTGTAGGTTCATCATTGTATGTTGATGTATTTGTTGATGTAATAATAATAATAATTACAATAACCTCTTTGCTAAAAACACATAAAATGGATGAATTGCACAATCTGGTACTAATAAGTCATGAAATATGGTTTTCGCACCTTAAATTTCATGTATGGGCTGGACAATGGAACGCGCATATCCAGTCAAGGATCCATAATATAACTGGGCCACATACTTAAAATTCATGGATCCTCACATGTCTGCGTGAAGGACATTACAACGGGAGAAGGTTCAAAGCACACCGAATTCTGCTTTTGTATAATTTAACTAAAGTACAATATATTCATAGAGTTTCATAGGATAGCACTGTGGACTCAGGCGTATTCAGTCTCTATGTCCGGCTCTTCATTCGTGGATGAAACATAACACTCTCGCACGTGACTTCCAGGCATTTTATAGTCAGCGATAAAGTCAAATTTCATCCCCTGGTTCTTCCAAAATTTATCCAGGCCTACCTCGAACGTAAGTACTGATGTAGTATTTACTAGATCGCTTGGTAGGCTGTTCAAGACATCCACTGCTCTATTTGTGAATGAGTATTTCCGTAAATCAAACCGACACCTCTTTTTCACTAGCCTCTAGTGTCCTCTTGTTGTCTTGCGTTTAGATATTTCCAGCATATTTTTGGTAATTTTTGGATTGCATATCCCATTCCGTATTTTAAATACCTCTATCATATCTCCTCTTAGTCTTCTATATTTCAGTGAAGGAAGTCCTAGCTTTCTTAATCTATCAGCTTACTCTAGATCCTTCAGTGTGTGAATCAATTTTGTTGCTCTTCTCTGCACATTTTCCACCGTCGCTATGTCATTTGCGGTGTGCGGCACCCACACACAAACAGCATATTCCAGGCGAGGTCTAACCAGTGCTTTGAAAAGGCTGATGAACATGCCTGCATTTAGGAAGCTGAATGATCTCCTTTTCAGTCACATTATTACGTTTGCCTTATTTACCTGTGGCTGTATGTGTTGCTTAAATGACAAGTTATTGGCAACTATGACGCCTATATCGTTTTCTTGTGCGACATTTTCCAGAGTTACCAAGTCGCCATCCTGATTTTGTAGACAATACCCATATGTGTTTTCCTCTTTCTTTGTTACACTCTGTATCATCATAACTTTGCAGTTTTTGGGTGAAGCCGCAGTAACCATGTGTCAGTCCATATTTTTAGGGAATCCAGATCTTCTTGTAGCCTTTCCTTCTCATCAAATGTCTTTGTCTATTTGTACATCTTTGTGTCATCTGCAAAGAGAAACGTTGTTGCATTGACGCAGTCGGGCAAGTCATTTATGTAAATGACAAATAGTATCGGTCCTAGGACGCTGCCTTGTGGGATCCCGCTTGTCACACTTCTGTCACACGAGCTTATTACATTAACAACCACCTTTTGTGTTCTGTCAGTTAAAAATCTTTTAATCCATTTTACTACCCGACTGCTTATCCCATAGGTTTATAGTTTGCCGAGTAGGCGTCCATGGGGAACGGTATCGAAGGCTTTCATAAAATCCATGTACATAGTGTCTAGTGTACCCCCTTTGTCCAGTATTTATGTTCACTCGTCCATCACTTTCAGCAGTTGAAGGCGTGTTGACCTTCCAGACAGGAATCTGAATTGTGCGCTACTGAATAGTTCATTTCTTTCCATATGGGTTAGAATCTCAGCCGTGAGCAATTTCTCCCTTAATGTACATATGACACTTGTTAGGCTAACAGGTCTATAGTTCCCTGGGTCTGATTTGCTTCCTTTCTTAAAAAGTGCTGTAACATTTGCAGTTCTCCAGGCTTCAGGCACAACACCCTCTTCCAGAGACTTGTTGAATATCATTGTCAGTGGTTTATACAGCACATCACTAAGTTCTTTTAAAACATGTGGATAGATCCCATCAGGTCCTTTGTTCTTAACTATCGCTTTTATCAGTTTTAAAACTTCTTCGTTGAACACTCTGCCATGGAACTCCTCCTGGATATTTTATCTTCCAATTTGAGCGTGTCTCCAGGCGGTTCCTTCGTGAAGACGCTGGTGAAGGACATCAGCTTTATCTTTGTCTTCACTAGATACCTCCCCCTCACCCCCACCCCACCCCCTGTCTCTACGGCTGTCTTTAATTCTGCTATTCCTGTTTTCACTAATCTTTTGGAGTTAACATATCTCCAGAATTTCTTGGGGTCTGACTTCTCAGACTTCACTATCTCCTTTTCCTTATCCTTTTTTGCTTTACTTACTAGGCCCCTTATTTGATTTCGGATTTTGGCATACTCCTTGTACTTACATTCCTCTCTTGTTTCAATAAACCTCTACCAGCTCCTATGCTTCTTCCTTAGGTTTTGCTGTAATCTTCTCGTCTAGTTGAACATCATGAACTTTCCTGGGGGTTTCCTTGCCTTTTGTTCTTATTTTTGGGATACATTTATCTTGGGCCATGTTATAAATATTCATAAAATGGTCTAAGGCAGTTCATGTATCCACTTCTTCCAGTTCTTCTTCCAAGTTTCTATAGCACTGTACATAAAAGAAGAACCAAAAGGAGTCGACTGTAAACTGAAAAGTAGTTTCGAAGAGAGAGTGTGTGGGTGAAGGTAAAAATTAGTGGACACGAAACCATAATGATTGGATGTATCTATAAAAGTCCAATCAGTAGCAAAGAAAACCTTAGGGAGCTGCGAGGTCTTATCAGAGAGGTATGTAGTATGAGAAATGAGTTTGCAGACCTATTGATCATGGGAGACTTCAATTTCCCTAAAGTAAACTGGAATACATGGATATCTGACAATTATACGGATGCAGAGGCATTTGTAGAATGTATATGAGACTGCTACATGCACAAGACTGTAACAGAACCTACCCGCAAAAGGATAAACACCACTTCTAGTACCATTGACCTACATCTCTCCAACGAAGAACTAATAACTGACATAACACATCAAAGCCCTATAGGATTAAGTGATCACTGTGTATTGAAATTTACTTTCCATACTAATATATACAGCAACCACAACAGAGAGACGAGGTGGAACTATTTCAAAGGAAATTATGAAGCAATGAAAGTAGAATTGGATAGAAACTTGGAGGAAGAACTAGAAGAACTGGATACATGTACTGCCTTGGATCATTTTATGAATATTTATAACATGGCCCAAGATAAATATATCCCAAAAACAAGACCAAAAGGCAAGGAAAAAATCAGGATGGTTCATGATGTTCAACTAGACGAGAAAATTACAGCAAGGATAAGGAAGAAGGATAGGAGCTGCAGAGGTTTATTGAAACAAGAGAGGAAAGTAAGTACAAGAAGTATTCTTTTAAAGCATTTGGATGGATCCCATCAGGTCCTGGAGCTTTGTTCTTAACTATCGCTTTTAGCAGTTCCTTCGTGAAGACGCTGGTGAAGGACATCAGCTTTATCTTTGTCTTCACTAGATACCTCCCCCCCCCCCACCCCACCCCCTGTCTCTACGGCTGTCTTTAATTCTGCTATTCCTGTTTTCACTAATCTTTTGGAGTTAACGTACCTCCAGAATTTCTTGGGGTCTGACTTCTCCTTTTCCTTATCTTTACAATGGGTTAGGAAACCAGGAGATAGAATTGCCGAAGACTGCTACTAAGTGTTCATTGATTGCTTGCGAAAAAACTTTTGGACCTGATCAACTGTACTGGAGGCCAAGCATATGTAAGTACTACAAAGATAAACTGGTATAAATGTGAATGTGTACTGTACCAATTTAATAGAACAATTTGGTAGATTGTTACCTCCCTGCACACAGATATTATGTGATTTGGTCGGGACTACCCAGCCAAGTTAAGATTGTTGATCTGTATTACTGTCAGTATTAATTGTCGATTTGGCCGGGACCACCCTGCTAATCTGACATATTGTGTATATATTTTTATATTGTGATTTCACCAGGATCACACAGCCAGCGAATCTATATTGTCTGATTTGGTCGAGACCACCCTGCTAGTCGGACACTTGATAACACAAGGTTAGTCGGGACTACCCTGTCAGTATAGTAGAAATTGGCAATGTGGTCTGGACCACTCTGCAAATGTGACATGATGTGTATATTGCAATACAGTGCAAATTTAGGAGAATAACTTCGTAGGCTGTTGCCCCCCATTACACACATATTGTCTGATTTGGTCCGGACTACCCTGCCAAGTTTAATAGGACTGCTGATTTGAGTAACTAACATTAGTATTAATTGTCGATTTGGTCGCGACCACTCTGCTAATCTGACATATTGTGCATATATTGTAATATTGAGATTCCATCAGGATTACACAGCCATCGAATTTAGATTGTCTGATTTGGCCAGGACCACTCTACTAATCTGACATATTGTAAATATACTGTACTATTGTGATTTCACCAGGATTACACAGTCATCAAACATATATTGTCTGATTTGGTCGGGACAACCCTGCTAATTGATACATTGTGCACATGTTTTAATAGTGTGAATTCACTGGGATTACCCAACCAGTAAATTTATTTTGTGTTTGATTTAGTTAGGGCCAACCTGCTACTCAGAAGTTGTTCCAAACTAATGTGAAATCTGTCAGATTTGATACCAGAATAGAACCAAAAGCTGATGGATGGATACTTTGAGACACAGAAGTCCATTACTGACTTCGATGCAATCAGATTTGCAATTACAAGGTTCCATGCATACTATTCAATTAAGTAGTTCCAAATGTTTTTCAGGCTGAGACATGATAAACAGGAATATATTATGACCTAAGCTGAATCTAATTATGACGTAGGCAAAATTCATTGAACATGTGTTCGGGATACATTAATGGTCAGGTGAAAGTCCAAAAGTCTTTATATGGCTAAAAGTCTGCACTCTAGGCATTCCGTTTTTTATCATGCTGGGAATCAATGATTATTCTCGTCTTGAGTTTTTTACTTAGAAATTATAAGATTCACAAATGTTTATTTAAAAGAGTTATAAGTCTTTCATGAGGTCTGATACTGGCTTGAAAATTGTGCTGAACTGTAAAGATTATATTGATAGGAATTAAGTAAAAATACTATGAGGCATTTGCCTAAGAAATCTATTAATTAAAATAAAGTAAACTTTAAATATTAGACAATTATTATTTGGTTAATGAGAATAATTCATCTTAAATTGTAAGCTGTGAAATAAAGATCTTGTTTATAATGATTAATAAAAATAGATAATTAGCCCTACACTGTGTTAAGGTTGTGATTTAGCTTTAATTTGTTCAGAGAGTAAGAATCACTGAATATGGGTATAATTATGGAGAAGGGAAACTTCAACTCCTCTGTACAGAAAGGAGCAAATCAACTGGCAAAAAATTTTCCGGGCATCTATTCAACCGTGTTTTAATAACAAAGAGCACTGGAGGGTGGAGACCAATTCTCAACCTCAAGCCATTAAACAAGTTCATAGATACACCGATTTTCAAGATGGAAACGATCAAAACGGTGTTGGCAAGGTTGGAAAAAGAAGTGTGGACAGCATCAATAGATCTGAAGAGTGCTTATTTCCACATTCCAATTGCGAGGAGTTTTTGTCTGTACATGAGATTCGCATTCCAGGGCTGACAGTGGGAATCCAAGGTTTCACCTTTTGGAATTTCAACGGCTCCTCGGTTTTTCACCAGGGTGGTTCTTGTAATAACAGCATGCCTCCGCAGGAGAAGCATAGCAGTCCACACTTACATAGGGAAGACCTTAAATCACGTGCGACCTGGAGCGTTATGAATATTCTTGGCATCGTAAGCGCTATAGCGATTGGTCAGTCAGATTCAACATTACAATGATTCCAGTTTATCATCTGACAAACGGACTCGATGTGTGAACATCGCAAAACATTTATTTTCTACGTTCTAACATTGTTATACATTGAGTTAAACTGTTGGTAAAATAATTAACAGTTTTCTAACAAAATAATGTATTGATTACTCCTTTGCATAATCTCATTCTATATATGGCACAATGCCTACAACGTTGACCTTTTAGCCATGGTACAAGTGCTATCACAGGGCAGGCGTTGGATGAGGAGTCAAGTATTAGCATCTAGAAACATGCACATGGCTTGCGACATCATGAATATTCATAGCGCTCCAGGTCGCATGTGAACTAACTTTTCTTTGTATAAATAATATGGCAGTGTTTGAATGAGCTGTTATGAGCTTTCAATCTGCAACAACAAAATACTACTCACGCGATCATGTCATATACCACAACCATCAATCACGCGATCACGCCACTCCATGATTCTCGTGAGAAACTGAAACAAAATAACTTTCTGTGGCGAAATTTAGGCTACTATTAAGGAATTAAAAATATGCAAACAATTCATAGTTTCGCACATCCGGGCATCTTGAGATCGGCCGCCATTAAAGTCGGGGCAAACTTACTACATGCTAAAGAGGACTGCCCAAAGCAATGCATTGTTTACATTTTCCATGAAGCTAAAACCATTAAATCCTGTATCTGAGTATCTGTAATAAACCAGCCCGGTATCAGAACACATAAAATCATGATTGAATTTTGCAAGATAGTAAAGAAAATGTAATTAAGGTTTTGCGGCCCATTGCTCGTAATCTTAAATTAGCCACTCCATAAATGGCGTCGCTCCCAGGATATTATGAGAAATTTGATTGTGATGACGCCATCACGATTCTATTAATATGATGATGTGACTTCCGGCATGGCGGTTCAAAATCTTTTCTCCTAAAGGAAATCCGAGTTTAAATCAGCAATATTACAGAGATCTAACCAATATCTTTAAGGAAAAGACAAATAAAATCATTTCACGACATAAAGAGTGAAGGAATTAATAAAAAATCCCCAGTTTATTAATGACAGTACAAAGTTTTAAGAAATTCAATAAATCAGAATGGCACTTCAGGGACCATACCGCGTCTCTAGCAACAAGAGCAACAGTGGGTAGCACATGTCGAGCAGTAGAAGACAGACTCACATGAACTCACATGAATCCTCTTCTGACAGAAGGCATCAAATCGCCTCTGGCGTCAGTTCTGAGCTGCATATATTGGATGGCTGATTCAGTTGTAGGTTGTCATCACATTCATGATTTGTTAGTAATTCTTTAAAGAAAGTGGGATGAGAGATTGGATCAGATTCAAAGTTGAATAGCAGTAGGTGTTTACTCCATAGTTTGTCTAATCTGGATTTAAAAGAGTTAATAGAAGGTTCATTGATAAATGTGTTCAGGTAGTTTGTTCCATTGGTCTGTGCAGCGCAATGGAAATGAAAACTTTCTGATATTTAACCTAACTCTGATTTTCTGAATTTTTAGGCTATGACCTCTTGTAGTACTGGTATTGTCAAAAAAATTGATACAGTTTGATGGAGGTTGATCATATTTGTTGGGAAGTATTTTATATATCTCAATCATATCATACTACCTCGCAGTCTTCTGAATGTGAGAGTTGGTAAGTTGAGTTCTTTTAGTCTTTCGCTGTATGGTAGGTTACACATACCTGGGATAAGTTTTGTGGCAAGCCTTTGAACAATCGCACTTACATGGGATTTTTTTAGAAAAGGCGCCCATACTACATTTGTATATTCGATATGAGGCCTAACAAGGAATTTAAAGAGGTCCTTAAAGTTGTCTTTATCTATGTAGTTAAACGTTCGTCTAATTGGTCCAATGATTTGATTGGCTTTGTTTATTTTTTCACTTATGTGTTGGTTAAGACTCTAGAATATGGCGGTTGGTTAGAGTCCATTGTGTAGAGATGGGGAACTGTGGTTCTTGAGGAAATTCTCATACTTTTACATTTGTCTGGATGGAGTTTTAGGAGTGAGTTTTCTGTCCACAGGTACATAGAGTCTATATCTTGCTGCAGCGTATCACAATCTGGATGATTAAGAATTGATTTGAATAGTTTTGTATCATCAGCAAACAAGAATATTTCTGACCCACACTTGATTGCATCAGGCAAATCATTTATATACAATATAAAGAGAAGTGGGCCAAGGACTGAGCCTTTTGGTATGCCGCTGGTCACATTTAGTAATTTGGAGTATGTGCTATTAATGATGACCTGTTGCTTCCTCCCGATTAGAAATGATTGGATCCACTTTAATAGTTTTCCATCAATGCCATATGCGGTTAGTTTTTTAAGTGGACGTTTGTGGGGGACTTTGAAGTGAGAGTGATAGGGTGGTAGTTATCAGGCGTTCGTTTGTCACCTTTTTTGAAGATAGCAGAGATATTAGCATTAGCCCAACTGTCTGGTATTTTGCCTAAATCTAGTGATGCATTAAATAGAGTGGATGAAGGGTTACTAAGAGCAGTACGTAACTCATATAATAATCTGGGGTTGATTTTGTCAGGTCCTGGAGATTTAGAGGTTTTAATTTTAGACAGTTTATTGTTTACAATGTCAGGTGTGATGCATATGATGCATATAGAGGTTATTTGATTCTGATAATTCCTACTAGGGATTGATGGAGCTTCATATCTGGTTCTATTGTATACACAGATTGGAAATATTCTGCTAAAACTTCTACTTTCTCATTGTCATCATTTGTGAATTTTTCTCTTCAGCATTGCCAGGTACTTGTAAATCTGGTATTCCAGACCTCGCTTTTGTCTTGGCTTGGACATAATTCCAAATTTTTTAGGGTTATTCTTGGCACTTTTGGAGATATTGTTTTCATATCGTTTCACTGCCTTTCTGGCAGCCTGTCGGAACTGGTTTCTTGTCCGGTAGTAATCTTCATATGTGGTCTGACTATTGTTTTCTAAGTATTTTTCCCAGAGTCATTTCTTTTTATTTATCTTGGATCTTGTAGCCCTATCGCGTAGAAATTTGTGTTTCTTATTTTTTTATTTTTCTCACCGGGATGTATATCTTCTCAGCTGCCAGACATTTTCTACAGATTATATCATACATATGGTCAATGTCAATTCTACCTTCTAATTGTTTCGGCCAGTTTATGTTCATCGATGCTGCCATAGTTTCGTAGTTACCTCTGTCATAGCAGAATCTAGTTTTTGGTTTGCCATTGGTGTCTCCATGTAGGTGGATGGTTGTTTCAATTACAGAATGGTCGCTTTTGCCAAGAGGTGCAGCATGATGGATATTATCTACTAGGTCGGGGTAATTGGTGAACAATAGGTCTAGAATTGAGGGTTTGTTGGATTCACGCCCTCGAGTTGGCTTGTTTATTATTTGTTCCATGAAGCAGTCACATACCACGTCAATAAATTCATGTGTAAATTCAGGGTTAAAACTGGTGTTATGACTAGTGAATGTATATGATGATCAATTGATGTGTGGCAATTTGAGGTCAGCTATTATAACTATATGCATATTAGTGGCACACGCCGTTTGAAATAGTTTAGAGAGATCTATGTTGTTCTGACTGCTAGAATTTGGGCTCCTATATACCACCACCGACCTCAATGTTTCGAGCTCAGATCGTAGGTCACATATGATACATTCTTCAAACGTGTGGGTGGTGGTTACCAGTATGTATGATAGGGATTTTTTATGTATATAAAAGGATGCGTCTGCCTTTAGTAGTAGTAGTAGTAGTAGTAGTAGTAGTAGTAGCAGTAGTAGTAGTAGTAGTAGTAGTAGTAGTAGTAGTAGTAGTAGTAGTAGTAGTAGTAGTAGTAGTAGTAGTAGTAGTAGTAGTAGTAGTGATATTTGTTGCTTCAGTAATATAGCGATCCATAATGTAGTGTGATAAATTGGGTTGATTTTTGTAATTTTTAGGTTTAACCTCAGTGATGCATGTATAACATGCAGGAATTTATCCTGAGTTAGATGCGCGAGTTCAGTTTTCTTTTCTGGTGTGAACACATCATTTGTATAGAAAACTAAAATATTGTTTTCAGGTCCGGTTACAGTGTGAAATAACTTGACAGGCATCTGTTCGTTTAGTTTATTAGTATTATGTCCTAAGAAGGGTGTGAAAGTATTTACATTTTACCTGCACAAACAGAGACATCTTGCGAAACCATACAGTGCTTATCGTTTGCTAGTCTTTTGCCTTTATTTGAGTTTGTTGTTTTAATATTTGATGGGGGATCAGACTGGAACATATATTGGCCATCATCAGGGTGAGTACATTCATCTAGTAGTACAGAAAATGCATTTTCAGTTGGTATGGCTGAATTTGTGTCTAGTTTAATTAGGCTAGGGGAACGATTTACATTAATGTGTTGATACAGTGGATTGGTATCTAGTTCTGCTAGGCTAGAAAAACTATTTACATTTATATATTTACAAACAGACTTGTCTGGGAAAAGTGTACAATAATTATCTTTTGTTAATTGTGCTATGATGTACTCATCCTTTGTATCCTCCCAATGTAAAAATGTGGCTCAGAGGGCTGGACGTAGGCTGGATAAGTATGTGGATGGGTAGGTTTGTCTCTGTATTGTGAAAGGTTTAGTGAGAAGCTTAGATAGTTAATTATATTCTCAGATACGAGTCTGGTGCCAATTACATTTGGATGAATATGGTCCCAGAACACGTCCCTGATAACTTCACTACTTGGGTCATTGAAGAGCTAAGAGTGGTCCACAAATGTTATGTTTAGTGTTTCAGAAAGGGTATAGAGTATACAGTTGAATTGCAGTGAGAGGTTGTGATGATACGCGTTCTGTGGCCGAGGCAAGAGAGATGAGACAAAGATTTGTATGTGTGGTGAAATAGCTCGGATGTGTTGGATCAGGGTTGTATAATCTTCTATGATGTTTTCCGGGTTTCTGTTTGATATGTCATTGCTTCGGACATGGGTGACACTGGCATCATGACTGTTGGTAAAAAGGTGATTCTCTTACTGGTTATTTACATCAAGTACTCGTGCCCCTCGCAGTGCCCTTATATTCACATTGAAGTCACTTGTAGACATATATCTGCCACTTAGTTTCCTGAGAGTAGAGCTGCCTACAACCAGGACCCCTTTTGTAGAGTCTTCTGTCTGTTCATGTGTATCTAACTGATTGAGATATGACATGTTTGTGGTGGTTAGTCTGCCATTATGTGTAACGTTGGTCTGATGTTTTTAAAAGTTTGCCATGGTATTACTCCGGGAATTGCAACTAGTAGCACATGAATATGACAGTATCTGTAATGAGGCTTTGGGTTGGGTATATCCTGAAGTTTGCTTGCGGAGAGCTGTATTTTGCAGTGATATTGTAGTACTGCCACCTCTAGCTAATACTGTTATTGACCTACTATCAGTTGGTGTGGAAGTGGCACTCTTGTTCGCATGTTTAGTTGTTGCTCTGGCTGGTTGATGGTTTGTTTTAGTATGCCAGCTGACCTGATTATTGCATATTGCATCACGATAGGATGTAGTTGTCTGTATGTAATCAGGTTGTATATTTGACTGACATAGGTAGCTTAATTTCTTTTGCATTGTTTCGAAATGAAGCTACATGTGATTCATCTGTGTTGTTAGGTCTTGCAACATAGATGAGTGAGATGTGGGTGCCGATATGTGCTGTGGATTGGCTGGTGTGCTCAGCAAGGGAGCAGGTGGTGTGTTTGTCGGGTTGCCTGAGGTCACCTTGAATAGATTGGCATGCACTTTGTTATGTAAAGCCGAGGTAGATGTGTAGGTGATGTGTAAATCATTGTGTTCTGCTATGGTTTTGGGTACTGGATTACTGGTAGATATCGTGTTTGGAGCCGCCGTAGCAGTAGAGGAGGCTAGGGTTGTATCACATTCAGATTCATTGTTAGGTTGCTTAGGCTCAACAGCAGTAGCAGCAGCTACGGTTGTGTCATTTTGATTTACAATGTTGATAGCTTGATTAGCATCTACCCATTCTAGATATTCTTCTGTGTGTTTTGTTACTGCTGTGCAAGCACAGCAGGTGTATCTACGGCGTGGACTGGTTAGGCTTGAAAGCTTGTATAGTGGGAGTTTATTACACGCATAATGCTGCCAGTTTTTGCAGGTGTGGCACATTAGTAATTAGATAATCAAATGTAATTGGCACCAGACTCTTATCTGAGAATATAATTAACTATCTAAGCTTCTCACTAAACCTTTCACAATACAGACACAAACCTACCCATCCACATACTTATCCAGCCTACTTCCAGGCCTCTGATCCACATTTTTACAATGGGAGGATACACGTGATGAGTACATCATAGCACAATTAGCAAAAGATAATTATTGTACACTTTTCCCAGACAAGTCTGTTTGTAAATATATATAGGTAAATAGTTTTTCTAGCCTGGCAGAACTAGATACCAATCCACTGTATCAACACATTAATGTAAATAGTTCCCCTAGCCTAATTAAGCTAGACACAAATTCAGCCATACCAACTGAAAATGCATTGTCTGTACTACTAGATGAATGTACTCACCCTGATGATGGCCAATATATGTTCCAGTCTTAACCTCCATCAAATATTAAAACAACAAACTCAAATAAAGGCAAAAGACTAGCAAACGATAAGCACTGTATGGTTTCGCAAGATGTCTCTGTGTGTGCAGGTAAAATGTAAATACTTTCTCACCCTTCTTAGGACATAATACTAATAAACAAAACGAACAGATGCCTGAAAAGTTAGTTCACACTGAAACCGGACCTGAAAACAATATTTTAGTTTTCTATACAAATGCTGATGTGTTCACACCAGAAAAGAAAACTGAACTCGCGCATCTAACTCAGGATAAAACCCCGCATGTTATAGCAATCACTGAGGTTAAGAATAAAAATTTAAAAAAATTAAACAAAATTTATCACACTACATTATGGATCGCTATATTACTGAAGCAACAAATATCACTACTACTACTACTACTACTACTACTACTACTACTACTACTACTACTACTACTACTACTACTACTACTACTACTACTACTACTACTACTACTACTACTAAATGCAGACGCATCCTTTTATATACATAAAAAATCCCTAACATACATACTGGTAACCACCACCCACACGTTTGAAGAATATTTGAAGAATGTTTGAACGTTTGAAGAATGTATCATATGTGACCTACGATCTGAGCTCGAAACATTGAGATTGGTGATGGTATATAGGAACCCATATTCTACCAGTCAGAACAACATAGATCTCATTAAACTATTTCAAACGGTGTGTGCCACTAATATGCATATAGTTATAATAGGTGACCTCAATATGCCACACATCAATTGGTCATCATATACATTCACTAGTCATAACACCAGTTTTAACCCTGAATTTACACATGATTTTATTGACGTGATATGTGACTGCTTCATGGAACAAATAATAAACAAGCCAACTCGAGGGCGTGGATCCAACAAACCCTCAATTCTAGACCTATTGTTCACCAATTACCCCGACCTAGTAGATAATATCCATCATGCTGCACCTCTTGGCAAAAGCGACCATTCTGTAATTGAAACAACCATCCACCTACATGGAGACACCAATGGCAAACCAAAAACTAGATTCTGCTATGACAGAGGTAACTATGAAACTATGGCAGCATCGATGAACATAAACTGGCCGAAACAATTATAAGGTCGAATTGACATTGACCATATGGGTGATATAATCTGTAGAAAATGTCTGGCAGCTGAAAAGATATACATCCCGGTGAGAAAAATAAAAAATAAGAAACACAAATTTCTCCTCGATAGGACTACAAGATCTAAGATAAATAAAAAGAAATGACTCTGGAAAAAGAAACCAGGTCCGACAGGCTACCAGAAAGGCACTGAAACGATACGAAAATAATATCTCCAAAAGTGCCAAGAATAACCCTAAAACAATTTGGAATTATGGCCAATCCAAGACAAAAGCGAGGTCTGGAATCCCAGATTTACAAGTACCTGGCAACGCTGAAGAGATAAAAGTCACAAATGATGACAATGAGAATGTAGAAGTTTTAGCAGAATATTTCCAATCTGTGTATACAATAGAACCGGATATGAAGCTCCATCAATCCCTAGTAGGAATTATCAGAATCAAATAACCTCTATATGCATCATATGCATCACACCTGACATTGTAAACAATAAACTGTCTAAAATTAAAACCTCTAAATCTCCAGGACCTGACAAAATCAACCCCAGATTATTATATCAGCTACGTACTGCTCTTAGTAACCCATTATCCACTCTATTTAATGCATCATTAGATTTAGGCAAAATACCAGACAGTTGGGCTAATGCTAATATCCCTGCTATCTTAAAAAAAGATGACAAACGAACGCCTGATAACTACCACCCTTTCACTCTCACTTCAAAGTCCCCCACAAACGTCTACTTAAAAAACTAACCGCATATGGCATTGATGGAAAACTATTAAAGTGGATCCAATCATTTCTAATCGGGAGGAAGCAACAGGTCGTCATTAATGGCACATACTCCAAATTACTAAATGAATGTGACCAGAGGCATACCGCAAGGCTCAGTCCTTAGCCCACTTCTCTTTATATTGTATATAAATGATTTGCCTGATGCAATCAAGTGTGGGTCAGAAATATTATTGTTTGCTGATGATACAAAACTATTCAAATCAATTCTTAATCATCCAGATTGTGATACGCTGCAGCAAGATATAGACTCTATGTGCCTCTGGACAGAAAACTCACTCCTAAAACTCCATCCAGACAAATGTAAAAGTATGAAAATTTCCTCAAGAACCACAGTTCCCCATGTATACACAATGGACTCTAACCAACCACCATATTCTAGAGTCTTAACCAACACATAAGTGAAAAATAAACAAAACCACTCAAATCATGGGACTAATTAGACACACTTTTAACTAAATAGATAAAGACAACTTTAAGCACCCCTTTAAACTCCTTGTTAGGCCTCATATCGAATATGCAAATGTAGTATGGGCGCCTTTTCTAAAAAAAACCCATGTAAATGCGATTGTTCAAAGGCTTGCCACAAAACTTATCCCAGGTATGTGTAACCTACCATACAGCGAAAGACTAAAAGAACTCAACTTACCAACTCTCATGTTCAGAAGACTGCGATGTGGTATGATATGACTGGGATATATAAAATACTTCACAACAAATATGATCAACCTCCATCAAACCTTATCAATCTTTTTGACAATAACAGTATTACAAGAGGTCATAGCCTAAAAATCCACTTTCTTTAAAGAATTACTAACAAATCATGAATGTGATGACAACCTACAACTGAATCAGCCATCCAATATATGCAGCCCAGAACTGACGCCAGAGGCGATTTGATGCCTTCTGTCAGAAGAGGATTCGTGTGAGTTCATGTGAGTCTGTCTTCTACTGCTCGACATGTGCTACCCACTGTTGCTCTTGTTGCTAGAGATGCGGTATGGTCCCGGAAGTTCCATTCTGATTTATTGAATTTCTTAAAACTTTGTACTGTCATTAATAAACTGGGGATTTTTATTAATTCCTTCACTCTTTATGTTGTGAAATGATTTTATTTGTCTTTTCCTTAAAGATATTGGTTAGATCTCTGTAATATTGCTGATTTAAACTCGAATTTCCTTTAGTGGAAAAGATTTTGAACCGCCATGCCGGAAGTCACATCATCATATTAATAGAATCGTGATGGCGTCATCACGATCAAATTTCTCATAATATCCTGGGAGCGATGCCATTTATGGAGTGGCTAATTTAAGATTACGAGCAATGGACCGCAAAACCTTAATTACATTTTCTTTACTATCTTGCAAAATTCAATCATGATTTTATGTTTTCTGATACCGGGCTGGTTTATTACAGATACTCAGATACAGGATTTAATGGTTTTAACTTCATGGAAAATGTAAACAATGCATTGCTTTGGGCAGTCCTCTTTAGCATGTAGTAAGTTTGCCCCGACTTTAATGGCGGCCGATCTCAAGATGCCCGGATGTGTGAAACTATGAATTGTTTGCATATTTTTAATTCCTTAATAGTAGCCTAAATTTCGCCACAGAAAGTTATTTTGTTTCAGTTTCTCACGAGAATCATGGAGTGGCGTGATCGCGTGATTGATGGTTGTGGTATATGACATGATCGCGTGAGTTGTATTTTGTTGTTGCAGATTGAAAGCTCATAACAGCTCATTCAAACACTGCCATATTAATTATACAAAGAAAACCTTAGATCACATGCGACCTGGAGCGCTATGAATATTCATGATGTCGCAAGCCATGTGCATGTTTCTAGATGCTAATACTTGACTCCTCATCCAACGCCTGCCCTGTGATAGCACTTGTACCACGGCTAAAAGGTCAGCGTTGTAGGCATTGTGCCATATATAGAATGAGATTGTGCAAAGGAGTAATCAATACATTATTTTGTTAGAAAACTGTTAATTACTTTATTAACAGTTTAACTCAATGTATAACAATGTTAGAACGTAGAAAATAAATGTTTTGCGATGTTCACACATCGAGTCCGTTTGTCAGATGATAAACTGGAATCATTGTAATGTTGAATCTGACTGACCAATCGCTAAAGCGCTTACGATGCCATGAATATTCATAATGCTCCAGGTTGCACGTGATTTAAGGTCTTCCCTATGTAAGTGTGGACTGCTATGCTTCTCCTACGGAGGCATGCTGTTATTACAAGAACCACCCTGGTGAAAAACCGAGGAGCCGTTGAAATTCCAAAAGGTAAAACCTTGGATTCCCACTGTCAGCCCTGGAATGCGAATCTCATGTACAGACAAAAACTCCTCGCAATTGGAATGTGGAAATAAGCATCCTTCAGATCTATTGATGCTGTCCACACTCCTTTCTCCAACCTTGCCAACACCGTCTTGATCGTTTCCATCTTGAAAATCGGTATATCTATGAACTTGTCTAATGGCTTGAGGTTGAGAATTGGTCTCCACCCTCCAGTGCTCTTTGTTATTAAAACACAGTTGAATAGATGCCCGGAAAATTTTGTGCCGGTTGAATTGCTCCTTTATGTACGAGGGAGTTGAAGTTTCCCTTCCCCATAATTATACCCATATTCAGTGATTCTTACTCTCTGAACAAATTAAAGCTAAATCACAACCTTAACACAGTGTAGGGCTAATTATATATTTTTATTAATCATTATAAACAAGATCTTTATATCACAGTTTACAATTTAAGATGAATTATTCTCATTAACCAAATAACAATTGTCTAATATTTAAGGTTTACTTTATTTTAATTAATAGATTTCTTTGGCAAATGCCTCATAGTATATTTACTTAATTCCTATCAATATAATCTTTACAGTTCAGCACAATTTTCAAGCCAGTATCAGACCTCATGAAAGACTTATAACTCTTTTAAATAAACATTTGTGAATCTTATAATCGCTAAGTAAAAAACTCAAGACGAGAATAATCATTGATTCCCAGCATGATAAAAAACGGAATACCTAGAGTGTAGGCTTTTAGCCGTATAAAGACTTTTGGACCTTCACGTGACCATTAATGTATCCCGCACACATGTTCAATGAATTTTGCCTACGTCATAATTAGATTCAGCTTAGGTCATAATATATTCCTGTTTATCATGATGTCTCAGCCTGAAAATCATTTGGAACTACTTAACCGAATAGTATGCATAGAACCTTGTAGTTGCAAATCTGATTGCATCGAAGTCAGTAATGGACTTCTGTGTCTCAAAGTATCCATCCATCAGCTTTTGGTTCTATTCTGGTATAAAATCTGACAGATTTCACATTGGTTTGGAACATCTTCTCGCATTTCTGAGCGGGTAGTGCGATCACCGTATGATTTAGTACACTTTTAGGACCCTCTCGTTTCATTAAGCTAACTACTATAGAAAATTATCAACAAGCACTTGTACTATGTGTAATCTGGCTGCTCTGTATATTCTCTACTTTCATTAATCCTTCAATCGACTTCTTAGTTTCATTATTTATTAAAACAAACAATTGACCTTAAATGACCTATTGAAGGCCCAGCATATGATATATGCGCCCATCATATGATACAACCATTGATCTGGAGCTGTTGGAATTTGAGTCCAGATTGGAACCAGAGGCTGGTACCCGGCTGAAAGCCACTGCAAGTGGTCCTGGGTTAATCACTCCCACTCTTACTTGTGGAGGGTCAATCGACATCCCACAGGTCCACCTAGCATGAGAGATGGACACAAGCAGTGCAAGAGTGGGACTGTCTCTGGTTCTAGAAGCACTAGAGTGGTCCCTTTGGTAACCGGCCCATGGCCCATCATGCATGATTACCACGACAAGATCCTCGCACGCCATGGCCCGTGCCACGCGCATCTCCATGTGCGGGTGACTGCCTGACTGGCTGCCAATGAGAAGCAGCTCCACCATGGGGCTACTGTAGACGGCACGCTGGGGTGGGTGGGGGCACTGCACAAACGTGCTCCCTTCGGAGCACCTCAAATTACTTGCGTAGTGCCCTCTGATTATTGAATAGGGTGACTGTCTCCTGGAGGTGTCTATATCCCTCACCCCAAAAAGACCAGGGTCTGCTATAGGTGTCTGCAGCAGAGTATTAAACAAGGCAAAAGTGTGCCTCGCCCGGACACTCCTATTCACTGCCCATGCCATGCAGTCCAGAGGCAGGATAATACCATCCTGGATGGCTCACTGAACTGAGATGGGGGCTTGCTTGGTGCGAAGATGCCGTTACTACAGCCTGTAACAGCTCGGAGACATACGAGTGTGCTGGTATGGATGCTCTAGAGCTCTTCTCTGCATCACGCAATGCAGTGTTTGCCGAGTGCCGCATGCTCGAGCACAGCGCTCCCATGTCAGAAAGGGAGCATGATGGCGTGTCTTCGCCAAGAGCTGTGCGATCATCCGCGCTCGGCTTTGGAATTACACCGTACTTCTGGTCTTGACCAGCAACGATACGACATCGCCTAGCCACATTGCGGGGGGGGTGTGGCTTCACAAGCCGTCCATTCGGTTTAACAGACGTCTTTGCCGCCGTGAACATATCTATGATATGCTCGGCTAATGGCAGAGATGGCATAGCAGTAACTGTCGGGTTTCCAGCCAACCACAGGCGCTGATCCTGCTGGCTAACTGGCTGATCCACATTGTGCTCTGGCCTAACCCTTACCAGCCATTGGCACGCGTCAGACCAGTCCTCCTCCGTGGCCACCTGTTAGTGCTCTACTACGCACGGGCCTTCGTCATTCTCTACAGCCCCTGCAGGTGTAAACGTGGCTGGAGCCATGGATACACCTGGCAAGCCGGTGAAAGCATGCAGGCACAAGAGAGCAGCCATGTTTTGCGCCGTGGCTAACCCAGGAGCCAGCGCCATGGAAGCGTGTCGGTGTAATTTACCACAACATGGCCCGGGCCAGCCACCATCATACCCTCAGCAAGCCGAGGTATGTGGTACGGGCGGCCATCTGCTCCAGCCCGGGCCACCCTTTGAGACATGAAGTCTACCCCTGCGGAAGTAGTCCCATGGAAAAGTTCGCCAATGCTCCCCGGGATCACAGTCCGTCACTCCTGCCCCATGATCTACCGATGAGGCAAGCTTCCAGCCAAGATCATTTAGGGCCGCTCCTGGATCCATCACCAAGGCGACAGGCCTTCTGAGATCTACTGGAGCCACCACTTGGCCCAGGGAGCATGCTGCGAAGAAACTCTGGAAGCAGATCTTTTAATGTCTTTTTCATCTCCCCCATCATTTCCAACCTGAAAGTCTCAATTTCCGAAGAAACGGAGGCCTTTCTCTTACCCTTACCACTTACACTCTTTTTCACACGTTTCTCCTCCTCCGCCTTATCCTTAGCCTGTAATGACAATAATTCAGAGAATAAGTCGCCTCCCACCCCACTCCCACTGTTTACAGACGTCACATTTTAATAATGGACCACAAGGTGAACATTTCACAATCAGATGGGCCGCAAATTTCAACTTAATAGAGCGGCTACAGACCACACAAGAAGGCTTCTGAAAACGGGAATAAGACGAAGATAATGAGTTTATAGTTAAATAACTAAATAAACCAACCCATTTAAAGAGGAGTAATAACAACAGGCTATTAAAGGGACGGTTGTAAGAAAGATGACCAGCCTACACTCAAGGTGGTTATTAATAATAGCATGGCTGATTATGACGTCAAGCAATTTCCATAAATAGAAACAGACGGACTAGAAATATCATCCAGGTGTAAAGCCGAATTGTATTCAAAATACAAATATATTAGAGTGCCATATAGTATAACTAGAGAACCTGCGTCTTTAGCAAAGGCATACTACCATGCCCAGTGCTCTTGACAACTCTACCAGACGAACCACGCCTCTCCAGCATATAAAAGATGGGGGTGGGACCAGAGGGCAGAACGACAATCTCTTTCTTAACACATCCTATATCATTCTTGGCAGACATCTTTAATGTTTTGGGAAAAAGTGGAGACAAACCCTCTTAGATGTGTACCAACCTCCTGACACTAACCTGTGGACACAAACATAAAGAGAGATTAGTATTTCATGGCGCCAGAAAATAATAAACCCGTTTTCTGGGCGCCTATCACGTCTATACCACGTCACGGAAATAGATATAACACCCCGTAATTAAGATAGAATAAATTGAAATTGTAATAGAGATCACTTGGTAACTTGGTCCTTGCGAAGCCGCAGGCGTTTCACGTAAAACATAGCAAACACGCTCCAAAACAATTTCAAAAGAGATAATTGAGCAAAAACAAGCAAGAACTGTTAGTAAACAAGCATGTGTTTCAGGCCAATAGTCAAGAATGAGGCAGTGTCAGTCTGCACTTGCGCGAGGTTGGGGCCGGCATCCGGCAGACTGACAGCTGACTCCCTGCCCAGTAGGGGCACCTTTTTTTAATCTGGGGGTATTGAGTCTAGGTCGATATTTAGGAAATATCATAGTGTTGGGGAGGTAAGTATATCTCTTGAAGTGAAAATGCACCTTTCAATAACATTCTGTTGAATATTTGGAATATTTTGGAACTAATTTGACTGGGAATTGTTGGTGCCATAGTTGGTGGTGATGGTCTCATTTGCGGATGGATAGTTAAATTGATTGAGGGTTACTGATTATCCATTCCTATAGATGGATGGATGATTGGATTGACAAATAGAGTGGTATCTATTATTATTATTATTATTATTATTATTATTATTATTATTATTATTATTATTATTATTATTATTATTATTGTTATTATCATCATCATCATCATCATCATCATCATCATTATTATTATTATTATTATTATTATTATTATTATTATTATCATCATCATCATCATCATCATCATCATCATCATCATCATCATCATCATCATTATTATTATTATTATTATTATTACCAATTTCTTCACCGATAATGCCAAACTGTATCCGTTTGAACACATTCGCACCTTTCAAGTTCCATACCTACAAATTGAGAAAGAAGCTACATAGTAACATGATGGCAATCCTAATTTACATGCTACATCCAATGCTGTTCTGCGAATGGTGGAATCCAGTTTTAGCTATACCCCACCCATCTCGAGCTAAGCTCCAACCTCTGCTTTGTGTGTGATTTGATCAATCGCTCCCTGCACTCTCTGAATCTCAATTTTCAGAAAACTACACAATTTTGAATGTTGAATATTTTGAAACTAATTTGACTTGGCACTGATAAGCAGCAACAACGCCCAGTCAAATTAGTTACAAACTATTCCACAGAATGTTTATGAAATAGTCAAGATATACAATGCGTACAACTTGACATACTTTTAAGCATCCATGATGTACTAAAATTAATGACGTAATTGATTATGACGTGATGTAGTCGTATATGATTGACTGAGAAACTGGATTCATCAAATCGCTTTGTGACTATATATATATATATATATAGTCACAAAGCGATTTGATGAATCCAGTTTCTCAGTCAATCATATACAACTACATCACGTGATGTAGTTGATTATGACATCATATGATTGATTGAGGAACTGGATTCATCAAATCGTTATGTGACGATAGACGGGACCGATTTGTCTCTCTCATTCATATATATGGCACTCTAATATATATATGAATGGGAGAGACAAATCGGTCCCGTCTATCGTCACATAACGATTTGATGAATCCAGTTCCTCAATCAATCATATAATGTCATAATCAACTACATGACGTCATAATCAATTACGCAATTAATTTTAGTACATCATAAATGCTTAAAAGTATGTCAAGTTGTACGAATTGTATATTTTTACCATTTAATAAACATTCTGTCCGATATTTTGTAACTAATTTGACTGGGCGATGTTGCTGACTATCAGCGCCAAGTTAAATTAGTTTCAAAATATTCAACATTAAAAATTGTGTAGCTTTCTGGAAATTGAGATTTATATATTAATTTATTATTCTATTATATATTATAGAGATTATATATATGATGTGATATTCAAATATTCACATGTAGGGTGACGTCACAATACAAAGTGACGTATATAGCTCTGTCATCAACATTAAAAACCTTCCAAGTGTACGTATTGTATTATATATCTCATTTCTACTGTTTAATAAACATAGGTAGCAATAGCATTCAATCAAATTAGTTTCAAAATATTCAACAACTTACCTGTTTATCTAGAAAGAGGCGAGGCATAGCTAGAAATTAATGCCTTTATTACGGATATGGAAAAGTAATAAGCTGGCAAATTCTAACCCATATGGTTGAAGCGATTTAATGGTTTTCACCGTTCATGACTTAGACATCATAGGCATGGTGATTATGCTGATTACTATTATAGTTAATAAATAAATTAAAGTGTTCCAAACGGAAAAAAACCCCATTAGTTCGTACAATTTTGAAAATGATATAAGTATATATAAGGCCTACTTTCAAAATACCTGACTTTCTTTGCTAGCCAGCTCAGCAAGCTTTGCCTTGTCATACTTGCTGCCTACTCCTATTACATAAATGTCCATGTTATGATCCCCCTTCAGCTGAGTGGCATACTTAACGGGATCGCCTCCAGTGTTAGAATCACCTAAAACAGAAAGTGAAAGAAAATAATTCAAATTAGTTTCAAAATATTAAACAAAATTCGGGCTGATATTTCTCCCAGTACCGACCCAGTAACTTATTTTATCAGGGATCTGTCTCCTCAACCCTTAGCAATCTGGTGTCAAAAAAAAATATTTCCAATTAAATTAAAAGATGAATTGGTGCTCATATTTCAACAAATGTGCTGGAAGATTTTGCTGTGAAAAATATACACACCAGTGTCTTTAGTCTTGACACAGTAAAAGATAGAATACTTACAACAGAGCAGTAAGAGTTAAGCGATCTAATGTGATGTCATATAAGCGAAAATACAGTGCAAATCATAAATAAGTTAACATGTTTCCAAAACAAAGATAGAAACATTCAAGGATCCAATTGGCATTTAATTCGAATATTAACCCTTTAACCCTTGAATTTGGTCAAGAAAATTGATTTGTTTCTAGAACATGTCCGTTTTCAGACGAAGAGAAGACTATCTTTGAAAATTTATCACCGGAATGACTGGCTTGGTCATCCAGCCAGTCATTCCAGTGGTAAATTTTCAAAAATACCCTTCACTTCGTCTGCAAATGTACATTTCTCATGACCAATGCAGAAGCCGTTTTTTTGGATGTTGTGAGTGTTAAAAGCTTAAGTACAAAAGGTTTGATGATCGAGTTTTAGTTCGGTATGAGTGCAGGAGTAAAAATGGACATTATTCAGTTTCAGCCAGTGCTTGAGATAGGAGGCGCCAGTATAAAATCCAAAAAAACCTGTTTTAATCAAAATTTGATGCATACAAGCTTACTTTTTCTTCTGAAAAGAATGTGGTTACACACTTTGCAAAAATAAAGGCTGATTCAAAGGTTAGTTAAGAACGGTGTTAAATTTGTTATTTTGCATTTTAATGAGACTTTTAAGTACAAGTTTGAAATTAAGTTTAAAAGGTAGCCTAAGATACAAAGAACGAACATCCATTACATAAGAGCAAATGTTATGGTTCATTCTATGCTTAAGAAAAGGTCAAATGTCACCGAGTACATGGCACATTAATTACCTCTATTAA
Organism: Chaetoderma sp. LZ-2023a; assembly: GCA_034401795.1. Lineage (NCBI taxonomy): Eukaryota > Metazoa > Mollusca > Caudofoveata > Chaetodermatida > Chaetodermatidae > Chaetoderma > Chaetoderma sp. LZ-2023a. Next base: position 121,338,058 of record CM067360.1, read on the forward strand.
TTAGACGTTTAAGTAACGTTTGAAATTAAGTTTAAAAAGTAGCCTAAGATACGAAGAACCAAAATCCATTAAGTAGGAAGGAATTTTATGATTCATTCTATGCTCAAGACCAGGTCAAAGGTCATCAGACACATGCCTGATAAATTAGAACTTTTAATTAGACTTTTGAGTACAATGTTGAAATTAAGTTTTAAAGGTAGCCTAAGTTACTAAGGAACAAGATCTATTGCTTAAGAACAGCTTTCGTCGTTCATTCTATTGCTAATGTAATGAAATTAGGAGTCGGTCAGTTTTCCACGGAAATGTTTTCAGGCAGAGACTTGTTCGGGCTCAGGAGTGAGTTTGTGCGTACTCTTTTCCTCCGCCTGGTGGCTGGACAGAAGTTCCCGCATATTTTCCACCATCTGTGCACGTACGGGGTGTGCTACTTTTCGCAGCTGGAGATGTACTTAAAACTGCACCAAATAGGGTATAAATTAATTATATAGTGTGTCCTTAAAATGGCGTTTGGGGTGGGGGTGGTGGCAAGCTTAGGTCTTTGCGATGTAGAATTTATTCAAAATTCTGGATCTGAAAAACTTTTTCCGATCTATATAGTAGTTAAAAGTTATTCGGGATTGCAGTTTTTCAGTCATCACACTTGAAAAATGGTTTGGGAAAATTTCCTTGACACGCCAGACTTAAGTCATATGACCGGATTTCTGGTTCATTCCAGGCATGCTGATTAGATCTTCATTCTTGATTATACCATTCCTAAAGTTAAAGGACAATTCTGGGATGATAAAAAGTGTGCTTTATTTGAAAGATTAGCACATGTTTAATGAAATTGCGCCAGAATAATAACCAGACAGAAATAGCGTAACCAACTCTTGCTAGATAAAGTCGGTAAAATTTACAATTTTCCGCACATCAGGGCGCTGCCATTTTATCGCGTCTAGCGACGTGAGTCCCCGCACCACCGCTATTGCTATGACTGGAGGAAAAGGCCAATAGATGCGGGTATATATTTTAAGGAAGTATACGAGTAGTAGATAAATTAAGGCTACTAGAACAAAAGACTGTCAGAACAGAGGCTCGCCGATCGGCGGCTACAGGAGGGAGATGGGCTGTCAGAACAGAGACGTGATAACGTTGCAGCAGCTCGTCCGAGCACCCATTTAGAGATACATCCTAGTGTAATACCGATCACCTGTGAACAACCACACATTACAGGGTCTAATCTTCCAAAGACGAATCTGATCAACGTTGTGTACCACGGGTTACCCCGAAGAACTATGGAGTTACTTGCATGGTGTAGGCTGTGCGGCATGGCGGGAAAAGTTGGCAAGATCATTACATGACCTGGGCGAGTATGCAAATAGATCGCTTGAGTCCTGGAGAGCTACTCCTGACCTAATAATTCCAATGGTAGTAGACGAGTTACTCGCCCGAAATCCACCAACAATACAGGAGTTAAGAAGCTATCCACTGACAGAAATGGCACTAACGGAATTATGGAAGTATTTACATGACCTGGGCGGTCGGTCTACAGTGATGCTATCGAGTTAGAACAGGAACATCTCGACAGGACTGCTCAGACAAACACGTAGTCATGGCCAGTGTCACATCGGCATGAGGGCATTAGCCACAGGCCCCTCGAGCTGCCTTGGCAACGCTCACTTGGCAGAACGCTAAAGTGCCTACCATCTGCACCATGGCAGACTCTGGCATGTTCACAAGTGACACAGAGGATCTGGTGCCGAATCGGCTGCAAACAACCACGTCCAGACCTTTCTACGCCATAGAACTGGCAGACAGACTCAATTTCTTCACGTGGGTGAAATCGGTCATAGATATTTTTCAGCAGATGATCACGGAAGGGATTGAATATTGATAGCTTTCTCTGGTCCATCAAAGGGGCGACGCAGCAAGAACTTTCCTCCAGTGACCCAAATCCTATGACTCACTGCAACTAGAGTTGTACCATCTCCTGTATAGGTCAGGAAAGATGACGCCCCCACCCCCTCACGGCCACCCCAGCATTACAAAGCTTCCGAACCATGTCATCTTTCTTCACAACCGTAGACAGGGGCGTGACCTCCAGGCCAATAACCGCTGGAGGTCTATATAGTGGCACCCACGCTCGCCAATTACCACCAAGTCCGGCGCGGTACCACACTGCGTTCTTTTTTAAGACCACCTTCAGCTGTTTCACCAGGGTCAATACCACACCATCATGTCACATCGGTGGGGCATGCTTCACAGTCGGCTCTAATACACGAACGCTGAGATCAGCGTCCAAAGTGTTAACATCCTCAACCTTGTCCAGTGACTGCTCTATCAGGGTTTGAAGGATGAACTTCTTCTTCGGGAAGTCATAGCAGAACACTATTTTGTCCCCATCCCTCTCTCGACCCAGACGTTCCATCGCGACATCCTTTAGGTCAGTGAGCAGCTCTACACCATCTCCACCGACGGGAGGGGGGAGAATGTATTGGAGTATGCTCCATATTTGAAGACAAACGACTTGCCATTGCTTTCCTTAACCTTGGCGGCATCAACGTTGTACACGTCCATGAGATCAGCTAGACTGATATCCAATTCAACATCACCGTGTTGGCATCTACTGTGAATACCAACACGCCTAAATTTTTTAATTAATTTGGTGTTTAATAGTAAAATGTGTTGGAAAATGTGTATTTGCCCATAGATTTTAATACATTTAAAATTTATCAAGGGCGATAACTCTGGTTTGTGAAGAGGTATCATCTTGATTTTATATATGGTTTAAACGGAGTGTATAGCCATGCCGATTGTCTGATTGCTACTCCAAAACGGGGACAATGTCATCAGACCATGTTTAGTTAACAGACATGTGGTTCAGTATCGCATAGAATGGGTTCGCTTCAAGGTAGTTCAGCATTCCACCACGTGCGTGCACGCCAATGTGTTACATATGCCACCGGGAAGTACCTACCACAGCTCACTGACTGAAGTAGGGTTAGACGTGATAGAATATCTGCCAGGAGCCACCAGCAAACTGTAGAAAGCGATCAGCCCCAACATGTTCACCCACATAAATCACCTGTTTGACAGCTCCACCATTAGTCTATATGCCAGCATGGATGGTCTGTTGGATGCCCAATTAGAGTTTATGCTGCTACTACTTATTGACCTATCATCATGATATACTATCAGACCTATCAGACATTCCCCGAGATGTTGAAAAAGGAGATAGAGGAGCTGCCCCACACATTCTCCAGGATGGTAGATATAGTGGTACAGGAAATGCGTTGTCAACAAGAAGGCGAGCGACTGCAGTGGGTGCACTAGTATGACCAGAACGACAAAGAGGCAAGGAGACGAAGCGACTACAACTCTGTCCAAGAATGGGAGAGCCTCATCCGGCAGGAGGAGGGCGTTATAGGGCCAAACGTGTATGATTACTTGGATGACGAGTGTGATGAGTCTGTAGAAGTCTTGCAGTGAGAAGAGGAGATGGTGCAGGAGTAGAAATCCAAGAAATTTCACCAACGGCGAGTGTACTATAAGAGTGACAAGGTGTAGTTCCAGATGTCATGGCTGTGAAAGCAACTGGCCCCTGACATTATGCTGGATAAGGGCTGTTTGAGGGAGGTATGTCTCCACACCAACAGGCTTGTTCGGTTCGCCAGGCTCTCCAAGATGAATCCCACAATGACTCATCAGCAGATCCTACAGGTGATGGCACGAGTTTAAGAACTAGGTATTCCATGGCTAAATCAACGTGGCGAAAGCAGCCTGAACTATATCGCGCCTTGGCAGCTGAGGAGGGTGGTACAGTACACGGCTGCCGAATCCAGCAGATTGACACCATCAGACAGAATCTTGTTCATGAGACAGAAAAGTACAGCAGAACATGCAGGCGATATAAAACAGCATACAACAGTCTAGCACGCACAACCACAGCTGCGGATGTGATTGGAGCCAGTGCTGGTATGGCCGCCGTTGTAGGCGTGGGTGCTATCGTCGCTATCCCGCTGGGTTGCGTGACCCTTGCCACTACTGACCTAACCACAGGCTTGGTGGTTAGACACACACTGCCACAGAGAAGCCTACGGGCTATCGACGAGTCGGTCAGCAAAGCTCTCGAGGATGGGCAGGTCAGGGATGAAGAGTACCACCATATAATGAAGCTCCATAACCCTGTACCACACAGAGAAACCCAAAGTGCGCCAGCAATAATTCAAAGGGTCCAGCGGCCGGGTGGACATGGAGGAGTTAAAAAACGAGATGCTGCAGCGGGGACCACATCGATGATCTCTATGGTGTCAAATAGTATGTTGGGTCCACGGCTGGAACAGCGGCTTTAAGATGACTACTATAGGTGGCATTCCAGATGAACCACACGGTAACCGACAGGAGCCAACCGCCCCTACTAGGTACATGCTGGACCTGCTCGTGAGCTGGACTACGTGGTCTCCTGGATGGCATACCGGACCTAACACCTATTTCGATCACAGTCGATGGGTAGTCCCGCATCAGTTTCTCCATCAATCCACGACCACTGACCAACCTTGCATTCACCATCAAGGATGCGAAGAAAGCTCATACCTGGATGGCAGGCCCGAATCTCTCGTTCTGGAACCAACAGCTGAACTCTGCCATGTGGTGTGTCACAGCAGGATGCAGCATCGACTCGGGCTTGCTCCACTCCTATTCTGGTACCCCAGAAAGTGTGCTCATTGCCAGCTGTCTCAGATTCCATGTGTACTACACAGTGAGACGAATCCTCCATGAGTGGGCGCAAGCCTGCCTGATACGAATGATTTCAACCCACAGCCCACGGGTACCACTAGCTACAGCCTCTCAGCAGCCAGTAGACTCCAGCGAGAGTTTAACGCCCACTCAGACTATCGGTGGCATGGTGGTGACAACAATGGTCTGGACATTATGTATGGTGACCCGAGACGAGACTACTCAGGCTTTCCCTATCAGACACCATGGAAAATCTGCCATCGGAAGACAGCGACGTTTTCATTCAATCCAGACTCAGAGGCTGGAGCAAGGGTGCAGTATATGCACATAACCAGCATCAGGCAAGACCACCCAGATGCCTGGAAATACTTTATCCCACACACAACCTTAGGGAGTAGTAGTGTCGGGGTCAAAATGATACCACCTCCCTCAACTGGATTTCCATTTAGACAAATGAGCCCCAACCTCCCTCAACTAGATTTCCATTTAGACAAATGACACCCCCACCACCCTCTCAATCCCTGGGGCATAGGTTGCGGTGGCCACCACGGATCGCCAAATGGCTGCCAGGGAGATAGGATCATCCCGACACTACTACTACCAGAGGCTAAACGCCCATTTAGAGACAGGCATCCACAGGGATATACACCACCCACAAGTACTGATCGCCAGCACCACACATAATAGGCCTGAACGCCCAGACAGGGGATATACACGACCCACAGGTACTAACCGCCACACATAATATGGTCTGAACGCCCATTTAGAAACAGGCATCCACAGGGATATACACCACCAAAAGGTATTGATCACCAGCACCACACATAATAGGTGTAGCTCACCGGGTAGTGTCGGGCCGTTCTGGTGTCTGATGTCGACTCGCCGCGCGCAACTGCACGACGAATGATGACGCTGATTAGCTTCCAGTCTCGGGGTGACGAATCCTGTACGATATTGCCATATGGGTAACAAAGACCGGCACCTAAGGCCTGTGGAACTCAATCGTTCCGGTGGGGCCATGCGACCATCGTCACGAACATTGAAGACAACAGTCTCATCCAAAGAGTTTGTGTCACCAGTATGTCTGTCCATAGCAATTTCGTGATCTATGGACTTACAAGATTTGATTTGGTGACCTAATTAAAATAAGTCTATACAATAGTTTTACCTAAACAGATCATCAAGTATGCTAGATAAAAATAATGAGCATACGAAAATACAAGACATAGAGACAGCCTGGTGAAATTTTAAATGTGGGGCTCCCGGAGGTACCACAAAGACTCATAGGCCCGCAGAGGTATCCCCGCAAGGGAGGCTCCCGTACACGAGACTTAACTAATTAACTTAATATAAGCTATTATACCTCTAAGCAGAAAGGAAAGAAAATTATCTTTGTAGTGACAGAAAATCATGTGCCTCACACGGGCACTACTCCTAGTGCTAGTTTGGGTGAGGAGTATTATCCTTGCGTGGACTGTCATCACTGAATCCTTGCGAGAGGCAAGTGCCTCATGCCAGCCTCCGTCATGGGAAAATGTCGCCACTGCTTAAAACGGGAGAAGAGTAGTGGTCAAAAGGGGCCCACTCTAATATTTAACCGAAATGCTGTAAAGAAAAGACCATACCTAGTGAGATTATGACTATATGGTTGCATGCTGTTTTACGTGAAGACGGGATGACCGATTCCCGAAGGATTCCACGTCACCGTCTTATGTAATTCTCAGTATGCTGAATTAGTAGTTGCCACTTTTATTTATGCGGGCCTTCTTCTGTGCTTAACCTAATATTTAGTTTTTAGAGACAAGAATTATTTTAGGCCGCAAATGGCTGGCGTCTACCTAGCTTTTAGATACGGCTGTAATTGAGAACAGATGCCCTAAAACATCAATACCGAAGACAGCGTGCAAACATGTTACTTAGTAGGATCTCCAAACTGGATAAGAATCCGGACATCTCGCTCCATAACCACATAAAACGTCACAGGACATTGGTTACTTTTCACAAAAGCATTTTTAGGCAACTGATCTATCGTTATGGTGGGGGTAAGAGAGACGAATACCCACCGTAAATGTCCTTCCCATGAGGGCGTGGCAGATTTGAATATCATGCCCAGACATTTTACGGAATTCGGTGGGGATGCGCATCTCGCCCGTCACAAGGTCCTATGGAACTAACTTTTTAACCTGTCGTTAGGTTTAAACACAAGTTGCCCAGCTATGCACTGCGGTGCGGGAGGATTGTTCAGCAGATTAAAGAAAATAATTAACATGTTTTCGCAGTGCTTTCCTACATTGGCAAAGGTGCTAACTACTGAGTATCCGAAGTTACATGGGAAATCTGTGTGACACAACACCCTGGCCATCACCGCTCGGAAACCCCAATAGTTTCCCATGGTCGGATCAGTCCATTGTGCGGATAGGGACATCCAAACAATTAAGAAGCCATAAGGCTTAGTGGAACATGAAGAGAGACAATAACTTAGAAATATGAGGCCCTTTAGGTATTTTGGCCAATCTTACACAACCTTGCCGGATTGCGGGGATAAATTATCGCAACTACCAGAAAAGAGGCGTACACTAAGTGTTTCCTAAAGAAGAAATTGTCTCTAATCATTTGAACCTATCCTATCGAGCTGAATAGAGAAGGTTTTTAGTCCGTAGTATGCCGGGCTAAACAGAGTTATAGCACGGACAGCGACCTCAGTGAAAAATTGTTGGTGGTGGGAGAAAGTGCTGCATATATAAATGTGGCTGCATAGTGTTGCCTACGTGCACTGCAGTCCTATATTTTCTACAAATTAACAAAACATATGAACTGATGGCCACTGGCCATATATAAACTAACCAGAACAATCAATACAGTGTGAAATGATCAGAATAATATATCTATAGTACAGGTTAAGGAACCTACTATGGTGCGGTTAGCAGAAAATAAGAATAACTATAAACAGATAGAGAAACTGTAATCACAATATAGAATGTCTAACGAGTAGTCAGTAAGAGATACAATGACATTACTGCTATGACGAAAGTTCCCGTACGCCGATGGTATGGATGGAAGTTGACAACAACCCGATCATAAGCGGGGGATGTTAAATGTGGATGAAGATACATAACTAAGCTTAACGGTGCTGGGTATGTCAATGAGCTCTGAAGACGTACCAGGCAAAGTGTACTTGCTGCAGTCGAACAGTTTAGATAAACCTGCACGACATCAGTGCGGGGACGGTTAAATAAAAAGTTCCGCAGGCAATGGGAGTTTCAAAATTGCTTTAATGTGGTGGGTTGGATTACTGCTGGCTACGGGAGAGAAACCGACAGAAAGCGAAGTGATCTGCGTAATGCCTGTCATGCTGATCATAGCTGACATAGGTCCAACCTATTCGGCCCCTGGCCGAGGATGCTCTCGAGCTCTGGATCTCGTCTCCTTTTATACTACTCATGACGTCACAGGCGCAGCTTCAACCAATCATCGGTTCAGCAACAGCCAATCAGCGCGTAGCTAATAATAACGCAGTTGAATGTTCTAGAACATTCTAGAAGTTCCGCATAAACGTGGTTATGATGTCATGGCAATATTTTGAAGATAATCAAAAGGGGTTTTCCGTAGATAACTCAGCCATTTCTTAACCGATTTTGAAATGGTTTACAGATTTGGAAAGCCCGTCGAATTCTGGTTCTTGATTCATGCCAGATTCGGCGGGAACAGGTAACTAAAAAGGATTACATTGTAACGCCTCGGTACGCTAAAAGCGTCATCCTATCTTGGTCGTAAACTACGCGCTCTGTCAAAAACAGCATTTAAGCGTGCGCATGCGCACTATGCACTTTAACGAACTTAGTCATTTTTATAATGTGATCTCTCTCATAGGCTCATATACGCATATGGCTCTACCCAAGGGGGCGTGTTCAGGGAACGAATCCAGGACAGGTGGTACGTACCCAGCTTCGCTGGTACGGCCGGTACCTGTCCAGTCGATCCGAACTACACCACACCCTCCTAGTTTGACATCTGTGGCAAACGAATGCGCATTGAGGATCGACGCACGGACATATGCTAGGCGGGAATTATAGACTTCCCATGTAGGCGCGCGGCTGGAGAGGAGTAGTGACGCAATAGACGCGTATTTAAGAGACAGAGCACATAGAGGTGCCAAAGAGGAGAGGGAACGCATACTTTTAGTTTTTAATTTTTGACCTGGAATTATTTTTCCAGGCCTTTTCTTTTCTTTTTTTCTTCTTTTTTTTTTAAATATTTTGTTGCATGCTTTCAACTTTATTTAGCTAATGATTCCTAAACAATAGCTCGCATGGGTATTCTCTTTGGGTGCGGATAATTATTATCCCTGCAGAGAACACCCAAGCTCTAACGTACCACAATTTAAGTTTAAGATATATAATAATATAAAATATATGCATATCAAATATATAATTTTCAGGTAACATACCCTTATGGGGTATCTAAAATATTACGATTGAATTACTTGTGCACATCGGGTAAATAAAGGGGTACGCAATACGTATCTTGATTTAAAATATATTTGCGGCCCGTTAGAGCGGGTCCGCAACGGGCAGCTCTCGCTGACCCCATAGCTGTCCCAACATCTAAGACAGGAAGAAAGATAATAAGAAAAATAGAACATAATAATAATAACTCAAAAGTTAGTTTATCAGGCAGTCCCAGCATAACGGAGACTGCATGACGGGATTATGGCATTATTGCACTGCACACGACGTTCCGACAACACCAGAGTCCGCAGTGCTCATTTTGTGTGGGACACAGCTGGGCAACTTAGGTGCGCAGCTGTGTCGGATAACCATAGTCATCCTAGGGATGGGATTCAGTTGATCTAACATATATAATAAAAAGAAAAGTATTTTAAAAATAAATTAATAATTAGTAAGTATCCATGAATCGCACCACTGATGTTCTTCTGTATCACAAATGATCACACCCCTGCTGCAAAATTTCCCCACTGAGTCTGGGTTGGTCGCGGTGGATGAATTATTAGTGCTGAGATGCGTTCATTATCACTGACACTTTCGGAAATGTCTGAAGCGATGATGGTGGGAATATGAGCGTCTATAATGTCTCTCATAGTTACTGTGGGTGCTAGAATATTTGTCCGTAAGGCAGCGGTGGTGCTAGTGGGTGTCGAAGAGGTCGATCCTGTGGTCTTCGTGATGGTCGTGGTGGATGTGGTGGTTGTCGTGGCGATGGCGGTGAGTTGAATCGTAGGCTGAAGCAATGATGCGGGAGCGGATACGACAGGTGATGACATCTTCCGAGGTTTGGCGTACTTCAAGAGATGATTTGCAGTAACATTGGGCACTGGCTGGATGTCCTGCGTGTGAGCGATACATCTTTTCCCCACGTATGGTCATTCCGGAGTAGTTCCCTTCCTGATAGCTGGATCAGAAAGACTGGGATGCGGATGCTGGACGACATGGGTTGGAGTAATGCTAATGGACGCAGGCTGCGACAGTCCCGGTCCCTCGTCTATGGTCAGGTCAGGAGGAGATGGTGACTGCAGATAACTTGGAATCTCTATCTCCGTAGGTGTTGTGATAACTACCGATATTGGATGACTGGCTGAGATCGCTTCGAACACTACGGGTGCGGATGTAGTGGCTGCAGCTTTGTGGCTGGTTACTGGTGCGGGTGCTGCCGGACTGGATTCTGCAGAGGATTTATGCTTCTTGCTCCGCTTCAGGACCGGTGTAGATGTGGTGACTGGAAGTGGCATAGTGCTCCCTGACGTGGCTGCAGGTAGGATTTCACATCTTGTTGCCAAAAGTAACCACGGGAGGACGATGACTAACGGGATGTCTACGGGTAGTATTCTTCGTGTGGGCCATCTTCTTGGTCGGAAGAATTTTAACTGGAAACCGAGATTCAAAATGCGTGGCTAAAACGGCATGATCCTCGTTTTCTTCCACTGGAACTAATGTCACTTCTAACACATGGTGATGATGACGGAGCGCATGGGTCACTCCGTAGCGCGTAGTGGTATAGAGATACTGAAACGTCACGCAGAAGGCTGTCTGGAGGAGATGATCCTTGTTAACATGAAGTGTGCGGTCGGACTTTCTCGTAAAAGTTCTGGTACAGGGTTCTCTGTTAGCTAATAATGAGCTGCACGGGGTTCTTTTTGAAACTGGTACCGATTCTTCTTCAGACGAATCCGACAACGCTAAATCTTCGAGGAGTGACATCTCGTTCCCACATGGTAGTTAGCTGTGGGAACCTTATTTAAAACCTAAGCCCTATCTCTTAATTTTTAACTTTCCAGGCCAAGTATTGTAATAATGAACTAATAATAAGAACAGCAGAATTTAGTTTTCGACACGAAAGAAGCCTAATGTTATTTGTTCTTCCCTGGTGTCGAGTTTTGACAGGAAGACGAAGTTTCACAGTGCGCTTCCTCCTTTTCCACTATTTGGTGACGACATAGATGGCGGATGACTACACCTGGAAGATTTGACAGGTGATTCGGTCAGCCCTATATGGAAGGTTCCTCCTTTTTCCATATTGATCGTCACTGGATTAAGTCTTCCCATGTAAAGGGAGTACTTTTAATTATAAGAAGAAAGGCCCCCTAACTTAGTCTTATTTTAGCGCATTTAAGGTTTTCCGATCACCATAACAACAGGGTACTACTTATTAGCGTGGAGCCTCACATTTTAATTAGAGTGAGGGGGCTTTACAGATTGGATGCTTATAAACTTGTCTATTTTAATTTTAGGCTGGAGCACCCGATGGGGTGTGTGGGAGCCTGGTGACGTTAGCGGTGATTACCCTGACTCACCCTCGCCACTCCTCCATCACGCCGTGGTAGTTGCATATTTGGGAGGCTCTTTGGTTTAAAGCGTTTGATCCAATTTACTGGAAATAGTAGTAAAAGTCGCATGGCCCTTGGAAACACGTGGTTGATCAGAAACATATGTGCCATTTACGGCGATGACCGAGATACTGTTGCTGAGGTGTAGTCTTTTGTAGATGCGAGATATGGAAACATATATATGTTATACAAAGATTTCGTTTTATAATAATGTCCCTATTTGCGCGGGTTCTTACACATGCGTCTTATAGTTGTCTGTAAAGGTAGTTCTCAGCCCGTGTTGATTATGGATTGGAACGCAGAGAAGAGAATTTTTTTTTTTTAATTCTCCTTGTAATTATACTGTTAGATTTTTTATGCCGCTTTACCGGCCAGTGCGCTAAAGATGTGTAGCACGGTAGAGCAGTTGTGTTCTTAATCAAAAATATAACAGTAAAGTTGTAGGTAATTTGATGTGTGGTTTAAACAGATCTATTCAGGCGGTGGATCAAAGTTACTGATCCCGACAAGATAGCTGCGTTTTCCGAGCGGGAGGGCTGCCAAGCATTCTCCTCGATGGGTAGAACTAGCTCCATCCCAGCCTAGACCAGACACATTAATACCATTTAATAACGGTTAAATTACAGTACAACTCGGAGGTGAATGCACACAGTGTTACAATTTACAATGCCGTCGTTTGGAGTTTGTGAATACAGTCAACCTGAGTGTCTATGGTTCTGACATGTTGGTGATTTGAATCTGAAACGCGTGGCTGGTTATCTGTGGATGATACTTGCGCTGTGGTGAAGGTGACGTTTTTATGGCCGCTAGGTGCGGGAATGGGGGAGGTGGCATGATGTCAACCTTATCGAACCCTGAGGGTATTTCACTCTGTAATGGCCGAGCCCGTGGGCGGGACAGAGTTACTTTAGAGCGCAGATGACCTGTCGGATGCTGTCTTAACTTTGATCAATCCATTATCGAATTCAACTTTTCAGTAGTAAAATCCAACTCATGACTGCGGGCATCTTGATCTCTTAATAATATCGACTGTTATTACGTGTATATGATGTATGTAGATTTTGGCTGTTTCCATACGACGTCGGGGGAAAGGGAAGGGGAGGAACGTTGGACAAACGTTCCTTCCGTGACGCGTACTGTAGATGGCTGCAGTGCAATTCTTATATCCATATGATCAGTTCTCCCATAACTAGATAAGCAGGTGTGTGCGGGAGATTTGTTGGCTGTTGTTTGTTGACGACAATGTTGTTGTCGAGATGTCTGGGCTGTTGTATGATGCCAATGTTAAAGTGAAGTGGGCGCATTCCAGTTTTCCATGCTGGTGAATGCCAAGTCTGTTGTTATTTGCGGGAGGTGGGGGTTTGTGGGAGATATTATTTCTCCCACACCTTGTGTGGGTGGAACTGTTGCGGGAATTTTTATGTCTCTATCGGGAATTAATTAATACCGGTAGGTGCTGCTAAATGATATTGTTGCCGGTGTTGAATGTCTCTGATATGCTGAGTATAACCGAGTATGTATGTGATGTACGCGCAATGACGAATTGACGTATCCAGCCTTGAGGGCAGGTGTGTTTTGTATGTGATGACGTTCTGTGTGTGGTTTGATGTCCTGACTGCTCACGGGGGAGTATGGTAGGCCGAATGGATGGGGTGGCCTTTGGACAGGGGGATGTGGTCATCTCCCGTTACACGACGGTTGGTGTCCTGTCATAGTTTTTAGACACTGGGAAAATTCGAGCCGAGAGTCTGCTGAACAGGCTGCTTCCCTGCCCACCGCAGGGGATAATGTTGGTCAGTGTGGTGCGGGTTACCACCTCCTCTGTAGCAGCAGTCTCTCTCATATCTGAAGATTGATGGTCAACCGACGACGAGTGGAGTATGAATGGACCGGGCCAGTGATGTCAGAACTTGGTGTATAGATAAGGGACGCCAGTTGGATTTGGGGTGGTGGTGCGGTTATGGTTTGGGTGGGAATTGTTTCAGTGATTTGGGGGGGGGGGGGTGGTCGGGTACACCTTGTTGTACGGTTTTGCAGTTCTAGACACGCCAAGGCCTCATCTAGTCCATTCACTTCCATGCTATTCATCATATGTTCCACCCCACGGGTAGCATGGCTTGGGTCAGCCTCAGCTTCCGCTTGTGGTAACTATGATGGGGGCCATAGCATGAAGTGGGTGGGAATGGGAAGAGATCGGAGGAACAGCTTTTCCATCCGGTCCCTTGGACAAAACAAACACAAAGTTCTTCAGATACGGCTTCCCAGATCGAGTAGACCCGTGCTGAGGAGTGAGAGGGCGAGTACGTATCTCGTCATCGTCGTCAGCATTAGCCGCTTGTTCACCCGCATTCTGGTTTGGTAGAAGTGTGGTTGAACTGGCACCGCGGTGCTCTGCGCTAAACGTGGGAACACTAATTTCCGTAGAAATATCTGCCTGGGTACCGGTGTCACGAGAAACGCCCAGTCCGAGCTCTGGTGCTGGGTCATCACTGACACATGGTTTAAGCTGATCGAAGTGGCTGACTGAGGTCAGACCATCCGAAGCATGGATATGGTATGTCACGTCCGACGTCTTACCTACTACCACATAGGGGCCTTTCTACTGGTAACTGAGTTTACTTGGCACGTTTGCAGACCGTCGTGAATCGTGTACCCAAACCATCTTTCTTGATTCATAAGGATCTCCAGGCGCCCTTCGGTCATGCCATATCTTTTGCCGCCAGTATGCAGTGGATAGTGTTTCTCTCACTAATTCGTGGGCTTGTTCTATCCGTTGCCACAAGAGTTCAACATAGAGAGATGGTGAATTTTTCTCTTCTGGTATCCGAGGCATGGCCAGATCCAGGGGTAAGGCTAATTCACGGCCTAACATTAACCGAGCAGGGGTACAATCTGTGCTGGAATGTACTGAAGTGCGGTAAGCCATGAGTACATATGGGAGCCATAGATCCCAATCTATACAGTCAAGGCGTGTTTCCTTTGTAAGCATCTCCGCGAGAGTTCTGTTGAATCTCTCTACCATCCCGTCACTCCGGGGGTGGTATGGAGTCATCCTTGTTTTGACGATATGGAACAATTTGCAGAGCTCTGATATGAGCCAGCTCTCAAAATTACTTCCTTGATCGGAGTGCAAATCATAAGGTATACCAAAACGGCAGAACACATTGCTTGCCAGGACCTCTGCTATGGTGGATGCCTCTTGGTCTGGCAAAGCAAATGCTTCTACCCACTACGTAAAGTAGTCTTGTAATACGAGGATGTATTTATTTCCGTCTTCCATCATATTCAAGGGTCCGAGCACGTCGATGGCCACTCGGTCCCACGGTGCACCAACAATCTTAATTTTAGATGGTGTGATATGGTGTTGGTCAACAGCGCATCTTTGGCATTACATACATTTGGCAACCCATGCCTTGACACTATCGCGAATCCCGATCCAGTGGAATCCCAATTTGATATGGGCAACAGTCCTTTCCACGGCCAGATGCCCAGCGTTATCATGTAGTTGTTTTAAAATAAGATCACGATCATATTCCGGGACTACCAGACGGTTATTAATGTACAGAACGTTATTTATCAATTGACATTCCTTCGAACCGTTGGTAATAATATTTTGCCGTGGTGGATAGGGGTGTTACCAATTGCTTGGGAGGACGTGCCCCATCCTGGATCCATGCGTATATATTTCGTGTCTGCACATCTGTTGTTTGATGGTGTGCGATTTTCTCCGGATTCCACTCTGCGTACCTCAATTCGGGGAACTCCGGAGATGGCTGTGTTGACTGTGTCACGGTGGCGGCCTCTTCATGTTCAGCCTCTGCGCCAACTCTACTGAGGGCGTCGGCATTTCCATGCAATTTGCCGGGATGGTGAACAACGTTGAAGTTATAGGCCTGCAGGGATTACTGCCATCTCGCTACCTGTCCCTCCGGATTTTTCAGGTTCCTGAGCCAGCGTAGTGAGGCATGGTCTGTACGGAGTGTAAAAGGGCGCCCATACAGAAGGTGTTTGTAATACTTGACGAAATGTACCGCCATTAGTAGTTCTCGCTTGGTGGTTGCATATTTTCTCTCCATTTTATTCAGAGTACATGAACCATAACCCAATACTTGCTCCGTTCCATCTTCTGTGACCTGAGATAGAACCGCACCGATAGCGTATGCTGACGTGAGATGAAATCGAGGTTTGGATTAGGATGAGCAAGAATCGGGGCGATCGTCAAGAGTTCCTTCAGCACCGTGAAGGAGCCTTCACACTCACTCATCCACTCGAATGGTCGATCTTTTTTGGTGATCTTGTAGAGGGGTGAAGCAATCTCGCTGAAATGTCGGATATAACGGCGATAGTACTGGCATAAGCCAAGAAAACTCCGTGAATCTGTGACTGAAGAGGATGTTGGTCACTCCGCTACGGCCTTAGTTTTTGATGGCTGAGTAGCCACTCCATCACCAGATATGACGTGTCCCAGGAACTCAATGCTCTGTCTAAAGAGATGACATTTCTTGGGTTTGAGTTTCAAATTGGCTGTGCAGAATTTAGAAATCACGGTGTCCAAATTCATTCAAGTTTTCTCAAACGTTGGTCCAAAGACTATTACGTCATCAATGTAACAGAGACAGATTTCCCATTGCAGGGTGGTTAATACCTGCTCAATGAAGCGTTCGAAAGTTCCAGGAGCGTTGCACAAGCCATAGGGCATCTTACGGAACTGGAAAAGACCATCCCTACAAACGAATGCGGTCTTTTCCATGTCAGCTTCATCCATGGCTACTTGCCAGTAACCGCTAGCTAAGTCAAGGGTACAAAACCACTTGGCTCCAGACAAGGAATCCAAGGCCTGATCTATCCAATGTAATGCTAAGATCATTAAGGCAGTGGTAGTCAATACAAAACTGCAAGGTTCCATCCTTTTTTGCCTGCTAGTACTATTGGGCTAGCCCATGGAGATGCCGAGGGTTCAATAATACTGGTCCGCAACATGATGTTCACTTGTTGATGTGCTTCCGCTTCTTTATGAATGGATAGACATCGTACCGGTTGATGTACTGGGCGATTATTGCCTGTGTCGATGGAGTGTCGTACGGGATGAGTTTCTCCGAGATCCATGTCTCCAGAGGAAAAACTATCGCGATATTTTTGTACAGTAATTTCCGAATTTCATGTTTCTGTGATTGCTGTAATCGAACTGTGGCATGTAGATATAAATCGTGTAAGTGTTCGGGTAAATCATCAGTCATATGCTGTGGTGTGTCGGTAGGTGTAGGTGATTCCAATGAGATTATGTCCACTAAATGGCTGCAGCATACTCCTGGTTCCAGAGTGATGGGGTCTGCGGTACCATTGAACACTCTAAAAGGTATATATTCCTTATTAGTAGTGTCTAATATCATGCGGGGACTTGCGCATTGAGAGGCGATCATGTAATCGGGGTCGGGTTCCAGCATGGCAATGTGTGTGTTGCTTCCTAACTGTGGTGCAGTTGCCCATAAGATTTGTTCTTGTCCCGGCTCAACTGTGGCTGTACTTGATAATATTACAGCACACGTGTCATATAATGATGATGCCGGTCCAAGAGGTATTCGTCGGCCATGTATGTTGAGTTCCTGTTGTTTGCAATGTATGATGGCTTCGCTGGCACTGAGGAAATCAGAGCCAAGGAGGGCATCATTATGAATAGAGGCGATGACAACTCGCTGTATGAATTGCATCTCCTCTATTTGGATGACTAAATTGACTACACCGGCTACGGGCACATCAGCTCCCATAGCCCTCTGTGGGTAAATGTTTGTAGGTTTAAGGGGAGGCTTCTTATGAG